>OU015550.1:600000-1155000 GCA_907165065.1 Caprimulgus europaeus
GGCCATACCCTGATATTCCCAGGAGCTGTTGCAGGTCTGGCTTTCTCTTTTCTTGAGCCCCATGGCTGCTGCTTCCTCTGCTGCTGGCCAGGTGGTGGCTCTCAGCAACCAGAAAAGGCTGAGAAATGAGGTGAGGGAGAGCAGGTGGCAAAGCTCTCACCTTGCCTCTGGGGGTGAGCAGCTGGTGAGTGGTGGGACAACTGGTAATAGGCAGTGTTCCAGCACTGGTTAATGATGGAGAGATGGGCAAAAGGCTCCTATGAAATACTTGGCAGTACTGAAAAAGTTGGGGATTTTGATAAAGATTACATCATGTGCCTTTCTAGGGGCTAGCCTTCTTTCTTTATTCCTGCCCTGCTTATTTGAAAATGATTGATCCAGTTCCCTTGGCAAGGCTGGCAGGGCTCTTGCCATTCATGCAGTGTGGCCTTCTGTGCTCTGTTTATGAAAGACATTGTACTCACAGCAGCTCTGTGGCTGCCATGGGTGTACACCAGGGGTTTCTGGAGCTTCCAGATTGATGCTGCTCTTAGTGGAAGCAGCAGGACTGCTGTGCCTGTGCACCAGCTCTGTGGATATGGTGGTAAAATGCCATCAGACTTTCCACCAAGAAACAGAGTAATAATATATCTGGGAATTCAGCACAAGTGTCTTGAAAAATCTACCCCAGATGGACTTAAAAACATGAAGGGATGAAGGATGGCATGTCCAGGGGAAAGCTTGGTTGAGCTGTCCCCTAGACTCCAAATTCTTTATTCCAGCACACTTACACAGTCCAGTGGCTGGTCCTCTAACTCTGCAAGTTGTGCTACTTCCCTGGACTCATCTTGCCCTACCAGCTATGTTTTTCTTTAGGTTCTATATTTTTCCCTTTTACCCATATTTCTCCTTGGAGTGCTAATGCAGAAAGCCTTGGAAACATTTGTATTTTGAATGCTAGACTTCTCCAAATCATGTTCATTTTGTTGCAGCTTGGAAATAGAGTATTGGATTGCAAACTGCAGTGGTAGCTGGTCAGTCAAATTGGTTCAAATAGTAACTGTATTTTTAAATCTTGAATTCTACTTATCTTTGTCTTGCTTACTCTTTTTCAGATTGAAAATAATATATGCAAACAGGGAACTTCATCTGTAGTTAATAAACCTTTGTATTCCACCTGTTTTAATTAAAGGATGCAGTATACTGCATTAGCATATGACTCAAGAATGGCTTGAGCTAAGCCAGAGACAAACCTGTGCTGAGTGTCCTTGTAAATCTGTGACAAGACAGAGCTTTAGCCTGATAGATGTAAGTGCAGATCTCTGATCACTGGTGGAGATCAAACTCTCAATCATCCTCCAAATGTGTAGCTGCTGGGGGTGCTGTGTATTTGCATGGTTTTTATAACACAGCCATTTGTGCTGGAGCTCACAGCTCAGGGTAATATCTCCACAAGAGCATCTCCTGTTTGAACATTCTCTACCCTTGGCAGATAGTACAGCTGAGGGAAAGAAGGGACAAGCAAACAGTGTGGGCTCTGAGTGCCCACAGCTGCAGAGCAGTAAGGCAATGTCCTGGAGGGCTTGGAAAATAAGGGAGAAAGTGGTATTTCAGATGTTGATCTGCAAAGTGGGCCTCAAGTTGTCCTAAACTGTGGAAGAATGATTCTGCTGCTACAGCCCAGTTCTAAATGGCTCTGGCAGGTCAAATTTAAACTTATGTAAAATGGAACAGTTTCTTAAGCAGTAATTTCATTTTTCTTAGGTATTCAACACTTAGACTGTACTAGGTATTGTCACGTCCTGATAGGTAGAAATCAAGATGGTTTCTGTCTGTAAGGATTTAGGTGTCTTATTCTGGACACCATCAGAAGTTTGAAAAACCTGGTCTACATAAAAAATAAAGTTCTTAAAAATAACATTCATCTTGTGTCCCCAGATGAAGTCAGGACCGGGACGTACAAGCAGCTCTTTCACCCTGAACAGCTGATATCTGGTAAAGAAGATGCTGCAAACAACTATGCTCGAGGCCATTACACAGTTGGGAAGGAGATCATTGATCTGGTTCTGGAGCGCATCAGGAAGCTGGTGAGACTCTTCCCTGTTTCTTAAACATCTTTCTTTATCCTGTTTTGCAGAATTTGGAGATTAGCTTCTCAAACATGCATAGCCCCATAAATTGTGCTTTATTCTATCCTATAGGAGGAGAATCTGTGGACTTAGTCTGTATCTGTTTTGATTGTCAGCCAGCTGAGAATGGCTGGATCATTCCTGTCAGATACAACTTTCAAGTGGCTTAAAATACTGATGAGGTGCCCAAAACTTCTGTAGTTCCACATTCAACTTCAGAAAGCCAGGACTGAGGATTTTGATTTGCATAGTTCCTGCTGGAACAGGATTGGGCTCTGGCATGGAAGTTGAAATAGGAATGTTTGATTCTGTGGTTTAGACTTTTGTTTGCATTTCCTGCTGCTACAATTTTTGAATTAATTTATGATAATAGTAGAAAAGGAATAAAACTCAGCAAATTGGGATGTTTCAGGCTCTCCAATACTTTGATCACATGGCAAATTTATGAAGATGTCAGCTTAGAAGGTTAGAGTTCCCTTTTTAGGTCTGTTAAGCATGTACTTTACTGAATCTGTCAAAGGTAAGGAATTCCTATTGCACAAGAAGTCCAGGTTATACCTCTGGTGCTTTAGTTTGGAATGCTAAATGGGTCTTGCTGAGAAGTACACCCTTTGCAGATCAAAACTGGTATTTTCAACACTTGGCTGCCACTGTCTCTAATTAAAGCTAAGATAAGCTTGCAGCAGGCTGTACTTTGACCTGAAAAATATGGTTGTAATTTCTTTTTACAAGGTGTTGGAAGTTGCTGTCAGTCCTGGGAATCAAGCTAAGTATCACAGGGCACTTTCTGAGGACAAGGCAGTCTAGTTTCTTCACCTGAGAAGACTAAAGTGGAATGGCAGTGTAACACATCCTGACAGCTCACTTCCCTGAACTGAGCTACATGCTTGCAACTCTGACAGCAGTGTGACAGGAGGGACAGGGATTGCTCCATTTCCCTGCAGGTAGAGAATGTAAAATCAGTATAAGGGATAGATGGTCTTTAGCTTTTTTAATGTCATTGCTTTTCCTGATTGCTGTTAATGACCACAGCCTGAGAATTGGGGGTAGGGGAAGCTTTGAGGTGGTAATTTAAGTAGAGAGGTCACCCTCCAATATGTAGAGGGCTTAAAATAACTAAGAATTGTGTGTTATGAGGCACCTCCTTGGTGATTGGTGGCTAGATCAATTCAGTATTGCTTTCCTGAAGTCTGAACTGCTGTTGGTATGTGTCAGAACTCAGAGCTGTCTGTCTTGAGCTTGTTTTGGGATTCTTGATGTCTACACAGTTGCTTTAACACCTGTATTTTCTCTTCCAGTCGGATCAGTGCACTGGCTTGCAGGGTTTCCTGATCTTCCACAGTTTTGGGGGAGGCACTGGCTCAGGTTTTACTTCTCTGCTGATGGAACGCTTGTCAGTTGACTATGGGAAAAAATCCAAGTTGGAATTTGCCATCTACCCTGCACCCCAGGTCTCGACAGCTGTTGTTGAGCCCTACAACTCCATCCTGACCACCCACACCACCCTGGAGCACTCCGACTGTGCCTTCATGGTGGACAACGAGGCCATCTACGACATTTGCCGTAGGAATCTGGACATTGAGCGCCCCACCTACACCAACCTCAATCGCCTCATTGGCCAGATTGTCTCTTCCATTACTGCTTCCCTCAGATTCGATGGTGCCTTAAATGTGGATCTCACTGAATTTCAAACTAACCTGGTGCCTTACCCCCGCATCCACTTCCCGCTGGTAACGTACTCCCCGATTATTTCGGCAGAGAAAGCCTACCACGAGCAGCTCTCTGTGTCCGAGATCACCAACGCCTGCTTCGAGCCATCCAACCAGATGGTGAAGTGTGACCCCCGCCACGGCAAGTACATGGCCTGCTGCATGCTGTACCGCGGGGACGTGGTGCCCAAGGATGTCAACGCCGCCATTGCCGCTATCAAAACCAAGCGCACCATCCAGTTTGTGGACTGGTGCCCGACTGGTTTCAAGGTAAGCCTCAGTTCCATCATGATTTTTAACAGACTTCTCGTTCACTGTCACAGCCTTGTGAAGTATATCTTCTCATTAAGGTGTTCTGTAGGTACTGACTTGTATTCTGAGGAAAGGAGACTTGGGTTCTTACACAGAACTGTGTTCTTGGGAGTAAAATGCTTTATTCAGCTACTGTTGTCTGACTTCTTTGGTTGTAGTCAAATGCTACAAAGAAACTCATGGTCACTTCTGCTTTTCACATAGGTTGGAATCAATTATCAGCCACCCACAGTGGTTCCTGGTGGGGACCTGGCCAAAGTCCAGCGGGCAGTGTGCATGCTGAGCAACACTACGGCCATTGCTGAGGCGTGGGCTCGTCTGGACCACAAGTTTGACCTGATGTATGCCAAGCGTGCCTTTGTCCACTGGTATGTTGGAGAAGGGATGGAGGAGGGAGAGTTCTCAGAGGCTCGGGAAGATTTGGCTGCACTTGAGAAAGATTATGAAGAAGTGGGCACAGACTCAGTGGATGGAGAGGATGAAGGTGAAGAATATTAAATGCAACAAAAGTGAATTGCAAGTCTTTGCCGTTTTCCTGCCTCTTCAGTAGCACTGTAAATCATGTCAAATAATTGGAATAAACTTCTTTAATCAAGACATTTGGTAGTGTCCAAACACAATGTACATTTATTAACTACATGCAAGTAGTCAGTAGTCCAGGAGGTAGAATTTCTTGGAGAAAGCTGAATACAATAAACATGCTATAGTTAGATGAGTTCTTGTCCTTGAGGCATTGCTGTTTCAAGAGCTAATAGTGCATATCTTCCTCCAGAACACAGGGCTAGAATGTGCTTGAGCTTTTGCTGGAAAATTAGTTATCTATGGGGTTTTTTTAGGGCTCTAAAGCTGGTGCTGCAAGAGGCAGCAGGAACTACCCTTGTATTATCTTTAACAGAAGATGCAACACCTTGAAAACCAAAGGCGACCTGAGTGAGTTTTCTCCTATACTTAGACTTAGCATGAGCCAGTAATTTAGAGATGCTGTAACCTGGAAGGGGAGGAGATGCCCAGAAAGCGTGCACCATAGCATGAGGAGCCTGCCACTTCTGTCAGGACCTCTGTGGTTGTTGCCATGGAGTTGCTTTGTCTTCCCACAAAAGGAACTGCAGTCCCTGGCTGCCAGCTTTCTGTGGAGTCAGCCTTTTGCCTGAAGCTGTCTGGTGCAAAATCTCTGGGTTAGCTGGCCAGGGTTAAACACTAGTTTTCCCTAAAACTAATTATTTTGCAGAAGTAATTAGTCCATGGGTTCAGATATGCAAATTACCATCCTCCTAGCTTCCATGTAAGCTGATGTAAGAGGAGAGGATTTGGCTAATCAGGTTATCTTCAGATGTGGACAGCCTCTGAAACCTTCTGTGTGGTCTGAGTCAGGGCCTGGGGACACAGGACAGTGATCCACAAACCAAATAATCTGACTGTTTCTAACTCTGTCTTGGAGCTGGGTGACTTCAAGGAATCTCTCCCACAGAAGTAGCAAGGTGGAATAGTCAATTATGTTAAAATGATGATTGAATACTGAATGTCATTATAGGATAGCAAAGTCTGCCTCCAAGACTAGATTGGAGCTGTAGAATTCCTCCCTATCCTGTTCCCATGCTGTTTATATTCCTTCTGATTTAGGTGGAGCATGATTCAGGCCAGACCTGGCAGCCTGTGTTGGTTGAAGGTGCACATTCCTGCTTAGCAGGTGTAGGTGTGGTATGAAAAATGCCCCAACTTCCTTCTGTATGGGAAACCTATGGGACTCAGGTAATGCTGCAGTATTTGACAGCAGCTCAAGGTGGGAATCTTTCCCTAACCTCAGTTTTGTCTGTGACTTGGGTGTACTTGTTCTTCTAGGTGGGGCTATCACTTTTAATTTAGATTAACAGGTTGCTGCTGTTAATTGGGGGTCTAACAGAACAGCCTGGTCTGCAAGGGCTGACTGCTCGTTTGCCTGGGCTGAAAACATGTCCTGAAGTACTGTGGTGTTTATGTCCTTGCAGCCATTGGGTTGAGTCAATCTGATCTGAAATTAATCTGATTTACTGGAGATGGAAGTTCCCAACTTTATACAGATGGGGAGAACAATCTTCAGGCTTTAGAACCCAGATGAGCACCTCAGACTGTGCACAAGAACGTGGCTGACAGGACAATATGCAAGTGCTGTGTAAATCTTACCCCCTGCCCTTCAGCACAGCTGGGCATGACTGAAGTTTCAGTGAGTTTCTCATTTGTTTTTGCTTGTGTTTTTATGTTCCAGGGTAGACATAAAAGAGAATTTCAAGTCCTGTTGACTAACTTATTTTCCTACTTCCTAGATAATTAAGCAAATGTGCTGGGCATAGCCCAAGAGACAGTCACACTCATTGCAAGTCAGATTGACTTAATCTCAGGGCATGCATTCACATTGTTAATGTAATGGCAGCACCCACAAGAGGAATATGCAAAGGACTGTTTATGCCTTTCAAGTGTCTAGATCTTCAGTGTGAAATCTCCTACTACTAGTAGATCATGAGGAATGCTGCATGGCCACAAGTGCCAGCACCATGATTTCCTTTAAAGGTTATGTATCAGGGGTTGTGTAGGAGTGGATTTCTGAACTGACCTTCAGTGTGATCTTTTACCAATTATTTGACTCTTCTATCTTTACTTGAGGCTGGCATGCTGCTTCCTGCTGATACTGTCTGGATTTTTCACTGCATGTGGGTGATCCTTATTTAGAGCACTGCTGCCTGTGTGATGGGAACTGGTGTGCAGCATGTCAGAATGTCTTATCTGGGCATGTACAGTGGTGAGTCTGTGCAGGACACAGCACTCCAGCATCCCTGTAAAAGGCTTATGCATGTTGAATGCTGAGCTCTTAGAAAAACCTGGGCTGACTAGGGAATCTCATTCAGTGTGGGCATTAGATTTGAGATGCATTATGCTTTTAATTTTTAAAAATAACATGTCATGCTACTTTGAGAAGATGGTAAGCTGAACCAGGACAAGCATCCTCTGGTGGAACATTTGACAAGGTGCTGTGTCACTTGCTAGCCACTGGACTGATGCTGAAAATACTTTATGCATTCTCAGCCTACATCACACTCAAATTTTCTTTATATTAGTGTTAAGAATCACTGTTGCCTTAGCCAGTGGGCAGTGAGCTCTCAGTGTAGGCATCTCCATACTGAGCTGAGATGGTGTTTTTCTCAGATATGAAGCCAAGATAATTACAGCAGGAAAATCCTGCTGAAACTGTTCTTGCTTTAGCTAGCTGCAGAAATCCTTAAACATGTTATAATTACAAGCTGTATGGTTGAATTAAATGAGTGGCTCATCTGTTTCCTGAGCATCAAGAGGAGATCCTGTACTGAATTAAAATTTGAGTCTGAGTGAATACCTGAAACTTGCAGAGTTTAAGATTAGCTGACACAGCATTTTCTTTTGAAATCCTTTCTTTAATTCCAAACTTCAAAAGCATGTTTTATTTGGTAGGAAATCCCTGTACCTTTCCTTTTAAAAGTTCTGTGCTTATTTGGAGTGGCAGAAGTGCAGGTATTACCTAGTGGTAACTAAATATATCTTTACCTGTGTGGTGACACAGCTTTCTCTGGTGTTGAGATTGGCAATTAATAGCTATCACCTGATACAGACTAAGTTCTGTGACTCATTAAGTGGAGGAGGAGGAAGTGAGCTGGAGCCATGGCAGGTTGCTGTGAACTTTGTTGTAAATTGCTGGTCTTATCTGTAAGATCTGCTCTAAGATGATTCTGGTGCCATTCCAGGGGAATGCAGTGTAGCTGAATCTGATTTCCACCCACTCTGTCCTCTGCATAAGCAATATGAGTGCCTTTTAATGTGTTAATGTCTATATTATATATATAATTATGTACATTTCTAATTCCTATAGTAGGCATGCCACAGTGTAACTGTATGATCAAAATCTGTTTTAACTTTATGGAGAGTGTAGGTAACACAAGCTTACAACTGCACATGCTGCCACCTTCTCCCTACAGAGCAATTTTTTCTCAAATAAAGTTCAGAAAGAGTTTTTATGCCTCAGATACTTTGAACCCTGTCAGATAACATTCATCCTAGCAGCCTGTTGCTGAAAAGCATGAGCTTGTTTGGGAGAGCATAGCTCTCTGGAGTTAGAATTGGTAAGGGAGATTTTAATTAAAAGTGAGTAAGCAAAGAATCAGTAGGGTGTCTCCATTGTTCTGGTGGAAACAAGAGAGGTAAGATTGCAAATTACACTGCTCTTAACGGTACTGGGGAAATACAAAGCATTATCTGACAAAAAAGCATACTGTGAGTTGGTATTTAAGATTCTATGGCTTTGCCTTCTGCCTTTCTTCATGGTGTAGAAGTGAGGAGTCAGTGATGCCTCATGGGCAGTTAAGAGTGTTTTCTTGTGAAAATTTTGAGGCACTGGTAAAAAAGCCAAAGGAATAGCAGTGTCAGTTCATTACTCTGTCAGTATGCTGCTGTAAATGTGCATGTAGTTTTTGATTGCCTTGTCCCTTCTGCTGACATGCTGCTTCCACTCTGGCAAGCTCTGAGACAAGGAAGGTGTCATCTGTGCTTGCCTCTGCCTTCCAGTCAAACCTGCATGAGCATTGTAACAGTGGAGACCCCAGCATCTGAAACACAGTGCTGCTCATGTCCTGCCCCATGCCATGCTATCCTGGGGTTCCTAAATGTGTGTGTTTCTGCCAAATAAAACTGTTTGCCTTTGCACAAGGTCATGTTTTATGTTGGAGATGCTTTGCAGAAGCAAAACTGGAGTTGTCATTATTTATAATACAGAGCTATTTTAACGTAATGGGATGGCTTTTCCACTGTCCTTGCTGAAGTATTGTAACAACCTCAGATTCATATTATTTTACAGATTTTTTTTGGTCAATGCATTTGTATGTTTGAATTAATTTCTTTTACAAGCTTTAAAAGTTTGGGAAGGAAAATCAGCTGGGGCACTAAATGTAGAGATACCACAGTGCAGGAACTGTGAACTACCAGAGGCTGGGAAAGTGCAGAGGAAGTGTAATTGAGGCTTCTGTCAGGAGTAAGATACTGGATTAGGTGACTCCTGATCTCACTAGTTCTATGTGATGTTTATAAGGAATTACTTCAAAAGAAAAGATGCTTTTTATTTGAGCTCTGAAAACAGAGGCTGAGCTTAAACGAGCTCAGCAGTAAAGAGCTGAAGAACTTTCCATCGTATTGCAGAGCTCCCCTGGAAGTGCTGGAGAGGTTTTCTGTGTGTATTGGCAAGTGATAATGATTAATCCAGTGCTCCTGTCTTGCTCTGAACTACAGCAAGGACTAACTGTGTAACTTCTAGACTGTGCAAAGACTTTGATCTACAGATCTGCTCTGAAAGTTGGGCAAGAGGATTAAAGGTTTGTAGTCTCAACTGGCTGTTAATGGAGAGAAGGAATGAGAATGTGATGGAGTGGGAGAAATTCCATTGCTCTGAAGGTATTGTAGGTGCTGGCTGACAGGGGACTGAGGAATACCAGGAGACTAAGTAAAACAAAAGGGTAAGAATTACATGAGGAGTGGTGTCTTCTGAGGAGCTTTTCAGTTAATTGAGTCAGTTAAAAGCCAGTCTCTTCATCTTTCTGATGCCATGTGCCTGTCCTTTGGTTTTCTGAAGATGCTACTTTCCATGACCAACTTCATGTGACATAAAACAAGTTAACTCGTTTAAAGATATTTTTAGTTCTTGTGTTACTGTCCTGTTTCCTCGGGGATTTGTAAAACACCCAGTCACTTTTTCAGGAGCAAGTGTGAGGGTCTAGAAAACACTCCAGAAACATTTAGGAAATGCTTTTTTTTCTAGTATTTAACACAGATCATTAGAAATGCTGGAAGACTTAAGTCTGAAGTGAATTACTTTTTCTGAGAAAGGAATTGCATCTTAGTTCCTTTAAAACTAAGTATTCCCACTCACTGCATGAGCTGAGTTCTGCTTTAAGGTCTATCCCAGGCTTATGTGATACCAGTAAGTGTGTGTGAATGGTCTCAATTTTGGCCCACTGGTATAACAGCAGTTCTGTCACATCAGCTGTGAAACTGAGCCATCCTTGAGGCTGAGGGAACAGCAAGGGTTTAAGCCTTTCTTTGAGCTTCAAAAAGTGGGAAGGGAGTCCTGCTCATAGGCAGGAATACTTAAATTCACTTTAAAAGATTGGAACTGGAGATCAGATGGTCATGGAGAAGCCAAAAAAAATTTTCCAGACAGCTTTTCAGGCTGGTGTTTCTGTCCATCTGGGTTCAATCAGAGCTCCAGAAAGGCTGTCCCAGATGTGGTGCAGTAACTCTGGTTAGGCATTCCTCCCACTTCAGCTTTGTTACCTTTAGGAGGTGATGGGTGATGTTTAACTGCTATTACACTGTGTTGAGGGCCTGTTTACAACTTCTCCTAAAGAGCTGCACTGCTTTTATCTCAGGTATTTTAGGACTGAAATGGTGAGATGCTATTGCTGGTTTCTGCATCCTGCTACTTAAATTAATTGCTCAGCTCTGCGACTCAGGCAGGTCACTGAACACGGTGAGGGAGATACTTGGGCAGTTCACAGCTCTCCCAACCTGTTCCTTGTGTTTGGGGGTAAGATTCATTTTTCCAAACATTATAACAGAAAGTGAGTTGTTAGAGTCTGAGTCAAGGCCACTAGGATTCTTTTGCAATATCAAGGGGATTAGGGGAAAGAAGATAACAGGGACAGGAGGCTTTTTCTGTCCATTCCAGATGATAAAGTTAGAATTAAGTCAATTACTGAAGTGGCTGTTGAAGGTCTCAGGTGTCAAGTCCAGAACTATGCATTTAACTTCTAGAGAACTTGAATTAGGACAAATCCTTCTGTCCAAAATGGCTCAAGCTTTCTGAGAATCTGTTCTTACCCTGCAGTTTTAATCTGTCACTTCTGTGAATTTCTCTCAGGCAGTGACCTCTGAGGTTACTGGCTGTCAATGTTAAAGTTCATTTCTCAGACACAGCTGCTGTGAGTGGCTTGTTGCAGTCCCTCAAATTAGGGATGAATTCCAAGCTGTGTTCAAGAAGGCTGCCAAGACCTTAAGCATCTTCATGTTACTTTTTCTTTTGTTAGAGCTCCATGGCTACAACTGTCAAATGCATTTCATAGCCTTACATCACTGCCACTTGCAAGAGCTGCTCCTCAGTCGGTTCAACTGGGAGCAGAGATCTTTGTGGCTGCTCAGTTATTTCAAAATCCATTCTGTGGAGCCTGCCTTGGGTGAATGCTGCCCATATGTGGTGTTTCAGAGAGATGCTCATGTACCATTTTGAGCCTGGCATAGTTTTCCAGCAGTTCTGGAGTTGATCTTATGCAATTCTGTACCAGTTGTCAAAGCTGTGTCCCATGCAGAGTTACTTTCAGTTTTATGTCTGTAGCTGCTGTTAAACCAGCTTAACTGCTGGCTATTGCTATCCCAATCCTCCTTTTCTCACCCATGTAATCATGTTTTAGCTCTTGTACTGCCTCTGGCACTAAGTTTTGTGTTAAATTGGTAAGAAAACTTATCCCTTGTTGGGGGAAGAAGGGCATAGTTCTCTTGTAGTCATGAACTAAGATGGCTCAGTGCAGGATCAGCTGGGTGCTGGAGTGGGGGTCAGGGAAGTGTGGGGTGCTGTGGGGTACCATGGGTCAGCTCCAGCTGCTGCTGAACAACAGGTTCAACTGTTCTCTGACTGGGACAAACTGGTTTCTGTCTTTGTTCTTCACAACTTATATGGAGTGTTTATGTGGAAGGCAAAAGCACGTGCATGCATGGCTGGAAGTGTCCCAGTCACGTCTCAGTGCATTCTATATAGACCAGTTTCTGCCACTGCCCACAAATGCTTTTGAAAATGGTGTTAATGTCTTGCAGTGAGCACATGTGGCACCCAGAAATGGAGGGGTTCCTTTTCTGACTTCCTTCATAATTCAGGCAAGTTACTGGCAGTTCTGTGCAAAGTACACTTCTGTTTCTTTTACTTCTTGCTCTGTGTTTAGTGTTTGTCTTCCTCTCTGTTTTCAAATTCTGTGTCTGTTTCTTTACTTGTTTGCTGGCTGTAGCAGATATCAACAGTGTGGTTAAGTTCCAGCTTTGTCTATTACAGCATATGTGTACTGGCTTCATTATCTCCACTGCCTACAAGTATTTAATATCTAGTAAGTGTGTCTGCATGTGTTGATTTGCCTGATGAGGCTGAGTGGGGCAGCTTGACTGCATATTGATTTAGACTTTATTTACTTTTTATTAGATGTATTAAATACTCACATGTGTTTACTGCAGACACTTCTCTAAAGCACCTATGTGCTGATACACCCAATTTTTGCTAATTATAGGTGCTGGCAGATCAAGAGCAACTCTTACTGTTGTACTTGTGGTCACTAGGAGGCTTTTCTTGTTCAGTCTTGTACTTCCTTGCAAAAGATGCTCTAAATTGTCTTGGAGACTCTGCAATTTTTACATCTTCACCAGCTGTGTCTGGTTCCAGATATGAACACAGTAAGCCAGGCTTCCTTTGCAAAAATCCCTCAGAACTTGGTGCATTGAGGGCCTGATTTCTGTTTATTTTGGTGGCTTCACTGTAGAGCTCCTCAGCTCTTTCCATTGCCAGGTTGTTTAGTCACATCCTTTCCCCTTTGGTTGCTTTCTGGCTCCCCAGCTGGTTTTAAACCTGCAAGCCATCTACCAGCCTTTGCATCAGTCTGCCTTGCATGATTTCTGTGGTTTCTTACCACCTTTGCTAACACTGTCATCAGTATTATCTGAAATATTTCCTCTGCCTTAGTTCATGTAGCTCTTGCACGTTGTCCAATGTACCTGAGCAATCTGCAGCTACTTCTGCATGTGTAAGTCCCTTCTAGAAGCAGTTTTTCCATGGCTCTTCATCAGTGAAAGTGGTTTAAAAACCAAACTTTTTCTTATATTCTGACTCCTTGCAGTTCAGCTTTGGACTGTCAGTTTTTATTGTGTTTTAAATTACCTGCAATGATTTAGATGACTTTGTGCATACTTGCTGTTTGAAACCTGGATCGTAGCTACTTGTGGTGGGGTGTTGAGTTTGGGTAGAATCTGCATGACCTAGGCATGTAAATCCCTCCTGAATGCAGCTGCAGGTTACCCAAGCACAAGGATCCCCTGACTCCCATGCTACTGCATGAGCTGATGAGGTCTCCTTATTGCCTCTGAATGTTAACCTTTGTGTCTAAAAGCAAGTGAATCCTGGAGCATGTGTCTGGGTAATCAAGGGAGATTTCACTGTAGCAGAGGCAGAAAGCCTGACTAGGAACAAGGTTTGTTAATTAAACACTTTCTGCAAAACCAGCTTCCTTCCTTGCCTGGGCCTGAGCAGTGTCACTGAGTTGTGGAGGGGAGGGCAGGGGGTTTATCTGTGGTGGTGGGATGTCACCACTGTGTGACAGTGGGCTTTGCAGGACTGGCAGGAGGTGCAGTCTGCTCTGAGGCTTTTTCTTTAGTGCTGCTTCTCCTCACCCTGTGCAGAAACCACAGCTGAGTTCAGATGCTTTTGGGGGAACAGTTGTGATGGTGCTTTGTTTCACTGCAGTCTTCATTTCTGAAATAGTTTTTTCCAAGAAAAAAAAAAAGATATGCTTTGTGGTTTTATGCATCATGGCAAGCTTTATGTCACAGCCTGCTCTGGTGTGCTGCTGGGGCTTTGCAGTGGGGTTCACTTTCCCAAGCACCGGACTCTGGAGCTGAAGTACTCACTCAAGGCTCTCTGTACAGTCAGTGCAGAGAAGTGAGGGGATTTTAGGGTGAGGTTACTCTGACCTATTTCAAACACCTGCTTTAAGATAATGAACCTTCAAGCCCCACCCTCACTGGCTGTTCCCCTGATGACTGGTCCCTTGTCAGCCTCCACACTTCCCCGGAAGAACCCACCCTCCGCTGTTCCGCCTGGAAGCAGATCGTGTCCCATGCTGCTCCCATTTGCTATTGGCATGCTGAGGAGCAAGCAGGTACAACCCTAAGTTGCTGAGCATGAGTCAGCAGCTGCCTGAGAGTGAAGCGAGGCGTGTGAAGCAGCACCTCAGCTCTGCCTTTCCAGCGCTTCCTGCGGCTGTGGTTGGCTTATCCCTGTTCTTACAGCAGCCTGGCCAAGGACCTGGAGTACGGCTTTACTCAGCTTTTAATAGTAGCTAATGGCAGGGTATGAGACTTTAAGAATTGTATTAATAAAAGTAATAATTAAGGCAGGTCCACAACTGTGGAGGACTCTCCATATCTGAGCAGAGGTATTTCAGTCCTCCACGTGCTTGCCAGCTGTTTTTACCTGTCTGTTGACACAGTCCCCACCAGAGCTGTGTGCAGCTGTGGGGCTTCCGTCCTGGGCCAGCTCCGTTCTAGCCCACAAATGAGACTCAGATTTCCTGCCTACCCCTGCAGCGTGGCCCCTCTGCACGGTTTCCTGTAGCTGACATCTTCAGCCTGCAGTCAGAGGAGTTAGGAGCTAGTGGGGCTCGTTTGGCTTCCCCAGAATGCAGAAGGCATGGTAAGAGACACGGAGCAGGCCTGTCAGCACAGGGCAGTGGTGTGGAGTGCAGCTTCTGGAAGAAAGGCAAAAAAAAAAGTACCAGGGCATCTATTTATTGAAACCAATCCTTGTGTAGCAAAATTTTCCAGTGAAGTATCTAATTCTGCCTCTTCAAATACTTCTGCTGAGACTCAAAGCAGAAGCTGGTACAATGTCTGTGAGCTGGAAGCTGTGCTTATAAAATGTGCATAGCCTGGTGCATCCAGAATATTCCATATTTCTAACCAGGATCCTGAGACTGCAGCAGCTTTACATTAATAGTCTTTTTTTTCTCAAGGACTGACATGCATCAGCATCTCTGGGAGCAGCTGGCTTCTTGGACAATGTAAAACTCTTCTAGCCTTGTTGATGAAACTCAGATGGCTTTGCAGGTTTGTACAGGCTGCTGGTTTGCCCAGGGAAACTGGTTTGGTTTGATCTGTTGGAGATTCTGCTTACTAAATCTGTTTGTTCCCAGGAACCTGTTTTCTTACAGAGCTGAGAGGCTCAGCATATTTCCCTCCCTGCCCTGTGATCATCTGTACACACAATGTTTTAATTAGGCCAGACTCTGCTGATGAAATGAGTGCTGTGACTTCAGTGGAGTTTCACTTATCTGTGACTTCTGTGGAGTTTACAGTCAGGTTTTTTTGTGGTGCTGATCATCTCTGGACATGGTAACCTACAACTTGGACTCTCATGGGCAGAATCCTCCAGCTTGCTTCTAGGTAATTCTGGGGTGAAGCTAGTGTCATATTAGCATCTTTTGTTAAGTATTGCTAATTGCAGAGCCTCTGGGAGCAGTTTGGTTAGCTTTTTAGTGTCCAGTGTGCAGATACCTTCTCTCTGCTTGGAGATGAGGGTGTAGGCTTTCCTAAAGCTCATCTCAATGTTCCTGTTGTCCCAGACCAACACAACCAGCACTTGGTGAGTGCCAGAGGAACTGGCTGCTGTCAGAGCTCTTGCTGTGTCACTGGATTAAACTGCAGAGGCTCCAGGCTGCTGGGATGATGCTGTGTGCTCTCCTGACAGGCCCTGCTTCTCTGTAGCAGCTCCCCTTTGTGACTGCTCATTCTTTGAGAGCACACATCAATCTGAATTAGTGCTGACTTAACTGGAATTACTCTGAACTGGTACCAGCCTTTGTCTGAAAGGAAAGGTGGTCTAGGACAGAATGGGCATGTACACAAAAGGGGGAAGATTAATCTCTTTTTGCAGTGGCTGAGTCAGCTGTATAAACACGTGCAGGTCAATACAGGCCCTGGGAGCAAGGTGCTCCAGACAGACGGTGGCTAGTGCAGAAGAGTGAAGGACAGGCTTGTGCTAGTGGGGAAGTTCACAGTATGGTTCTCATCCAAGAAAATGCTCTAGGATTACCTCAGTATCCCTCCAGGTGGATGGGACTTGTGCAAACATGGTCAGTGAAGAAAGCTGTGCTGAAGCAGGATGTGAAGGGACATTCAGATGTGAAGGATTCTGGATGGATGCTCTGTTCAGAGCTCACAGCTTGGCACAGGACTAGGCACAACTGAGTGAGGATGGAGCCATTGCCAAGGGAAAATCCCTGACCTAGTGAAGGGTACTTGGCTTCACCCAGAAGCCTTGACACCCCTCACCTTGGGCCAAGCTGATCCCCTGTTTCTTGATGTCTCTGCTAGGTCACTGCCAGGACAGCAGCTGCTCTGTCTCTTGGGTGTAATACTGAACTGCAGCAAATGGTGAAATTCTGCTCCCTGGGAACAAGTAGAACAGACTTGGAGAAAGCCTATCTAATAAAAGGTTTTAATTAATGACAGTCAACTGAACCATGAAGAAGGAATGTCTGCATTCTCATTCCCGTTGAGTGAAGTGTGCTTTCCTTTCTGCAGTTTGTGCTTCTATAATACTTGGGGAATTCATCCCAGAATCCAGAGCCATTTATTTCTAAGCTAGACAGCACTGTGCCACATTAATCCCTGAATGCAATGAACACTGCAGATGTCACAGCAGAAGGAGGATGGAAGGGGAGGCAGCATGCAAAAGTACCCCTTTGCACTGATGAAGTGTTTACATGAGCAGGTAGCAAGATGGAAAGAAAAGTGAGATGGCTGATTGGGTATACAGACCCTCTGGGGCTTACTGCTTACCTTAAATCTCCATCTCATCCAGACCTCAGCCACCTCACCCTCCCTTCAAGGCATAAAAATATCCCTGGATCCATCTCCTGATTTCCCTTTAGATCTTTGCAGCATGTGCTTTTTCTCCTCCATGGTAACTTCCCAGGTAGAGCACCTGTGCCTTGAGTGGTTTTTCCATCTGAGTCCCATAGGAGAACTTTGCATGTGAGTGCAGCAGCAGGAATGGTCCTGCTGAACATGGTCCTTCCAGCTCTGACAGAACAACTCCTCAGGGAGTCACTGCCAAAAAGGCTTCATTTGCTGTACACCAGAAACCACTGGTGTTTAAGCATCCTTGAAGCTCTTGGGGAAACTCACAGACACAAGTCACAGAAGTAATGTTGCTGGAAGTGTTCTCGAGTTTTGGTGGTGATGCAGAGCAGATGTTTGAAGGTGTTTAAGCAGCTTAATTTTCTCTCCAGATTGTGGTATTGGGTGATTTATACTTAGTGTAAAATGTTGTATTTTACATACATGGGTTTAAGATTTTTGTCTAAACTTGATGCTGCTTTTGTACAAGGAAGTGGGTTCACTGACTTCTGTCAACTGTAGAGAAAATTCAGCAAAGGAAATGGCTGAAGCCTCTTCCCAGAGATCACGGAAATGAGTTGATCCCACTGGCCAAGGTCCTCCAGGGCTCTGAGGACCTGAGCCTGGCTGTTGCCCTAAAGCCTGATCAGGGGCTGAGTCCTGGACTAGTGAGGTGAGACTTTCAGAAGGGTGAAAGTTGTTCCTTGTTGACACCCAGTGCTGCACCTGAGCTGTGTGCTGATCCAAACCCGGCACCTTCCCTGGCTGAGCACAGCCTGAGCCCTCTGAACACCGGGCAGGGCCCTGTGCTGGCTGTGAGCAGGTGACTCGGTTTCTGTGCCCTCTGCAGCAGGGGAGGTGACTGACACCTCTCCGTGCTTCGATCCTGCTCTGCATCGCACGGGGCTTGGGAGCTGGGAAGGCTCCGGTGAGGGTGGCTCAGAGTGGAGGATCCCTCCTGCCTCTGCCATTGTCTGCACAACTACACCTCACTGAGCTTTTTCTTTGTTTTTTCCTCTTCCATTTTTAAAAGGGGAGAGTGAGGCTCCAGCTTCACACGGCAGTGATGGCCCTCTATGGTATTATTATTATTAATTTCTCTGATTAGCTGACAATTTCCTCCTGCCTCAGGCCATTTCAGGTGCCAAGTGGCCGTGGCACAACGCAGGATACAGAGCTGAGGTGAGGGGAGTTTCTGCTGCGTTTGCAGGTGAGAGCCGCTCTCCCGGGCTGGGCCCGACTGAGGGGCTGGGACCCCGGAATCACCGGCTGCTCCTGGGCCGGGAGGTGTTTGAGGGACTCATAAAGCTGTTTTGGTTGGGAAAGGCCCTGAAGAGCGGAAGTGAACGTGGCTCCAGTTCTATTCCAACCTGGAGGTCAGTAAGGGGAGTTGCGTTAGAAGTGACCCCGGGAGCGGTGTGTGCTCAGCGGCAGCGCGCTGATCGCTTTCTTTAATTGCCGGTTGGCACAGGAAAAGCTTTTCCTTTCGCCGGGACCGGGGGGGTGGGGACGGGAGCGATCGCTGCCCGGTGCGCCGAGCCCCCGCAGCGGCCGCTGCCGCCCTGCGGGACGGGGCCGGGAGCTGCCGGATCCCGCACGCAGGAAATGGCGGCGGGGGCGCGCGGTGGAGCGGGGGCACGCGCGGGCGGTGGTGACAGCCGTGCCCCAGGGGGGCGGGGCTGCCCGGCCACGCACGTGCGCTACGTGCGGTGCCTGCTGCTGCGGCGGGGCTGCCCCTCCCCCCGCGGGGGGATGGGGGTACCGCACCGGGCCGAGCCCCCCAACCCGCCCCGGTTACCAGAGGAGAGGAACCTCACCGTGCGCCCCGCGGGGGAGGGGGGGACCCCCGTTAACCGCCGGTGCGGGGGGAGGGGCACCTCACCGTGCTCCCTGGGGGGGAGGGGGACTCTTATCCCCGTTAACGGCGTGGGCCTCCCTGTGCTCCCCGATGGGCTCCCCGGACGGACAATGGCTCCGCTCCCCAGCCCGCCCCCTCCCCTTCACCGCGGGCCGCGGAACAAAGGGCCGGGCCGGGGCCGGCAGGGGCTCGCGGCTGCCCCCGGGACCGGGCCCAGACAATGCGGCCGCGCGGAGCCGCTCGGCCCCGCCCCGTTTGTGACACGGTCGCGGCGCAGCCAATGGCGGCGAGCGGAGAGGCTCTTTAAAAAAAGAAGCGCCGGCCGGCGGTGGCTGTCAGCTGTGGCGGATCCCTCCGCGCATGTAAACACAGCTCGGCGGGGCCACCGGCCCGTGCGCCGATCGCTGGGACGGCCCCCGAGGAGCGGCCGTGCCGGGACCGGTGCTGGCCTGCCCTGCCCGGGGCGGTGGGTGCGAAGCCCCAGAACGCCGCGCGGGGCTGAAGGGACCTCCCCGAACCGGCGGTGCTGGGGGGAGCGGCTACGAGAGGGGCCGGGCGGGCCTGAGTCTGGGGCGAGGGGGTTGCACACAAAGGCGGGGGCAGCTCGGGGCTGCGGTCGGGCCGGGAGCCTCAGTGAGCGGCGGTCCCGCGGCCTCGGCCACCCCTGTCCCTTCAGCGCCGAGTCCGGGCAACGGCCTGAGAGCGGCGCGGGGGCCGGAGCGGCTCCCGGCCCCGCTGAGGAGAGCCGCCACTAGCTCTCCCCCAGCGGCCACCGGGCAGAGGGGCGGCCGCTGCCTGCCAGCCGCCCCGGTACTCCCGGGCTCTCCCCAGGGTCCGGCCCCGACGCCCCCTCACAAAGGCGCGTGACGGGGCGGGGCGGCCACCGCCCCCTCCCCCCGCCCAGGCCAGGGCGGACTCTTTTTCTCTCGCGCTCTAGCTCCTTGCCCCCCCCCCGCCCCCAGCCCCCCTCCCGGCGGAGGCGCACGTCCCGTTCCAGTGGCGCTCGGCGGCCCAGCGGCGGTTGGAGGATTGTTCGAGCGGCGGAGCGGAGCGGCCCCTGGCCCGGGCCATGGCCGAGTTCCTGCCCCCGCCCGAGTGCCCCGTCTTCGAGCCCAGCTGGGAGGAGTTCGCCGACCCCTTCGCCTTCATCCACAAGATCCGGCCCATCGCCGAGCAGACCGGCATCTGCAAGGTGCGGCCGCCGCCGGTGAGTGCCCGCATGGCGCCGCCGGGGAACGGCCTTTGTGTGGCGGCCCGGCTCGGCCCGCACCGGGGACCACCCGCCCCTTCCCCCCGCCCCCTTCACACTGGCGGCCGCTCCGCTCCCCGCGGGCGCGCAGGTGACCCCCGGGCAGGCGGGGCCGGTCCCTCCGCCGCTCTGAAGTTTCAGCGTCCCCGGGCCGGGGCCGTGGGGCTGGAGGGCGCCCGCCCGCTCGCTCGCTCCTTCCTTCCCTGTCTCTCTCTCTCCCTCCCGCAAAGTCGTTCCCAAGTGCCGGAGTTGCCCGACAGGAAAGTGGCCGGAGCGGCTGCCGAGGGGGAGCGGTTGAACCGCCACTCCGCGCTCCCCGCCGGGCCCGGCCTCCCCGCCCGCCCCCGCCGCTCGGCCCCCCGGAGTGAGGGGTTGGCCGGACCCCCCTCGGCTGGAGCGGCTGCTGGAGGCGAGCGGGCCCCGTGCCGAGCCCCGGAGGAGGCAGCTGCCTGGGTGTTGCCCTCCATGTTGGCATTGTGGCGGTGCGGGGCGGTGGGGACCGCTCGGGGACCGCTCCTCGCCCGGCCCCGCGGCTGCCCTGCACCGGCCCTGTCCCCGGCCCGGCCCGGCTCCCCGTTGCTGCAGATAACTGTCCCCTCAAGTTGAACACCACCAAACTCCGCAGCTCTGAGTTTGGCTGATGTCTCTGCGAGCTGAATCCTAGACAGACATGGCCACCATTTTAGAATGCAATACACAGTGGGAAGAGTAATAAGCCTTCGTCTTCATCATCATCATCTCGACCCATGGTGTAGGAAGCTCAAAATCGGGGTGTGAATTCTGTGATTTCCTTTTGTTGGTCAACTCAATTTGCTGAGGAATACCGTGAAGATCTTAGAACCATGGTTTGTGTAGTCATGATTGATAGTTTTAAAGGGATAAACAACTGCACTGGTGAGGAGAGGGGCTTCTTAGAGTAAAAATCTAATTAATAAGACTGTGTGAATCACCTTTATTTTGAGTTTGAATTGCTCTTTCTGAAAGTGGAGGGTGGTGCAAGTCTGGGGTGGTGCAGTTGGCTTGAAGTAGTTAACATGACAGCAACAACTAGAATGCTGAACAGCAACTGAGAGCCTTCAGTCTCATCCAGCAAGAGGTGAAGGCGACAAAACGTTTCTGCAGACCTAAGTTGTGTGAGTGAGACTTGGAGTTCAAAGAAATAACGTTCAGAAACACACGCTCCTCGGCTTCATGTTTTGATCATCGCCGGGACTCCTGGTGGTCACCATTCTCTCCCTTCCGAGTTAAAACAGAACCAACTTGCTGTGTTACTGTCTAAGGCGATAGAAATCTTGTTTCTAGCCGACTGAATGATGTGAATCTCACTGGAGAGGAAGGTGTTTCTGTCCTCTGGAGGAAGAGCCCTGGTTTGCAGAGGTATAAACGCACACAAGAACACTCTTGAATTTCTGGCTAGAGGGAACGTGCCAGTGCCCCTTTTCATGCAGCGTAGGCAAATGCTGACATAGTTACGGGGGTGAGATGTTTTTCATTATACAGTCCACACTGAACTTATGCAGTATTTTTGAGTAGAATAATCTTGGGCTGTATATTGTCAACAGTATTTTGGCAACTGTGAGCAGAACATAATTTTTAGAAAGTTTTTTTTTTTTCTTTTGTGATTAGTTTTTAAAAAATCTCATCTGTGTTTCTTGGCTGGTTGTGTAAAAAGCCAAAACTGTATAATAAAGGCTTGTTGTAAGCTATGTTATCTGTTAGAGACTCACAAATGAAAGCTCTCCTAAGGAATTAATGACTTACTACAGCTGCATTTTCCACATGCTCTCGTGCTCACTCACTAAAGAGCTGTTACCTGCCTGGTTTGTGATCGTATGTTTTCACTGAACGCATTTAGAAGTAGGATGAAAGCAGCTGGAGCTGCTGAGGGCTGAGGAGCTGCGTGGGGCCTGGCTTCCAGGAGAGCTGAGCTGCCACGGCTCTGAGCTGCCCTGGGTAAGGGCTTGTGCAAGCGCAGTGGTTGTCTCACCAGCCGGGAGCATAGAGGGAGCCCTTCCAGATCTGTCAGAGAAACCTTGGAGTTGACGTCGTTCCTGGCCTTCCTCCTCAAACCTGGAAACACAGCAGATATTCAGTTATTGCTCTTTTCTGTGTAATTGAGTGGTTTATAATAGTGAGCTGCAAACTTTATCAACCTTTCACAAAATGATCCACGTTCCAACCGAATGCAACAGCCGAGGTTTGACATCTTCGTGCATCCAAGCGAGGCTTCTGCCTGCGTTCTCAGTCTGGTTACGTGCCGGTAGGCAGCACCATGAACTGTCAGGATCTGTGCCGAAAGAGGAGTTAAAAATTTGATTGCTGGGCTTGCCTTATTTTAGCTGAAACTCTGCTGGATAATTATAAGCAGATGAATTTGTGCTTTTGTGCCTGAACTGCAATATGAAATAACGTTGTGCGAGACTGGTGGTGCCCAGTTGAAGCTTCACAGCATGATGGAGTCGTCCTTGCTCCTACGCTGGCTTTGGTGTTTCAGCTAGACCATGAAGAGGAGAGCTTGTTCTCTGAAGGACCAGGGTCATCTTTTTCCCTGGTACCTTTCTGCTGGCATTAGCTGGGCACCAGGTAAGCTTGGGAGACAACTACATGTGTGGTGCCTTCTCTTGTGCGGCAGGTTTGGAGGACGGTGAACTGTTTTGTGAGGGGGATATCAAGGCCTCTGACGTACTGTAGACATCTGGGTGGAATACAGTGGATTCTGGGTGGTCACTGCGTGTTCACACGGTGCAGGAATGTCCAGGAACATACAGCTCCTTACAGAGGGATCCCGATTGCCTGATAAACCATGGATGTTATGGAACAGTAATGGCTTAAGTAGGACTCAGTGTGAGGTTTTACATTTAGGAACAAAAGAGTGTAGGTCAGTCTTAAGAGGAGGGAGGATTGTAGAAAAATAACTGGATCTGTGTGGAAACCAGTGTCGGGGTAGAGTGGATGCTTTGGCTAAACCAGTGAATGCAGCTCTTGAGGTTCTTGGTGAAGAACAGGGTGATGTAACCTCTGTGGTAGCATGAGAGTAGAAATTTCTGCTTTCAGAATACTGCACTTGTTTGAGAACTTTGAAAAAGATTTGACAACCAGAGAGAGTTTGGAGTAGTGTCAGGATTAAGTCCTGCATGTGAAAGAATGAATTCTGAAAAATTTGACCTTACAAAGCTTGAGTGGTGAAGCCTAAAGGTACAGAGCTGCTGAGAAATGAAGCTGCTGCTCCAGGGACATATTTTCAGGAGCAACGTTGATTTAAGCAGTGCCTGTTCAGGCTGCTCATTCAGCTGCTTTCTTCATTTATTTTGATTTTTATAGAGAAAAAGAAAGCACAAACCAAAACCCCTTCATTAAACTGGAATAAAACCAATTCACTTTTGGAGCAACTTTGTTGAGGGTTCTGGTGATCTCCCAGCGCTGGAGTCGCAAACCAGAGCACAGCTGTACCAGGAATTAACACAGAGAATTGTTCTGCCTCGTCCTGAACAGGAAGTTGGTCATGATGATCCCTCTGATTTGATAAGATGCAGAGACTCAGTCAGTTGATTTTATCAAAAGGAAAACAGAGAGATAACTCGATTACAATATGTAATTGAGCTTCATAGGGAGAAAATCATGGGTCCTGCCTAGTTTGTCAGTCTGGAGAAGCGCTGGAGCTGCTGGTTCCTGCCCAGCACAAGCCGGGTTCACTTGGTTCAGCTAACAGGACTCGTGGTTTTAGCTGTGAAGGTCATCAGCTGTTAGGAGGAGAACGAAGGGTGGTGGTGGATTTGCCCCTTTCTGGCACTTTATGATTAAGAATGGGCATGTTTTGGGGAAGAGATGTTTTAGTGCTGTGGTTCCTGTTCACGTGCTGTCAACTTGTGAAGAAAAGAGGTCAGTCATCGAAACTCATTAGGAAATTTTTACTTTAAATGAAGAATTTGCTGTGTTCAATACTGGGGTCATACAGTGAAATTAGGTAAATTCAGATTAGGGTATTTACTGGTCTCCTCTGATCTTTAATTATCAGGAGAATACAAAAAAGGAGAATTATTTTACTGATGGTGGCTGCCATGTGCAGCGCTCCGCAGTCGCCAGTGGTGTAGGATTCTGCACTTCAGAAACACTGAAACATTGGAGTGTGCTTGAAGGATGATGAGAATATCTTCTCCTTGACTCAGTCTCTCCCAGTGAGGGGTTTGAAACACTCTCCTTAGCTCACTGAGAATTTAAGATGAAACAATTTAGTGTGGAACTCTCTGTATGGGGCAGTAGTAGCAGCAGGTTTGGTGAGATTTTATCGTTTTTTGTTTGTTTAACTTGAGATAAACTGTGTCAATTAACTAAAAGTTGAAATTAGAGTTTCCAACTAAACACAGCTCCCTTTCCCAGCATTGAAACTGAAGCTGCCAGTGAATGGAACTAGTTTCTGCCTGCGCATCCACTGGGATGTGTTTGCTTTCTCTTAAACCCCGGTTCCTGGGTTGTATCTGGGAACTGCTGGGGGGCGTGCTGTGCTGTGTTCAGGAGGGCCAGGGAGAGCTGGGATCACACAACCTGCCACCTTATACGTGTCTGAGTTAGTGATCTTCACTGAGTGTCAGTGCTGTACAAGTTAGAATGAATCTGAGCAGCCTGGATGGAGGGCGCTGTCGATAGCGGGGGCGGCGAAGCCGTGGGGGAGTCCCCAGGCAGAGGCAGAGCCCTGGTCAGCATTGTCCATAGCTGATCTGCTTCTGTTCTGGGTTGGCTCTTAAATTCAGATCTTTTCTTAATCCGAGTCATGTTGGGATTAAAGTGTAGGTTTGAAAGCTGTTGATTCCAGCTCCAGAGAGGGCACAGACTGTCTCCAAAGGGCTGTGATGGGAGAGCTCCAGAAGCCGGCGCCCGCGCTGTCCGTGCCGCTCGCACGTTGGACATCCTCTGGGAACGTGCTGCGAGGCCAGACCAGAGGGGTCTGTCTGCAGTGTTCTGTGTCATGAGTGAGGGTGGCAGCACCTCTTGGGGCCTGGTGACCTTGAACACTGACAGCTGAGTCTGGCCCCAATACAGATGGACGCTCTGCTTCAAGGTCTGGGTCAGTGCCTGGAGACCTTGGACTTCCAGACTGGTGTGCTGACCCTGGCGCCCCGTGCACCTCCAGCTCTTTGTGCACTGCTGCTGTTTGTTCTTGCCTGGTGCTGCCACTGCCTCTCTGTCTGTTCCTTGCTTGTGGTTGCCTCTGGAGAGAAAACTGATATCTTCTGTATGTAAACCCTGGTGTTCAAAACCTGTGTAGAGGTTTTGGGTCCTCTGCCTTTGGGTCCCAAGGAGCAGCCATCTCATGCTTGAGCATCATCTCTGTATCACCTGATCTTTTATTTCTCTCCATGTTTGGAGCTGACACAAAACCACTGGGATCTAGAGAGGTGATTCCCAGCTGTGGTTCTGAGATGGGAAGGATTTGTGGTTGTGTTTGTTCTCCTTTGATATGTATGTCTGTTCTCCTTTGTATGCCTGTGCTACCTAACAGAACCCAATTTTATCTCAAATAAGAAATACTCCATCAGTCTTACATTATTGAAGAGTTCTGTGTGTCAGGTTTGTTACTGCACCCAGGGTCCCTTCTTAGCAAGGAGGAATTCAGTGTTTTTCTCAGAAAAATCACCTAGACTCAAAATGATCAAGCAAGGCCCATGTCACCACAAACTGGGTTAGCTGGTGATTGGAATTACCATTGTAATTACCAGCCATGTCAGCCTTTTAACAGGGTCAGAGAGGGATTAGTTCCTGTTCAGAAGGAAGCTTTGTGGATAACCCACTGACACTGCTGGGCGGTAAGTGGTGGTGGACATCAGTTTTGCATAGATTCTGTGATCCGAATTTCTCGTGAGTGTGTTTTTAATGTAGTTGTAAAACCATGAGACGAAAAGGGACCTCCTGAGCCAGCCAGTCCGCTCCCTCCCTCTCAGGCAGCAATCATGTCACACCTTTGCAGAGGCAGGATCACAGCTCTGGGAACAAAGGATGTAGGTCACGCTGGCGGGGTGAGCATCCCGGGAAGCAGTGAATTGCTGCAGTTAACTGAATGAATCTGTGTTTCCTCTGTCAAGAATTGCCAAGATACTCTTTTGGATCTTACTATGAAACGTTGTGTAGCAAAATAATGAAAGTGATGTGGTTTTTTGTGTGTGTCTGGCCTTAGAGAGATTGCAACTAAAATGCTCCTTGCAGTTTTCAAAAGATGTTCAAAAAATTGGAGAGGTTTCCGAAAAAAAAAGCCCGAGGAAAACCTTTATTTGCAGAACTGGAAAGCTGGTTCTGTAAAGAGAAGCAAAAAGATATTTGTTTACTGAAAAATGTCTTGAAACATTGCTTCCAGGAGGCATTCATGGATGGCTTCCTGGACAGTAAGCAAACAAGGTATTTGGTTAAAAATGAGGTGGGAATAAGGAGGGGAAAAGGAAAGTTGAAGCTAACTAACTTGTGGAACAGCTTAAGTGGTAGTGATAATTTCTTGTTCACTTGAATTCGAGGGAGTGGGGGTGGTTAAATTTTAATTAGAGACTGAGTTTGGGTGAGGTGCAAGATTTACCAGCTGAAATTTTATGAAGCCTGCTATCCTTGTAACAACCAGTCTGGAAGGAGGAATGTAGAAATAGTATAGAAACAGTTCTCCTGACCATTTTAGTTAGCTTTACTTCTTGAAATATTACTGTGATTCTTAGAGTATGCCTCTACACAGCTAGATTTGTCTGTGAATTCTATAGAAAAGTTTTAAATTTTTAATTTTTATGTCGGTCTCATTTTTTTTGCAGTGCTTGGTATTCAGGTTTATTCTGCTCGGTCTGGCTAACAAATGCACACTAACGTAGGCAAATGATGTTGTGTGTCTCTGTTGTGGGCTTCAAACAGCCCTGTGCAGACAATAGAAAGCAACAAAATCATTTCAGATGAAGAGTCTGGGCGGTGTTAAAATCTGATTGTTTAGAAAATTCAGGTTTTCTTGCTTTTTGCATAGCCTTAATACTAGTGTTTAGCATGCTTGTTGAAAAAAACTTAAACTGATCTTTTTAAACTTGCCCTTTTTTTAAAAAAGGGGGGGAAATCCAGACCAGTTGCTTTTGAGGACCCTGCAAGTGCACGCTGGATGGCAGTGGTCTCACAGATGTCTCAGACACAAATGTAAAGGAAATGGACCTGTGGAGTTGGTTTGGGTGTGCTCTTCTCTTCCACAGCAAAGCTCCTCATGCAGATCAGCAGCTTTGCAAATTAAATAAACCTTGCCACAAAAAAACCTCCCTCTTGTGGTGCTGCTGCATGTCCAAGGTGCATAAAGGCATTTAATTCAGAATACATATGCCTCTTAATGGTCCTTTTCATGAGCATGTATTGGTCTTAGTGAGTTGTGCTGTAGAATGTGTGCAGACTTTTTGTTGAGTCAATATCAGACCCATTAAAGAAGAGTTGAAAGCATCTTGTGTAGGAATTGAGGAGCTGCCATACCCTGGAATATAAGATGATAAATATTATTCTCATTCGTTATATCAGCTGTGAGTAGTTCAGCTGATCCAAAATGAAGTGTTTATGACTGCAAAATGAATCGGTGGTAGCCAGGGTGGCCCGTTTACTACAGCTGCTGTAGTTTCTGCAAATGGTGAGTGGTTATGTATCTGTAACTGACTAACATCATATGAAACAGTTTGGGATGTGCAGGAGAGATTCTAAAGTCAAAGGTCTTTTCATAATGATCTAGTGTGACCTGTTATGCGTTTTATAGTTTGCATTTCCCTCAGCTCCACCTGCTTAAAAACGTCAAAAGCCGGAGTAAATCCAGCGTTACCTCTCACTAAGCCAATTTACCATATCTCAACAGAAGGTCTTGCAGTGACCTTCTCCTTGCTGAAATTTAAACACTTCTAAGGCTGTTAAATTTTTGGTTATAGTTGATGGACCCATCTGCCTGAAAAGCCATCTGCTGATGGTCCTGCATTGAATAGATGGAGCTCCCAAAGCTTCTCTCTGTGAAGCAGCTGGCGTGCCACCAAGGTGTTCTGGTGTGTGCAGTGTTCATGGGGTGTCATTACACTTAAAAACTGCAGGGTGTAGAAAATACTTGTGGAAGCTCATGTTGTCCTGCATCCTGTTACTGTCTCCAGTTAGCTAGATAACTGGTGCTTTGCTACAGCAAGCATGTTTGGCCAAAGAGGAAAGAATTCCCTAAAACCCATGCGCGTCAGTAATAAATAGGAGATGTATGGAGCTGACTGGCTAATCTGGAGCCGAATGTTCTGGTGTGCCCTGCTGTGAATGAGGTGTTTCTGTAGGATAATGCACATAAACTTCTTTGTTTGCTTTCATAAGTGGAGGGGACAATCTTGCTTCTGTCCTGCCTGAAGACAGGCTGCTTTCTAGCCGTGGTTCCTAAGTCTGTGTCTGTCCTGGGGGCCCTTGGATCTTTATTTCTTTGAGCCTGAGTGTGAGCTGGAACCTGTAGGACCAGGCAGGAGCCCTGTTCCTCCTCTTGTTCCTCCCGTTTGCCCCTGTGGCACACAGGGAGCCATGTGTCCAGGGGACGTGTGGCCCCACCAGAAACATCTCCTGAGCTCTTCCCTTCCCTGGTTCACTTTGAGTCTGCCAGTGCTTTACCCACAAGTGAGAGCCCTGGATCCCAGCATGAGGCTGAGCAGCCCTGTCAGAGGCAGTGTCATTGCCTGTGTGAGCTGGTTTCTTGCTCCTGTTCTTTTTATTCCTGTTCTTGTCAGGTGCAGGTCCTTGGTACAGGATCCTGCTCTAGGGCAGTGCGTGGCCCCCTGGCCGCAGCCTGGGCTGTTCCTCAGCGCAGCAGTTGGTCACCACGCCTCTGTTTTCATTGACTCCCTCAGCCTGAGCAACGCGTGAGGATCTTACAGTTCTCCCTTCGGCAGTGTCCCCAGCATGTCCCAAGGGTGTTGGGTGTCACTACCACCGTGTGTCCTCTCCAGGTTTGGTTGCCTGTCTTCTTTCTCTCTCTCTTCACTCACAGAGCAAGCTCCAGACTTGTGACTGATGATGGAACCCATTGGTTCAGCCCAAAAGTCCGATTTGTTGTGTTGAAGTGTGACACTTCCAATCTTGCCCTCGATGTTTCCAGTCATGTTTCTCGTGTTATAGTTTGGGGGCCATTAATTTTTTATCAGACAGAACATTATGAAAGAATGTCAGATGTTTTCTTATCAGACTTGCTGTTTTCATGGCATTTGGTGTTCTGGCAAGGTAAAATCTAGGGTTAATTGACGTCGTTGTTCAGGAACGCTGTGCCGTGGGGCACCAGCCTGAGTCCTGCGGTTAGAAGAACAAAAAGGAGAAGCGTGTCCCCCTGGCTGAGGACTGACCATCCTCATGAGAGCTTGTCATCTTGATCCCCCTGTTGTAATCTAACTTCCAGTTCAGATTTTAATTTCAATCTTGCCAAGTTTGGATGTGCTGAAAGTGCCTCATGTGATCAGAAAACTTCAGAGGTCTGCGTTCGCCGACGTGTGTTTGGTAAAACGCGGAGCTTGGTGCCCCTCTTTGCTCTTCAGGTTTCCACGCTCAGTGACTCTTTCATCCCTTCTCTCTAGCTGTGAAAATACAGATTCTGCTGTGGGCTTACTCTAGTGACAGGATGGTGTTGCCACAGTGTAGAATTGAGCCTGGGTGGTTGTGTGTTAAGATCATAGCTTTGCAAATCCTTTATGGTTGTTTTGAACACTGATTTTCCTATTAAGTAGGTCTGCTAAAACAACAAATACTGTGCTTGTGATGCTGGTCTTATTTCAGTTTCCTTAGTCTGCAGGCATTAAGCAAACGTTGTTCTTTTTCCTGGTGGAAAGCTCTTGTCTTACTCCACCATCAGTAGCTCTCATGTGTGTTATCTTCATTCTGTAATTAGTGATAATAAGATAACTTTATATGTAATAAATTACTGTCAAGTTTAAATCAAATCTAATTTGGTTCAGTGAAGCTATGTGTTGCCAAACCAACTGCATGTGATAGATGTCAGATCTGAAAGATAAAATTACTTTATAGTTGTATTTATAAATAACACTACCAGTTGCAGGTATTTTGTCAAAGTAATAATCTCTTTTTTAATTGGTCATATTCCAGCTGTTTCAGAATGTTTGCACACAAGGAATTAAGAAAAGAAGCTTTTATTGCTTTTTTTTTAGTGCAGCTGCTGTTTGTTTCAGGGACCAGCATTTCTGAGCACTGACTGCTGCACTGGTCCTTCCTGAGCACTTAAAGTCTCTGCTGTCAAATGTTCGTCTTCCCGACGAGGCATTGGATCCGTTGGGTCATGGTTTAGGAAACTCCACTTTGCTATGTGTTTTGCATGGTAACAATGCTGAATTTATTAAGATAACTGATGTCCTGTCTCAGAGTTCTGCCTGAGTTTGTTGCTCCTGTTTAAGGCCCTGGGTGGGTTTGACTTGCACGGTGGCAGCATCTCCCAGGACGTTCTCCTCTCGTGTCCGGCAGAAAAACCCTCGGCCGCCGTACGGGTCCCGTTTGTGAGCAGCCCTGGGCAGGTGACAGTCGGCATGAGACAGGGGCACAGGGCCTGGGCAGCACCTTGAGGTACCCTGCACGGTGGGGAGAAGGTGGACTGGCTTGGTGTGCAGCTGACGGCTTATCCTTGAGGCCAGATCCCTCCTTCCAAAGTTTAATTGATTTTGTGGCTTTGTTGTCTGTCTGTTTGAAAGGCACAATGGAGTATCTTAAGGGGTAGGCAGTGAAGCTCACTCATATCTCATTCTTCCTGCTTTCCAGGCTTGTTCAACATGAAGTAATTTAGAAGCAGAAATGTTCCTTGCCACAGCTGGAAATGTGGTGAGGGGTGGTGGTGGAGAGGTTGGGGTGCAGCCCGCGCCTGCCACGTGCTGGAGGGCACGTGCTGTACAGATCAGTGCTGAGGAGGGCTTGGAAACCACAGAGCCCTCTTCCATGCTTGGGGCTGACCTGGATTTGACTGGCACATAGAGACATTTCCTTCATTTTCCTGGTATTCTGATGAAGCTCTTCTGTTTTTCCAGGACTGGCAGCCTCCATTTGCATGTGATGTTGATAAACTTCACTTTACTCCGAGGATCCAGAGGCTGAATGAACTAGAGGTAAACTGTAAAGCTGAACATTGCTTCTGCTCTAAAATGTTTAAATGTGTTTCTGAGAAGTGGTGTTTTCCAGTGGATTGCCCATGAGCTGTGTTTGACTTGGGCTGACAGCACTCAGGACCACTGAGCATCAGTTTTTAATTAGCACAGAAATTCAGCTGTTTCAGAATCTAGATGAAAACATGCCAGGCATAAAAAGTAAAGTTAATGCTCACTAAAGGAACATCATTCAGGCCTTTTCCACACAGAGGTGCCTGTAAGTGGTTAAACCCAAATTCTCAAGTGCCACAGATTTCTGCCTGCGTTTTGCACATATACAGCATCTTGTAAAAGCAGAAGAGATGAACCATTCAGAGTGCTTTAAAAATAACAAGCTCTTTGGAAGAAACAATTACAAAATCTGAATCCAGTTGGTGGAAATTTGCTGTTCACAAGCACTTTCATTCAGTGCTTTCATGAATTCAGACTGGAGGAAGGGAGTGGTGAGCAGCCCTCTTAGCTTGCTGCTGGTCCAAACTGGAGTGATGGTGACTCTTTGCCTGCCTGGTTTTTCTCACGATGCCTTCTTTCAAAAGTCCTGATGTGCCTTGTGAAGTGCCAGGGTCAGGGCTTGAGTGCTGGCTTGGGATGCCAGGAGAGACTTTGGTGTGGATGCGGCTGGTTCAGAGCTCTCTGGAGTTTACAAGAAGCTCGTCCATATCGACACGGCCGTTTTTTACCTTAAGAACAGAAAATGTGATGAAAACACAGTGTGTCATAATTTAAGGTTAAGCTGCTTCTCTTTAGTGTAGCAGCAGTCCAGTTATCTTACCGTGTGAATTGCTGTGGGAACAAACTGGTTGCTGTTCCCTGCCCTGACTGGTTTGTATCCATAAAAACAAAACAAATGCAGCTGGGAGAGAAAAGGGATAACGAAACCTTTTTTTTTTAAAAAAAAAAACAAACCATAAATATTGGTTTATTATAAATAAACAAAATTGTAATAAACTATTGCCTATCACAGAATCCCAGAGTGGTGAGGTTTGGAAGGGACCTCTGAATCTCTCCACAAAAGGAGACTCCACAACCTCTCTGGGCAGCCTGTCCCAGAGCTCTGGCACCCTCACAGGAAAGAAGTTTTTCCTTATCTTCAGATGGAACTTCTTGGTTTCCAATTTTATTTATTAATGTAATACATCCTAACAATGCAGCTAGTTTAGGTGGATTTTAGCTGTAATAACTCATTGCTTGTCTGGTCTCAGAAAGTATTTTTTTAAATGCAGTAGAAGTTAACAAAATGTGGCTTGAGGAAAGGCTGGTGGTTATCTGTGTGGTGTTTTTCCTGCATGTGGTGAGAAGGAAAAATGCAAAATTACTTTTGCAGAGGGGAAAGCCAGGCAGGCAACTGAGGCTGCAACTTTATAAACACTGGGATACAAAAGCTTAATCTGCATTTAATATGCAGTTAATTTTGTTGGTGGTGGTTTTTTTCAGGCCCAAACTCGTGTAAAGCTGAATTTTCTGGACCAGATTGCAAAGTTTTGGGAGCTTCAAGGATGTACACTGAAAATTCCACATGTGGAGAGGAAGATCCTGGATTTATTTCAGCTTAACAGAGTAAGACTGTTACAAGATGTTGTGTTATCTCAGTATCACAGTTGTCCAGGGGAGATAATGGGGTATATCTGAGGTGAACAAAGTATCACTTAGTTTAACCTAACTATTGTGTCAAAATAGTAAGAGATATAATATGGGATTTTTCATGTGAGCTAGGAGATCAAATCAAATTTCCAGCTGTTCTTTAAAGTTGAACTTGGATACAAACTGGTGAAGAATAAACTTGGGCTTTACTGGAGAAAGCTCCTGAATAGTGACAGCAATGAGAAATACATTTTTCTATTAGAAATATGAGAGAAAGAAATCCAGCTACTTTGAGGATGATGCTTGTTAAACTTCTGGAGACGTTTATGTGTTCTGATAGTAAGGGATGAGATTCACTGACCCCAAGGATATGTTCTCTCTGGTTTCTCTATGTTTAGGGTAGTTTTTATTTGGTTGCTTTTGAGCCTATTTCACAGTACTTGTACTAGTGAGAAGAACTGATTGTTCTGTGCTAGAAAGTTGGGTTGGAATGCAAAGTGGAGGCGTGACAAACTGCAGCCAAACTCTCCAAAGGAGGCTGAATTGCTGTTTGGTCACCTAATACAGGTGCTGCCTTGTTGTAAAGTAATTCAACAAGTTTACAATTCCTGAATAAGTTATATGTTACATCTTCCAATTACAGCTTTTAAACAACTTTAATGTTTTGTAGTTTTGTAACTGCACTTTTTTTTATCTATACTTTTCTGGTTTAAGATAGCAATTCTGGTATGGTTTTGCCTTTTAAAGTAGCAATGCTTTCCTTAAATGCTGATAATTGTAGTATTAAATATGTGACCATTTTGTTTTTGCTTTTTAGCTAGTTGCAGAAGAAGGAGGATTTGATGTAGTTTGCAAGGAGAGAAAATGGACCAAAATAGCCACTAGGATGGGATTTGCTCCTGGCAAAGCCGTGGGTTCGCACATTCGTGCGCACTATGAGCGCATTCTCTATCCTTACAACTTGTTCCAGTCTGGAGCAAGCCTGTTGGTAAGCTATACTGAAGCAAACTCAAGTCCAATTGGTTTAGCAGCCAGTCTGTTATTTTTATTTATTGATGGAATATTTCCCAAAGATTGCATTTCATGCTTTATGGCAGGCAGGTGACGAGATGTAGTCTGTGGTGTTGACACAAGGAATTCAGAAAGCCATAGGCAAGCTTTTAGTCAAAGGATTTTAGAATTACTCTTCTAGGTAACCTCTTACTGCCTGCTTGGAGTACTACCTTTTGGTATTTTCTCTCAACAGTTTACAGAACCCTGATGATAACGGACTTTTAGACTTAGTGTAATGGTTTCCTTAATGCTGTGTTGTCAAATGCACAGTGCTGCTCTGTTCACAGATGAACACAGGGCCATCTCTGTTAGAACAAGAGCGCTGTGGTCTGTGTCACTGGCACATGGGGTGACTGAGGAACTGTATATCAAAGTGTGGCAGTTCTGTGGCAGTAACTCATCACAATTTTGCTAAGGGTGTCAGGTTCAAGAATGCTTCCTGGATATTGCAGTGTAGTTAACAGCATGGCTTGTGACTTCTTTCACGCTTAAATCTTCATCCTTCCTGCTTAGATTTGGCTGTTAAAACAAAATTCAGGGTTGGTTGAGAGTGGAAACAACATAATCTCTAATGAAGAATAGAGCTTTTCTTTTAGAGCTGTAGTCATTTATTTGGAAAACCAAAATAGGTTGCAGTTGCCAACACTCTTACCATGATGATCTTCCAGAGAGAGGAGCGTTGACCTTTTTTAAGCAATAAAAGTCCTAATCCTGTTACAAGCATTTCTCTGTCTACAGAAATCAACACTAGCCTTTCACATCAAGCCACCAAAATGAGGGAGGGATTTGACATAATTCAAGAAAGGTTGGAATTGAAGGCTTTTTATTTAGCTGGTGATGATCACATCTCCTCAGTGAGGAACAGCTAGATTCTTCAGACCCTTCAGAGAAAATAATTTAACTGTGTAGGTTTGAGTGTTTTGCAAATGGAGGATAAGAACAAAATATAGTGGAATATAAAAATCTTTGTGCTAGGGAAACTGCTGTATCACAGACATTTTGCCTTGCCTCAGACACAGCCATGTTAAGCAGTGGAGAGCAGCACCATTTTCTGAAGGTATTTCATTGAAAATTTAGCATTTTTATTAGGTCTGAAAACTGTGGATTTCTTTCTTTTTTTTTTTAAGCTGGTAAGCTGCTGTGTTTTGTATCTCCTACCTTTGTTTTCATGTTTTTGAAGTACAATTGCCCAGGGAAAGATCTAATGAAAAGCTGTAAAACTCTGAACATGGTGCTACACTTCTTTGGAAACACGAGTTCCCCATGTGAGTCTGTCCCACAGTTGGTTTTTACATTCATGGTTCTCTCAGTAGTGGATCCTTTTAGAAGAGAAAAACCTTCTCAGATGAGGTCATGCTTCTTTTTAAATGTAACTTTCCAAGCTCTCTCTTGCAATGGACACCCGACTTTTGTTCCAAACAAGGTCTGGTTAACTTAATTTTGTAATTCCTCCTCCCCAAAAGCTGCTAAAATATTCCCCTCCCACATGAGGCAGAGCTGTGCATTTTCAGTGGGAGAATCCACAGAAATACGTTGTGTTTAGCTCACTTTTCACTCCTAAGATTTGACTTTTTTTTTTCATGGTCTGCCTGACAATGTTGTCTCCCAACTGAGTTTGTTTTCCTATACTTTTTGAGGAAGAATCTCAGATGAGATTCTTCTTGGCTTTCTTCCATGTGTTCTCAGTAAGTGGTGCTTTCCCAGATGCTTCTTGTGTAGGTGTCCATTTTATTGTGGGTCTGTTTGGTGCTTCACTGGCAATCCAGGCATCTGTGATTTTTGTTTTTGGAGAAGATGTAGCTATTTGGTTTGACAGCTGTCAGTTTGAGATGTGTGGTTCCTTCTTGCAATATTTCAACAAGCCTTTTGAGAGAAACTCTTCATGCAGCCAGGATGATCATCCATAAAAGATTAGTGCTTGTGTTCACTGATTTTATTGAATTTTTTTTAACTGGTACTTGCAATATTCATTGATTTTTTTAAATATTTTTTTTTCCTGCAGAAGCTGAAAGCATGGAATGATGTAGTTCCCACTGATGACTGTGCCATAACTTAAATCTCATGCAGATCTGTGTATAGCATGAATTATGTATGGTTTAGATATATGTTAAACTGGCTTCAGGAGTTATTTTGAGGAATATCTCAGCTGGAGATATTGCTATATACATACTAAACCAGTGAAACTCTGTGGAGCTGTTCAGAGGTGAACAGGTAGCGTGTTTTGATTAGAGCTCTTGTTCAGTCAAACGGCAAGAATTTATTAAATCAGCCAGTTTCTAATACTCCAAGCAGCTCTCCATGGGGGTGTATTTGTTTTATTCTTGTCTTGAAACACTGAACCAGACAGGTCTCTGTGTTTGTCTGCAGAGGAGCTGCAGTCGACCTGTTGGTGTCCTGGTTCTTACTATCTGTGCCTCGCTTCTCAGTGTAGGAACCATCAGTGTGGTACTGCAGAATCCCACTGTGTGCCCACAGGGATAAATGTGCCCCTGCATGAATGGAGGTGTCCAGAATCTTCTGTCAGTGCATTTTCTGTGATGTATTGCCCAGATATTTGCATGATTTAAAATGCAGCTGCAGTTGGAGGGGCTAGAGGTGATTTTGTGGTGTTCTGCTGTTCAGTGAATACAACTGGTTCAGTGGTTCTGGGTCTGGTCTCCTTTCCAAACTAAGGGTTTGATGTCCTGAGTGGGATTCATCTGTCCAAAGATTTATATGTGTATGCCTCTAGTAAAGATGTTTCTGTGTGAGAGAGTTCTCTAGGACACTTTATTGTTACTGGAGAAAAATAAGCACCTCTGGAGTTTGGTGGTTCTTATCCTCAAGTGGATATGTAGCATGGGTAGACCACTTGTATTCTGCAAGTACAGGACACCTGGGTGATTAGCTTATGTGTAAATTACTCCTTCATAAACCTGGAGGAGATTAATTGTATCTCTGGGTTTGGGGTTTTTTTCCATCTTTTGATATCCTGGAGGCCTTGTGAACATTCCTGCTGCGTCCTTGGGCTGCCTGCTGAAGGAGCTGCTCCTTCATGCTTTCAGCTGATGGGCTTTTAACTTGCTGTGTGCCAGCATTTGGAGCTGAAGGGCTGTACATGCAACCATCTCCTCAGAACACGAGGTGATGGTCACAGGCAAGATCCCAGTGTGTGGGATGAGCTTATGGTAAATTATTGATGGAAGCTCAGCCTTACCAAAAACGCTCTACTGGCTGGGAGGGGAGAGAGCTGAAGAAGTGGGAGCTGGTGTCTGGGGTTAAAGTCACCTGCTTGCAGTTGATCAAGTCAGTCCAGGAGTAACGGAGGTTCAGAGGATTTCTCATCCTTGTGACAGGACTTTTACTTCTAGATGAGAGTTTAAAATGTTAATGAACAGCCATTTCATACTGCTCCTTTGCCTTCAGGTCACTGAGTGCTGGGAAATGTTTTTACTTAAATAGTTGTTGAAACCTCAATATTTAGGAAATGTCTTCTGGGTTTTTTTAGTCAACAGTGCCTTTTGTTTTGTTTTGTTTGCTTGGACACTGCACTGAAGTGACACAAGTTGTGCTCTTTGTTGTTTTTCAAGGTTTCATTATCGTTTTGTTTAGGAAAAACTGTTTGCATTCCAGGTACTTACTTTCAAGGCTCATGTGTCCTCTGTTACCAGGAGTAGAAACTTATTTTTTTCCTTAGTGAAAGTTTTTGGTTTCACTTGAGGACACGATTCAAGGAACTAGATTTTATAGAAGTCATTAAATTGGGCAATGTTCTAGGTAGCATTAATCTCATTTGCTTTTCTGTTCTCTCATTTTCATATTTTTCCTACTTAGTTGCCTTTTCTGCTAGTCCATTTTCTGTCCTGAGAAATCAGTATGTTTTACTTTCTCCACTGATGTTAATGTGAAATAATTCACATCATCTTCTTTCAGTGTGAGCTTGAAGGGAGCCTGCTCCTCTGAAGAGCTGCCCTGTGCCCTGTGCACACATGGAGTGTGTGCCCACCCTGGCCTGTCAGCCAGGACCCACTGCTCCTGTGCATGAGCTGCCAAGCTGGGGGGTTTTGTGCATTTGATGTTGAAGTTGAGTCAGACTTTTGCTTTCAAAGAATCCATGGAGAGCTCACAAAGCCTGAGACTGGGGCTGTCCTAAATACCACAGAAATTGTGGAGATTTCTCAGTAGTGTTGTGGACTGTCTGTGCTTGACAGTTAATTATATCCTGCCACCCTTGATGGATAGTTCTTTTTTATTAAATACATATTTCTTTCAGCATGGACTTGTGTTCTAAAATACCACTTTTTTCCTACATCCCCCCTTCTATAATTTGTTTCTGAAAGTCTGATTCCATGCTCACTACAAAGCATCGGTCCTTGTGCTGCTGCAGTGGTTCTCCTGCAGTCCCTTTTGCTGAGACCACGCTTGTGATGGGAGCAGAATAACAGAACCGGGGAAATGTGGATCCAGCAATTTGTGTGACATAATTCCTGACAACATGAGAGATTTCCTTCCTTTAGGATTCGTTGTTTACTCATTAAAAACTGTTATATTGTGTCTGCTGTTGCAGAATGTTGTGTGGCTTGAGAAACTTGGAATTGTCATTAATTGCAGTTTTTTCTTGCCAAACGTATACACAGTTTTCAGCAATTAAATGTGCTTATTCAGTAACTTGAAATAGCTAAAACTGTTCTTGCATCTTCTTCCCTTCTGCCCTTAATTCCTGCAGCAGAGTTGTCCTCTCCAAAACATAAGAAGAATGTAGCTTCTGCAGTGTTCTTCAGATGACACTGTGTTCCAGTTAAGCCAGGGGTGTAGTGTAGGCTGTAACTGACCCTTACATTGCTCTGTGTGTTAGCATAGGCTGGAATTGAGCCTTACATTGCTCTGTGTGTTAGCATTACAGCGATGCAGCCAGAGGACACTACAGCAGATCCCAGTGGGCTGTTGATTCAGGCTCCAAAAGCACCACATGCTAGAGGAGTTGGTGTTGGTATTCCCATGGAGAAAGGTTCGGTGCTCATCACATTCAGAGGATGACTTCAGCTTTATTTGGGATACTTTGTTATGGTTATTACATTCAGTAAGAGAGCAGGAAAAAGTGATTTTGTGACCTGTTCAAACAATGTTACAATTGTCATAAATACTATTTTTATTAACTCAGCACAGTAATCATTAGAGCCCTGTCCACGTTCTTCCACATTAGCCAGGAAATTGTTCTACACATAGTTTGTGTTAGAAGTGGAGGCAGAAATTAAGTAATCAAATTGTCTCTTCAGTGCTTGCAGAAGCCAGATCTCAGCAGTGACACAAAGGACAAGGAGTACAAGCCCCACGATATTCCGCAGAGACAGTCTGTGCAGCCGTGCGAGACCTGCCCGCCCGCCCGCCGAGCGAAGCGCCTGAGAGCAGAGGTGAGGGGAGCTGTGTCCAGCGGGGCCACGCTCGGGGTGATGGAGCTTCAGATCCTGGCCACACGGCACAGCAGGATTTGGTTAAGTTACAGGACAAGTGTTGTTTCCATCAGGTCACTGAATGTGTGTGTGTGTGGTAAAGAGCTGTTTAACTTTTTCTTTGTCGTTGTTAAACATACCTAAACATACCCACAGCCTGTGGGATAAGGATTAGTTTGCAGTTGTAAGGTACATCTGGTTTTAACTTGTCCTTTCCTACCTGGTGAATAAACACTTAGGAGAAAATGTTGATAATTAGAAAGGAAAAGGGCAATGACAGTCCTTGGTTTTGAAATGCAAATGTTTTAGATGCATGATACAGCAAAAAGGATTGTGTGATACTTTAAAAAGTGTGTTACTGAGCTTTGGAGTTCTGAGAGGTTCTTCTGCTGAAGCTGTTCCACTTCTGCGCTAGTTACAAGTGTGTAATAGTGCTTTTAGCATGATTATAAATAATATTTGGCTTATGGATTAAAATACAGGTGACAGAGTCTAGAAATGAAGCTTTTATTTTGCAGCTTTGATCTGTCATAGAGGACAGCCAGTGAGCAGTAGGGTTTTTTAAATGTTTTCGGAGGTTTCTGTAAATCTTTCATGAGTTGAATCAAATGTTAGAGCAGAGGTTTTTGTTGTAATATTGTTATATTTCATTTTTTACTCTGAGTTCTATCAATTTGTGATACTTTCACCATGCAATATAGGGAAAAGATTGCATAACATGGTAAATATGGTTCTGTACAGTCAAACAGGATTAATCTTACATGTGCTTAAGAAATAATATTTGTTTGGATAAGCATAAAATTTATTGATTGTACTGCACAGAGTACTGCTGTGAAGATGTGTGTTAGGAGATCATGATGTCTCCTTTGTTACTGGAAAGCTGTAATAGTGACTTCAGTCTCTCCAGAATGATGTTCCTGCCTTCAGAGAGTTCACTGTCTCTTTGTTTAGCAGATGAAGAGTAGAGGAGGCTTATTCCCAGGAGATGGTCTTACTAGTGGTGACATCATGAGTTAGGAAGGTCATGACTGACTCTTTATAATCCAGATTTCTATTTAAGTTCATTTCAAGCTTTCTCTTAACTCCCATTGTTCTAGTCTTGGTCTTTATTACTGCCAAGTAGTACAACCTAGTTGATGCAAATTCTGCCTATAATTCTTCTTAGTTAATAAGTTACAATTAAGGTTTTTTTAAAGCTTTTCCACTCAAATACCCAGTTACAGTAGATTTATAATTCTGAGAAAATCTCAGTAGTTTGATCTGAAACTTGCCACTGAAGTGTCTCCCTGTGGTTGGGAGATGGGAGTTCTCACGTATCCTGTAAGGTTAACAGCAGGGCAAAGATACACCCAAAATTCAGCTGTTTCTCTGGCAGTGGTGTTGGCTGACTCTGCCTCACAGAGCACACATTTTTGTCATTTCTGTGGAAACTGACTGCTCATAATTAGCCAAAATGCAAGGCTACCCTCTCGGGCCTTTCCCTGAGCACTACTGATGTCATGCACCTAATTTTTTTGAAAGAAAATAGTTGATTGAGAGTAGAATTAAAACATCCAGAGCTAGGGCTGAATTAAGCAGCACGGACTGACTCGCTTCGCAAGGAGCTGCAGTGTTTTAAGACAATAATTTCCAAAAGTTAAGATTTGTTAATGTGAGTGTTCCTGTTCCATTTCAGTGCAGTCAACTAAGTTAATTAAATCCATTTTATCCTACATGGAACCTACAAGCAGTTGATTTTTGTGCTGACCTGGTTGCAAAGTAGCGATGTTTGGTTAATTGTCTTCACTTTTTTCTAACAACGTATACAAGGGTTTGTAAGGGTCTTAAATTGTAAAACTCAAGTTCATTCTCATGTTTCCCAGTTTAAGTTCATTCTCATGTTTCCCAGTTTGACATTTCCTGCTTTTCAAAGGCTAACCATCTACTGTAAACCTTTAAAATAATTGAACTACAGGAAAGTTCTGTAAATTATCCCACAGCCTGTGGGATAAGGATTAGTTTGCAGTGGAAGGTACATAAAGTTTTAACTTGTCCTTTCCTACCTGGTGAATAAACACTTAGGGAGAAAATGTTGATAATTAGAAAGGAAAAGGGCAATGACAGTCCTTGGTTTTGAAATGCAAATGTTTTAGATGCATGATACAGCAAAAAGAACTGTGAAAGACCAAGACAGTGCTGCGGAAGTGAGAGTGAGATGAATCCATAGATAACAGGCTCAGGCCAAAAAGAAGAGCTGCTCTTGTGGAGGCTTAAGCACAGGATACAGATCCAGCTCACAGAAGTTAAAGATGCAGAAGACTCTTACTGCATTAGTTGAGGATCGGTGCAAACTGATCCTAATGCAGTATTACTGAATAAAATGAATAGCAATTTTTTGCATATTTTAAGCAATGAGACCTCTTCCTGGTCTCATGGAGACAGTAATTTGGGCAAAAAGAACACAAAAAATGAAGAGGAAGTAATGTCAAAACTACCTCTGTAAAAATCCCAACCAAATAAACAAAAAAGCCTACCAAAAAAACCCAAACAGAACAGGAAAAAACCCTGTCCCTTCAAATCCCTGGTGATGCATTCAGGCTGGAGGTCCTGCTTGGAGAGCTTGGCTGACAAGTCCCATTATTTGGGGTCCAGGGAGTGGTTGATGGTGGACTGGCTTGTGTGAGTAGCAAGAGAGGTTGTGTGTCCTCATTTCCTTGAGAAATTAGGCTCAAAAAATACAATATTGGAGAAACTTCTCTTTGTGCTGGGGGATTTGAGAATTGTTCTCCCACAGTCTCAGAACTTCAGGGAAGAAATATAAGAATTAAATGAAAAAACATTCTGTGTTGAAAGCTCCACAATACACAGAGTTCCCTGCTTAGAAGACCAGAGTATGTTCTGCTTGTCAAGAGCAAAAGGAAATCTATGGAAGCCCAAAGCTCCTTGCTCCTTTGCTTCTTATCAAATTCCACTGAAACAGAACTAAAAACACGGTGTCGTTGTTGGCACAGGCATTTGTAGGATTTCCTTTCAAATCTCTCCAGATTGCTCCCTGTGTTAGTTCTCTTTGAACTCTTTTTTAAATAATTGAACACAAGTATTTCAGAAATTCAGGTTGCCTTTTTAGATTTATTCATTTGTAAGTATCAGATGGTTCTTAGGGTTTAAATGAAGTCCTCAAGGTCTTTATCTGACTTCCATCTGCCTGAGTTTTTCCTGGAAAAGTCAGGTTACAGTTCTAAGCCCTCCATTGGACCTCAGGGAAGTGTCTGTGTCTCACATCAGGTCCTCTGAACCCCTGCAGTTCTCTCATGGCATTTAGCAGAGTGGATGGAGAGTTGTAAGCAGAAATGGGTTTTGAATGTGGAAATAAAAACTTCATTTTTTTCCCCAGTTCTTTTCCCAGCTCTTGAGAGTACTGAAATGTGCCACCAAAGTTACTTGACTGTAGGGACTGGCAGAGAATTATTTAGGCACAATTCTGTCAGGACTCCAAGGACATACCCAGCTTCTTCCCTTCTCCAGAGCCCGAGCAGCTGAGGGCGGGCGGGGTCTCTCTGGGCGCGGGCGGGGTCTCTGGGTGCAGGTGGGGCCTCTCTGGGCGCAGGTGGGGTCTCTCTGGGCGCAGGTGGGGTCTCTCTGGGCGCAGGTGGGGTCTCTCTGGGCGCAGGTGGGGTCTCTGGGTGCAGGTGGGGCCTCTCTGGGCGCAGGTGGGGTCTCTGGGCGCAGGTGGGGTCTCTCTGGGCGCAGGCGGGGTCTCTCTGGGCGCAGGCGGGGTCTCTCTGGGCGCGGGCGGGGTCTCTGGGTGCAGGTGGGGCCTCTCTGGGCGCAGGTGGGGTCTCTGGGTGCGCAGGTGGGGTCTCTCTGGGCGCAGGTGGGGTCTCTCTGGGCGCAGGCGGGGTCTCTCTGGGCGCAGGTGGGGTCTCTGGGTGCAGGTGGGGCCTCTCTGGGCGCAGGTGGGGTCTCTGGGTGCGCAGCCTTTCCTGCAGCATCGCTTCCTGTGTGTTCCCAAATTGTCCACCCATGTTGGGAGAAGCCGCCGTGAGTTTGGGTGGCAGAGAACATTTTCCCAACGATAAGTGTAAAGTGTTCCATCTAAAGACATTATTGATTTTTTCTTTCATTCTTTTGTTTTAATTTTTTTTGAAGGCAACCAATATTAAAACTGAGTCTGATGCTCCAGAACCCAGAACTCATAACCTGAGACGCAGGATGGGATGTGCACCCCCAAAGTGTGAAAATGGTGAGTGGCAACTGGGGAGGGAAACAAAATGTGAATGAAACTTTTTTACCTTGTACAAACTTGTGTTAAGACCAGAGTTAAATTCAGCAGTTGGAACAATCCAGAGGCTTTTTTAAAAAATACTTCTTTTAAGTTCATTTTAAATGTTCTTTAATGGCTTTGAAATATTTTTGTTTTGTAAGTGAGTTTTCATGGAGAAGATACTTTCAGCTGAAATTCTACTTTTTTAAATTGCAGTGTCTCTTATGGAGCAATCAAAAACCACATTTGAGCCACATTTCTATTTTGTATTTCAAATATCAGTCCACTAGCTTTAAATAGAGGGGAGTTTTTCAAGAATGTGTCAGATTTCAGACACTTTTAGGAAAGAATTTGAACTTGAAATGAGGAAATGAAACTCATGAAGGCAAAATTAGTATGTGTGAACTTAACAATGAAGTTCCCATACTATGATTTTTAAATTGCTTCTGTCAATAGTCCCAAGTCTGTTATTACCTGTCCTTCAGAAATAATAATTTCAAACTGAGAAGCAATGTTTAATGCCATCAAACAGAAGAATAAGCTTGTTGACAAATAATTTGGCAAAGCTAATATAGGAACTATTTACAGCTACTTAATAATTGACATTAACTAAGCAGTTTGTCGGTCTCCTTTGTTCATTCAAAATATTTTTCTTTTTTTTTCTTTTTTTCCAAGAATTTTAGTAGATTGTGGTCTTTTTAAATTGGGTAATTTTTTTCTTTAAGGAATGTCTTTAGACATTAAGCTTTTTTCTTTTTTTTCCCCTGAAGACTAGAAGGGAAAAGCTCTAGACAGTTTTTTTTCAATGCTTGAAGTTCTGATAGGTGCAGACATTCTCCTCTTTAATATCTTTGTTAGCTCTTGGACTCCAGGAAATGCTTCAGACTGTCTCATGGCCAGGTGTGAAGGTCTCTTGTTGACTGGTAACTTTAGCTGAGAACTTCACTGACCCCTTGTCTTCAGCACCAGAGAAATCCACACTCTGTTGTGTGGATTTGGGTGTGTGGTTTTTTGTTTTGTTTTGTTTTTAATGATGTCAGGAATGAAGAGTTGAGTAGAGACTTGCCCAGATTAGGGAGTGTGAGAACACAGAGGAGCTGCTGCTTTGTCAGGCCACTGCTGCGAGCTCATCTGTGTCGACACGTTTCCATGCACCACAAGAAACTGAAGTGTGAAGATCATCACAGGAAGCTGTAGTGTTGTTTCATGTCTCCATGGGACGTGCTTCTGTAAAACTGATGGAATAATTCAACCACAGTTGTTACCACCACATGGAAACAAAATTTTAGCTTATGAAGATACTCATAATTCAATTTAAATGGGATTTAAAATACCCTCTCAAACATGTGGGCTGTGATAGCGATTGCTGGCTCGTGATGGCTGTTTGGTTCTTCTAATACCAGCTTCTGTAGGCATTGCAGGTGTCCAAATCCTGCCTTAAGCCAACTGAAACAGTGTGTGCATGGGATAACAAGTAATTGGACAAGTGACTTGGAGTGGTGCAGTCTAACGAGTAACAACAAACAAAAGAAATAATAACAAGTAATGCTAAACATTGAAACATTTTGTAATACTCTATTTTTTTTTCTTTTTCTTTTTTTTTCTGTTGCACCAGAAAAGGAAATGCACAGCACAGTGAAACTTCCTGAGAAGAGAGAGCATGTTGGGGAGCCAGAGAAAGACAAATCCAAAGTCCGATCTAAAAAACCCACCAGTGCTGTGAGTACGCCCTGCCGCCCTGCTGTCCCATGTTGGTTGCAGGTGTTTCTGGGTTCCTCTTGGGTTGTAGTGGAATCTCATGACATTTATATCAGACTGAGGGCTCTTTCATATTCTTCATGTAGCCCTGTGGTTCAAACAAAGCAGTGTCTGTGCCTGCTGGAGTGTATGTACTGGTAAAGCTTCGTGCTGTTACAAAGCTGAAGATAACAGGAGAGTTCAGTTTCAGCATCCATAAGTGAAGTAACTTGTTTTCTGTCTCCAAGGTACAGTCTTAAAATAAGCATTTTGAAAGAAGAATCCAAAGAGAAGTGGTTCTTCTTTGAACTGATCTCTCTCCCCAGTGCTGTGTAACCTCAAGGGAGCTCAACATGAGCTTTGGCACCCGGCTCTCCAGCAGACCTGCCACTTATTCCACAATTTCAACACTAACTTGGAAGCTTTGTTATTGAAACACTTCTTAAAAAACCAACCCTGTTCCTGTTCCAACTCTCCACATACCACCCCTGCCCCCAGAAAAAACCCCAGCTGAAAGCAATGGTAGTTTGTCTCGCTTTTGAGAAGATGATACTGAGATTCTTTCTGTCCATGCCACTACTTGGGTCCTTCCTAAAACCAGAAATACTCTTTGTTTAATCCACACGTATAGCTGGATACCTGAGAATGGAATGTGCAAACACTGGGAGCCTGACACCCCCAGCCCCTGAAAAAAACCACTTGCAGGAGGGAGCAGAAGATGCTGCTGCTTTTTTTAACAACACAAGACAGCAGGGTCTGCTTGTCCTGACAGCTCTGTCCTGTATCTGAGCAGAGCCCTCCAGTCTCTTGCTGGTGAAGGTCTGGTGCAGGACAGGCACCAAACCGCCCTTCCCACGTTTGCAGTGCGGAGCCTTTTCCATGGGGCTCGGTAGCTGCTGTGTGAGCCCTCCACCAGAGCTGCCTCCTGCCCAAGGCACAGAGCTCTGCTGGGAACCTGCTGCCTTTCCAGATTCAGATGGAGGTCTTGGCCAGTGTCTCTGGGGAAAAAGAGGAACACTCCTGTCAAGGGGAACCGCTTTCTGTCTTCTGAGGCTCCAAACAGTTGGTCTCAGAAGACGATGAAACATCCAAGCACATGAGAGCAACAAGGAGAAGGATTTGTGAGCCAGCAGCAGGTGTTAGGTCAGACCTGCTGGATCCACAGTGCTGCTGATTCAAACTCTCCTGGACACTGAATGAAGTCTTCTGTCATTGGGAAAAAAAATACATGGGAGGACTTGCAACTGCAATGGCCCTTCCTTAAATTGCGAAGGGGGTTTTTTAAACTTTTACATAAATATTCTGTATTTGCTTGTCTTGCTTCCATTTCAGAGATAATTAGAAGTAAGCTTTGGCAAATGTCACAGATGACTGAGTTACCAACCTGCTCTTGTACCATGAGTTACCCTAAGCACTGGAATTCCCACTCTGGCAATTTTGTGTTGCAGGTGGATTTGTATGTGTGCCTCTTATGTGGCAGTGGTAACGACGAGGACCGTCTCCTGTTGTGTGATGGCTGTGATGACAGTTACCATACATTTTGTTTAATTCCACCCCTTCATGATGTTCCCAAAGGGGACTGGAGGTGTCCTCAGTGTTTGGCGCAGGTAATCCGACAAACCATAGAAATTGGGCTGAAGGTTATTTTCTATTTTGTGGTTTTTCTTTTAAACTTGACTCTAGGGATTGAATTAATTTCATATTACTTAAGTTTGTGCAAACAAGGTGATAGAGGGTAAAGCTAAAATGAAGACTGTGTGTGCTTCAAATTGGAAAGCTATCCCTTAATATTTTGGAGCAAAACATTTACATGCCTTTAAATAATATATTGGATTTTAATTGGCACCTTTCCTCTGTGTTTAAAATCTGAGTCTCACTGGGTGCTTAAGTGTGGAGGTCTGTGTGTCTTTTTTTTTTGCTTACCTCTACTAGAGGAAGGAGAAATCAGCATATTAGTTCATTAATGTTTATGCAGTCTATAAATAAATATAAAATATCAATATTGTGATTTGGTGAATTAAGCAGAGCAGTTTCTTCTGACTCTGCGACTTGGGGCAGTCATTTCATTTCGGTCAGGTGCCTTCTGACCCATCAGATGCTGCAATAGCCTGTTGTGTAAAATCTGAGCATAGATTGTCGTATTAGCACATGATAGAAATAATGATCTTTCCAACTGCAGGAGTGTAATAAGCCTCAGGAAGCGTTTGGCTTTGAACAAGCAGCGAGAGACTACACCCTGCGCACGTTCGGAGAAATGGCAGATGCCTTCAAGTCAGACTACTTCAACATGCCAGTGCACGTATGTTCATGGATGTGCCCTGATGCCACGATGTAGAGCTCATTTTTTTGTGCTTAGTTAAAATATATAACTTTTGAGGGGGAGAGGGGAATTCCGGTTTTGGATGGGATGAAATCCCAAATCAGAGGTTCTCATTTACATTAATGGATCCTTGTTCTTGCTGGTGTCAGTTTCCTGTTCCACTGGCTTCTTGGTTGTGATTTTTTTTTTTCTTTTTTTTTTTCACTTTGGAAGAAATGTCTGTAAGGAAGAGAACAGTCTCTAGCTGTTACCCATCCACCGAGAGAATAAAGCAGCAGGATGTCCTGGGTGGAACCGTATCTCTGCTGCAGTTTTTCACTGTGTTTAAGTGATTTTGAAATGGGAAAATGCTTCAAGCTAATGGAGGTTCCTCCCTGGGATGGTTTTATGCTCATGCTTTTTATACACTGGTTCCTCAGTATATATTCCCTGTTTTTCTTCTCAAACCTAGATGGTCCCCACTGAGCTGGTTGAAAAAGAATTCTGGAGACTTGTTAGTACCATTGAAGAGGATGTGACAGTGGAATATGGAGCTGATATTGCTTCAAAGGAATTTGGCAGTGGCTTCCCAGTGAGGGGTGGGAAATTTAAAGTCAGACCAGAAGAAGAGGTAGGTCTTTATTAGTTCACTATGTTTGAGTTGCAGTTCTTCATTAAATAAGTCCCTTTGGTTCAAAGCACAGTAATGGAGCTGGGTTGCAAGGTGTTTGTTTTGTGTATCTGGCACAAAGTATTTGAAGAGGAGAATTACATCAGAGTTTTGAATAAATAAAATTTGCTGTGATCAGATATTAAAAGCCAGAGGTTTATCCTAGAAGTTAATAAATAACTTCCAAACAAAAAGAAAGTCTAATTTTAGCAAAGCAGGTCAGGTGAGGTTTGTGAAAGGAACAAAGACAATGGAGATTTTGTTCTTTGATTCATTGACCCATTTCTTACATTTTTCAGTTGGAAAAGATGTTTTTGTTCTTTTGGCAGTTTTACTTTCTTGGGTTTTTTACTTCATGTTGTGTGAACTTGTGACTGTTCTGTTCAATTTTCAGGAATACCTTGACAGTGGCTGGAATCTGAACAACATGCCAGTGATGGAGCAGTCTGTTCTTGCTCACATCACTGCAGACATATGTGGAATGAAATTACCTTGGCTGTATGTAGGAATGTGCTTTTCTTCATTTTGTTGGCATATAGAAGACCACTGGAGCTATTCAATTAACTATCTGCATTGGTGAGTTTGAGGAATAAACTCAGCCTGAAAAGCAATTTCCCTTTCATTCCCCCTCCCCCTTTTTAGTTAGTGGAGTCAAACCAAATTCAGAGCAGAACAGCCCCCGCAGTCCTGCTGCAGCAGGGTTAGATTTGACACAGTGTGATTGCTGCACTGGACAAGAGGTCATATTTTGGAAAGAGACATCCATTCCCAGTTCTAAAAAACCCATGAGAGATGCAGCAGATACTCCATCAAATGTTTTATTATGCTCAATGTAAAACTAAAAACCATGCAATTTTTTTAATCATCTAGCTTCAGCTAACAGTCTTGGGGTCCTGCATGATTTTTTGTCTGTTAGATCATTCTATCATAAATCCTCTCATCAAGTGAACACTTGTCAGCTGTAATCAGGACAGATCTTTGCCATCTCTTTGATATTCTAAATAGATTGAGCTTCTTAAACTTCTCACCTTACAACAGCTTTTCTGGGTTTGAATTATTCTTGTCACTCTTCCTGAAACCTGTTCAGCACTTTCCTTTTCCTTGTTCACAGAAGTATTCCAGCAAAATGGTCAAACCACATCCCAGCTACTAATCAGTAGCTTATCTTTTTATCAATTATTCAGTTGCTGCTCCTTGAAATAGCTGCTGCTGAGCCCAGTCCAAATAGTCAGTGACTTCATTCACTTGCTTTCCTAGCACTGGTCATTATTAAAACCAATGTTTGAGTGAGACTGAGTAGGTGACTGATCAGGACTACATTGTAAAAATTATCTTTCTTGTCATTTGTTGCCTTTTTTTTTGTCCAGGTCTTTGGTCAGGATGAAAACTGGGGAGGAGAGGAGGTTTTTTTGTTTGCAGTAAAAACTTAATTTCTTCTAGGAGAGCTTCCCTCACTATTTTTTGAATGGCATTATGTGCTCCATTATTGGTCCCAATTGCATTACTGTTTGCACCCAAGGCCAGAAAGATGTGTGAGTGCACACGTGTGTATGTGCACACACGTGTTCACACGTTCACAGACACGTGCCTGTGTTGTCCTGCGTGTCTCCTCCAGCATTAAAGTCCTTGATTTCTTGTCTTTTCATTTGCAGATGTTCTTCTGTATTTCCCTTCAACTTAAAGGTTTAAGTCTGTGCTTTTTAGCCTGTTTGAGAGCAGTTTGTAGTTCAGGTTAACACTGTTCTTGGCCAGATGAGTCAATGACCTGCCACCGAAGGGACAGTCCTTCAAACTCTGAGGAGACTTCAGAAGGCAGGACTCATTCTTGTGAAGTGCTGGGGGTGGGATGGCATGTCCATCATCTCCAGTGTTCCCATGTGCCTTGGAGGAGCTTGTATCCAGGGACAGTGTTTGGAGCAGATATTCCCAAGTGAATCAGGCTACAGCAGCAGACCTTCACAGGGTTGAAGGCAAAAGTTCTTCTGCATGGCTCTGAGTCCTGTGTTAGTTCTTGAAGTGGTAAAAGGAGAACAAATCTTTGCTTCTGAAGATGCTTGCAAATAAATCAGATATCAGTCCTGGTCAGAGGAAGAGCTAGCATCACTGATGCTGGTATTTCTAAAGGGAGGAGCGTGGAGCTGTCAGGTAGCAGTGTGGAAAGAGCTGTCACCTTGATCCATTGTGCAGTTTGCTGCCTTCATAAGGCTGACACCTTAACTCACCCATGAGAACTGTATCTTTCTCCATTATCTGTTCTCCTGAAGTCCAGAGACCCCTGGTACCAGTATCCTGGTCCAAGTTTAGCACAGTCCACAACTGCTGTCACCCATTCCTTGGTACTGACAGGCATTAAGGAGCAGAATTCTTAACTAACCCAGCATTGGGTCAGGACACAGGACAGTTTTTTGTTGCTTCTGTGGCTGGTCTTCATGAATTCATAGACTTGTTCCAAGATGATGACCAGGTCCAAGGCTGCACAGTCATTTAACACTGTGTAGTGACGACTCTGCTTGTGCTACTCCCTGTGACACCAGTGTAGCTGCCCACTAGCTGTCCTCTTCACTGTGGCAGAGGTGCTCTTTGGGTGCAGGAGTCAGCTCCTAGGTAAGAGGGATGTGCTTCTGGATTCATACTTCATCTGGATTCATACTGCACTCTTTCTTCTGGAATCTTCTCAATTGCTTCATAATTTATGAAGAAAACCCACTGTTGGGTCAGCTTTCCTCTGCCAGCTCTTCAGGAGCCTTGGGAGGTGATTTGTCTGCTGATTCCTTTCTACATACTTGTAACATCGTTCTTTATAAGTGATTGGAATATCTTTGTCTTTGTGCTGCAGTGAGCCAGCTTCATTCTAAACCTGAAACAATATCTGCTGGGACATGTCTGTATAACCTGAATTTTCTCAGCTGTTGCTAAAAGTTGTTTGTTCCTGCTCTGGATATGGATTATTATTATTTTTTTTTTTCCTTGATGTCTTTTGCATAATTTGGAAATTTAATTTCTATTTACTATTTGTTGCTTTTATGGCAATTAGGCACAAGACAGATAAAACTGGCTGTAGTTGTTAGATCCAAGAGGGAGTTTGTGTCATGGGAAACATTTTGAAGTTGCACTGGAATCGGCAGAACTTCACTGAGGACTTCTTCAGTCTTCCCCCCCCCCCTGTAATATTTTAAGTATGTGTTCAGAAGCACAGGCAGTTAAAAACTGAGGTCTGGATGAGGGACCTGTGTAAAATGTGAAGATTCAGGAGGTACATGATCTTTGTGTTCCTTCCTGGTGATGTACCCCCTTCTTTTGACATGGTGTGTTTTAAAGCAGAAGACTGAAAATGTAACTTACAAGATTGCTTATATTTAACTTTTTTTAATAATCTTGCAGGGGGGAGCCTAAAACGTGGTATGGAGCCCCAGGGTATGCAGCTGAACAGCTGGAGGACGTAATGAAGAAGCTTGCTCCAGAGCTATTTGAATCTCAGCCAGATCTCTTGCACCAACTTGTCACCATAATGAACCCGAATACTTTGATGGCCCACGGAGTGCCTGTATGTTGTTGGACTCCTGTGCTACTCCCCCAAACCCAACCCTCTTTTGTTTGCACTCAATTTGACTTCAGAACTGATGATTGAAGCCCCTTGTATTACAGAGATGTGTGGTAGTTTCCTGTGTGTTGTATCTTCCTGGTCTAGTATCATGTGCCAGTGTGAACAGATGGGCAATGGAATCATTGCTTTGGAATTGCTTGGCAAACTCTTCTCTGGAGATGCACCTTAGTATATTTCTATTTCTGTATCTGAGAAGGAAAGTTTAGTCTTGACCTTTGAAACAATGGCAGGAGCTCTTCATATGTCTGTCTAATCAGACACAGTTTTTTTTGGCAGAGAGTTTCTGTCAAGGGGCCAAAACTCATTCTTCCTTTATTTGTTATCCACATCCTCTTATTTTTCCTGGATAAGTTCTTAGGTATTTAAAATTTTTTTTCATCAGTTTCCATCATATTCCATACTAGATTATTCATGGGAATTATGTCCCTTTACAACTTAATTAGCTTTTGACTGGCTGACCCTGGGACTTAAAAGAAAATCTGGAACAAATGGCAGTTTGTGGTGTCTACTGTGCTGTGAGAGACTCCAAAAGTGAAAGATGCAGGAAACCTGCCTGCTCTCATGCTGGTAGTCTAGTAGGAACAGTATTAGATTTACAGCAATTTGAACTTTTGAGTCAGTTCCAGATTTCTCTTCCCCTTCAGCTACACCTTGACGAGGGCTTTGTCTGTGCTTCCCCTGTGTGACGGTGCACAGAGCGAGCCAGGGGCAGAGGGCACAGAGCTGGGTTAAAATGGCTCAAAGTGCAGGTGGCTGAGCAAAACCCCTTCGCTTTCTAGGGTTTCCTATGACAAATTGCCAAATGCCAGTTGTAATTCTTGGATTTATGTTTTAAAACTATCCAAAGTCATCATAGAATTTACTAGGAATTAGAAATCCATGTTCTCTTCCAAGCCTTCAGTTCTGTTTGGGTTTGACCTAATGCTTGGCTGTCTTTTCTCCTAGGTTTATCGAACCAATCAGTGTGCTGGAGAGTTTGTGATCACCTTCCCCAGAGCTTATCACAGTGGCTTCAACCAGGGTTTCAATTTTGCTGAAGCTGTGAACTTCTGCACAGTTGACTGGGTATGTTCCAAAACCAGTTCTTCATAAAGTATGCAGTTCCAGAGTTGTTCCTAGCTGAGGTACAGCTCTGACTTACTGCTGATGCACAGATCTAGTCCACAGACCAGAAGGAGCCTGTTCCTGGAAGCATAATATTTGGCTGAAGGTGTTTCTTTCATGTAGTGAACATGTGGCTTTCTCTGGTTCCTAAGGTTTGGTTTGAATTTGTACATTAGGGCTGAAGGATCTCTTACAGCAGGAGGTAGGAGGGTTCTATGCATGCCTTGAATATGAGAAGCACCAGTGCTGCTAGAATCTACTCCTTTTGTGTCCTCAAATTCCATTCAAATTGTCAAGAGCTGGAAAGAAGTTTTTCTGTTTATTGCGCTGGGAATTCTCCAAGAGGTGCTTCCTACAGCTGAAAAGTGAAGCTGACTTGGACTTCTTTTCTACTTTAACTTCTGTGGTTAAATCTTGTGATACATTTAACACAGGAAGAGCAGTCAGAGACTTTGATAGTCCTCTTGGGGGAAAAAAATAAGAATTGCATCTGATGTGAGTGCATCCTCATGGGTAGCAGAGGTGCTGTAATTTTTTAAGGAAGAATGCCTTCCTTAATGAAGGGAAACAGAGAATTTTTAATGTTCAAGCAGAAGGTTTACAGACTGGTACTTTATTCCCAGTAAGCTTCACTTAACTCATTGAAACAACAGAGAGAGATACACATTACAGTCATTAGGTCATACTGCTCTGTTACATTTTTGTGTTTTTTAAATAAAAACAAATGGAAGATGGTTGCTCCAAAGTTACAAGTAATCATTTCTCCTTCCCAGCAGGTTTCTCAGCCACACAGTGTTGCCTGACCTCAGAAAGATCCTTTGAAGCTACTGATATTTTGAATTACTTCTCTTCTGATTTTTTTTTTCCCAAAAAACCTCTTAGCTATTTGTAAATGTAGCCCATCTAAAATGTTGCTAGATGTTTAAAAACGTCACTTAGAAGTAGGAGATGACTGAAATTGGAAGAAAGCTTTCTGCATTGGGACTGTGTTTGCATCTCAGTTGGTTTGAGCTTGGTTTTCCTCTTGTCCCTCCGTGAGTTTCATACCAGACCTAACCTTGTTGTACCCTGAACATCACTGTGTGCCTGGCCAGCGATAGCCTCAAAATGAAGTGAGGAGTAACCTGCCCAGCTCATAATGAATTGTGTACTCTGCCTGGGGTTAATGAGAGATTTGATGGTTCATGGAGTCAGCAGTTTCTCATGCTGCAGCACAGTTCATGTCCTGCATAAACCAGCCCTATCCTTTGAGAGGAAGGTCCACCACGCCCTACAGCTGCCCTTGGGGCAGCCCTGCTCTCCCCTTTGGCGCTTCTCCAGCCTCTCTGTATTTTTAGCTTGGGTCTTCCTGAGCCTGCTGTGGTTTAGGGATTTAGTTGCCCCTAATTGTGGTCTCTTCCAGATAGTGGATGTGAGTTTTTTGGCTGGGTTTGTGGAGGAAATGCAGTGTGTCCACTGAAGGAGCTACAAGCAGTCCTGGTGCACAAGAACTCAGGGTCTTGGTTTTTCTGGTTTTATATTCTGAATCATGAATATTGTTGCTTGAAGGATTTGTCTCGGCCTTTCATTTGCACAGCTTTTGTTTGCTAGCATAAAAAGTCAGTATCTTAATGTGATTTTCAGAATGAGCTCTCCATTGATGTAATGTTTTCCATACAGCTGCCCCTGGGTCGCCAGTGCGTGGAGCACTACCGCCTGCTGAGCCGCTACTGCGTGTTTTCCCACGACGAGATGATCTGCAGAATGGCTTCCAGAGCGGACGGTCTCGATGTTGTGGTCGCGTCCACAGTTCAGAAAGACATGGCCATTATGATAGAAGACGAGAAGAGGTTGCGTGAGAAGGTTGATAAACTGGTGAGTTGTGAGAAATAACGTGGCAGTGGGTGGAGGAACGGCTGAAACAGCGGCGTGAAGGCTGGCTGGGACCTGTACGATGTTGGCAACGGCCCAGAGCTGCGCGGTGCCTTCCTGGGTGATGGTGTTGATGTCAGAGGGCTGCTTGGCTAAAAAGCCATTTATTGCATCTTGTTTTAGCATCTGCCCTGTAATATTGCTCAGAATGTCTCTTTTGAAGTGATATTTGTTCTTTTAGTAATTTAGTCCCAGTAGCTGATTTTTTTCATTAACCAGGATTCCTGTCTCTCTGGTTTTAATATCTTATTTCTAAACTTCATTATTCCTTTGATAAATTTTGCTTCTGATGTTTTAGCTTGGAACACTCACCTCTTGGTTAGGGGTGACTGTGAAGTGCCGTGGCACTGTTTTGCAGGGAGTGACTGACTCGGAGAGAGTGGCTTTTGAGCTGTTTCCCGATGACGAGCGACAGTGCTTGAAGTGCAAAACCACCTGTTTCATGTCTGCTGTTTATTGTCCCTGCAAACCTGGATTGCTGGTGTGCTTGTACCACGTGGAGGATCTCTGTTCCTGTCCCACCTACAAATACAAACTGGGGTAAGCGTTAGATAGCAAATAACACTGTGTTCTGGAGATGTGTTATGTGTGTAGATAATTGCACTTTGATAATGCAGTGCCTGCTCTGTTTTGTCAGTGGTGTTAGTCTCAGTATTCTGTTTCTCTCAGTCCTTTGCAAATACAGTACCCCCAAAACAAAGTGCCTTTTTTGTGCTCATGTACAAAGACTCTTTCTTTTCAGCATTCAGCTCCTTTTGCTCTATAATGGCAAAAATTGCTGGATAAGTTAGTTTACTTTTTATTTATAGCAACAAGATCATAATCCCTCACATCCAGTCCTTGCTGAGTAATATTTTTTTGGTTTTGTGAGCTTTCCTTCCTGTTGTCTCCTTTCCTTTTCCTTTCCTTTTCCTTTCCTTTTCCTTTCCTTTTCCTTTCCTTTTCCTTTCCTTTTCCTTTCCTTTTCCTTTCCTTTTCCTTTCCTTTTCCTTTCCTTTTCCTTTCCTTTTCCTTTCCCTTTTCCTTTCCCTTTTCCTTTCCCTTTTCCTTTCCCTTTTCCTTTCCCTTTTCCTTTCCCTTTTCCTTTCCCTTTTCCTTTCCCTTTTCCTTTCCCTTTTCCTTTCCCTTTTCCTTTCCCTTTTCCTTTCCCTTTTCCTTTCCCTTTTCCTTTCCCTTTTCCTTTCCCTTTTCCTTTCCCTTTTCCTTTCCCTTTTCCTTTCCCTTTTCCTTTCCCTTTTCCTTTCCCTTTTCCTTTCCCTTTTCCTTTCCCTTTTCCTTTCCCTTTTCCTTTCCCTTTTCCTTTCCCTTTTCCTTTCCCTTTTCCTTTCCCTTTTCCTTTCCCTTTTCCTTTCCCTTTTCCTTTCCCTTTTCCTTTCCCTTTTCCTTTCCCTTCCCTTTCCCTTTTCCTTTCCCTTTTCCTTTCCCTTTTCCTTTCCCTTTTCCTTTCCCTTTTCCTTTCCCTTTTCCTTTCCCTTTTCCTTTCCCTTTTCCTTTCCCTTTTCCTTTCCCTTTTCCTTTCCCTTTTCCTTTCCCTTTTCCTTTCCCTTTTCCTTTCCCTTTTCCTTTCCCTTTCCCTTTCCCTTTCCCTTTCCCTTTCCCTTTCCCTTTCCCTTTCCCTTTCCCTTTCCCTTTCCCTTTCCCTTTCCCTTTCCCTTTCCCTTTCCCTTTCCCTTTCCCTTTCCCTTTCCCTTTCCCTTTCCCTTTCCCTTTCCCTTTCCCTTTCCCTTTCCCTTTCCCTTTTCCTTTCCTTTCCTATCTCTGTCCCCCATGAATGTCTCTTGTCCTGAGACAATTTCACAATTGCTTCAGTTGTAATGTTGAAATTGTCTTAGGAGGAACCTGATGTGGTTGTAGGTCTTAACTGTATAACCCTGGGTACACAGATAATTTCTGTGTTGTGTGGGCCAACACATCTTGATGCCCCTCCCTTGCACCCTCCTGATCCCCCACCCCCAGCTCTTGCTGGAGAGTTTGAGTCCTGTGCTGCCTGTAGGTACCGCTACACCCTGGAGGAGCTCTACCCGATGATGAACGCGCTGAAGATGCGTGCAGAATCGTACAACAAATGGGCTTCCAACGTTAATGAAGCTCTGGATGCAAAAATTCACAATAAAAGAAGTAAGTACCCTACCTTTTGTCCACAACATAATTTTAAATGGCCAGTTTTTCAGTTTTTTAGTTTCTGAACTGTAGCAATTTTTGTCTTATATGGCAATCAAAGGAAATCATAATTCCATGTTTTAAAGTAAATATTTTAGCTTTACAGTCCCAGAAGTTGTGCTAAGCTGTTCCTGTGTGAGACTGTAAATCACTGCCACAAAACATAACTGAAGCTGAAATAGAAATAGATGTGATGTCTTGTGTTATTCAGCCTTGCCATTTAAAATCCATCGCAGAGTGGGACTCTTGTTAACTTACTGTCTTTCCCAAAAGGTCTCATCAGTTTTAAGGCTTTGATAGAAGAATCAGAAATGAAGAAGTTCCCAGACAATGATCTGCTGCGACACCTCAGACTGGTTACCCAGGACGCAGACAAATGTGCCTCGGTTGCACAGCAGCTGCTTAATGGCAAAAGACAAACCAGGTGAGTGTTACTGTCTGTTTGCAGCACAGCTGGGTCACTGCAGATAGGTGCCAGAGTTCTGTAAGACTTAAAATTAAAAGCAATCTTTTTGTCTTCTCATGGGAAATTCACCTTTACTGCATGTAATAAGTTAAACATCCTGAGCTTTCAATCTCTTCCTCCTTCTGTGTTTGACAGAAACACAGTGTTGGGCAGGAAATTCATTCTAATGTTCCCCAAAAGGAAAAATTGCTGTGGTATTTCCAGACAAAGCAACACCCAACAAGATACCATCCACTTGTCTTTGTGCCATGGGGACTGAGAATCTGTCGGTGGTGCCCATGTCATGATATTCACTGTATTTTATGCCTTGTGGAAAAATAAAGTATCTTAAGTTCCTGAGCTGCTGCTGATGGGAATAGTGTATGAGATCTCTGAAAAACACTGGTTCTTTCTTTGGCAGCACTTATGTTAAATCTTTTAGACAGGTTATTTGCTCGAGGAACTTGAAGATAGGGCAGTGTTTGGGTAAAACCTTCTTTGTGAACTGGGTGTCTGGCTGCCTGGTCTTGCTAACACTTGCTGTGTTTGAAAGGAGTCTGAAGATCCAGAAGAACAAGGCCAGATCTCCTCGTTGTTTGATTGTGACTCTGCCTTTCTCTTGGGGATCACAAATTACCATCTTCTGTTGCACATTCTCTGCCCAGACTTGGAATGGCTGCACCCCTCACAGAGTGATAAGTTTCTAAGAAAATCTTGGGTTTATATATGTGGAAGACAAGATTGCTCAAGTCCAACAAGCTTAACCACGTGAAGTATTTCAGGAAAAGCTGTTTCTCCTTTGTTCCATCTGGACAATTTTCACCTGTTTGTGCTGCTTTGAACAATGAGGTGTTTGTCAGGGCAGGTGCTCTTTGTGCTGGTGTAACTGCACATGTGGTTTCTGCATGTTGCCTGCCTCTAGCTTGTCCCTGTGCAAGAACTCCCTGTGTTCTTGCAGTACTGTAAAGGATGACTTTGAAGGACTTTGGTGGTAGAATATTCAACTACCATTTAGACATGATTCTTGTAGCTCAGCTTTCCCTTCCTCGTGATTCTCACATAAGTCTTTGTAGCAAGGACTTGATAAAAATTCACCTTCACTGTCCTGTGAACACAAGAGGATGGAGCCCCTGGCACGCCAACGTAAAAGTATTACAGCAAGAAAAGGAAAATTGATCACTCTGACAGACAGGACTTCTGCCAGACAGTTAACTTCCACCCCAGAGATGCCTGGCCCTGTCACTGAAGGACTTGTCCACTCCTGATCTCTTCCTTCATTTAGTGTTGCACCATCTCTTCTCGTTCTGGCATCCCCAGTCCACGTGTTCTGCCATCCTTGGTATTTGCTCAGGCCTCCTGGTGATGAACTTGGAGCAGCAGCCAGGCCCTTGCCAGTTGTTCTGTGCCAGACAAGCTCTTCCCAGAGTCTTTCCTGCTCTTGAGGTACACCTGACTGTGCCTGACCTGGAAAGAGCAGGGAGCAGTTTTCATCTTCTTCTTGGCTAGGTCTGTTCTGTTGTCACCATGGCAGTGTCTCAGCCGTTCTCCCAGCGGTACTCGCCAGCTCCTCCAGCATTGCAGGCTGTGATGAATAATCCTCCCAGTGTTGCACTGCCCAGGATCACAGCAGCTCTTGCACTGCAGTTCTCATTGGCTCTAAAAGTCTTTTTAGTTCTTCTCTCTCCACTTCTCCCTTGAGCTTTTTGTGATGTATTTTTGGGGAAAAGTCCAGGTGCATGTTTAGTTTAGTTTTAAAAATCCATGGTATTTGGTGGATTTTTTTTTCCTTAGAAGGTTGAAGGAGGGGAGCACTCATAACCTGTGTAGGAAGATAAAAAGGAAAGAATGATCTGCTTAAAATCTGAATTCGTGGTGTATCACCTACGTGATGCTCACATGTCTGCAGGACCTTGGGCAGCCTTCACCACAGCGGCTGCTGTGCATTGGCTGTGAAGGACTCTGGATTCTGCCTGCAGCTTGGCTCCTAGTTTTGACAGACTTTCCTTTAGGGACTGAGCATCTTGTTCTGCTCCTCGCTTTGGAAGAGTCGAGCAGTAGACTTTACTTAGCCTGACTGGAAATGTCATCCCTGTTAATCATGGTAATTAGTGATACTGAAGGAAGGAGCTCCTCCTGTGTAGTGGACACAACAGTTCCTGCAGAGAAAAGACCAAGGCAGATGTTACTGTCTTAGGGCCACAGAAATGGTCAGAGGGCTGCAACACCTCTCCTGGAAGAAAGGCTGAGGGAGTTGGGGTTGTTCAGCCTGGAGAAGAGACAGCCCCAGGGAGACTTCATTGCAGCCTTTCAGTACTTGAAGTGGCCTGTAAGAAGATGGGGACAGATGTTTTAGCAGGGCCTGTAGTGGTAGGACAAGAGGTGACAGTTTTAGACTAAAAGAGGTGAGATTCGGACTAGATAAAAGGAAGGAATTTTTTACACTGGGGATGGTGAGACACCTATTTTTAACATACAAGGGCACGTTAAATTTTATTTTTCTAGTGTTCACACTCCAGCCACGCTGGCATATCCTGCTGGGATGTTGTTTTCCTCTTTTGTTTAAATGACATATTGTGGATTAAATTGGAGCCAGCATTGTAGGAGATTTCTTTCCTTTTCTGTTCAGAGTTCTCAGACCTAGTTGATACTGGCTTGAGTTTAGAGAGGTTTTTAATATTAGCCAATTTGTTAACAATTATAAGCCACTCATTTGATAGGAAGCTTTCAGATAAAAATGAAAATGATGATTTCAGCGTAAAGAGGATTTTTCAGAAGTGCCTACACGACCTGTGAATATAAAACCCATTGAAAATTGGGATTTGTTCTCTTTTGGTATGGGCATGGGGAGAGCTTACTACAATAGCTATTGCAACATAACTGAATAGTTTATCCACAATTGCTTTGTGTTCTGGAAAAAAGCCTAATTTTATTCCATAATAACCACTGCTCTTCCAAGGCTGAGCAGTTGTTTCAGAAAACTATTTCATATGAAAGACTATTTTCAACAATAGCTTATTCTGCCGTAGCAAACTGGAGTTTTCCCATGTATGCAAGCCCTGGGCTGCTTGGGTACTGTTGAATATTCTATTATTTGTGAGCAAAGGTCGACTTACAAGAAACCATAAGAAGATTTTTGGGAAGTTTATAATTTCAATTTTTTTTTAATTATTAATATTTTTTTTTGGTGGCATCCAACAAGCTGAGTTGTGTGTGCTTGCAGGTACCGCTCCGGAGGAGGGAAGTGTCAGAACCAGCTGAGTGTGAACGAGCTGCGGCTGTTCGTGCGGCAGCTGTACGCGCTGCCCTGTGTCCTCAGCCAGACCCCGCTACTGAAGGTACCTGGGGAGGTTCTAGGGGAGGAACACGAGCTTTTCTCGTGATGAAGGGATGTATTTGCACTGCATTAATCTCCTTTCTTACTGTTTGCTCCCAGAATAAAAACCTGTAACCTGGCAGGTCTGGGTGTCTCGTGTGAGCTGGTTCAGAAGGGAGCTCTGTGAGCCTCTCGTGTTTGCCATCAGCAGACTTTGATACTGCACAGGGGAATCAGAGTGTTCAGGTTGTACAAAGTGGTGCAAGAGAAACAGCAGGATGGCCTGGGGAACTAGGGATTAAGAGTTTAGTGTCAGTTAACTAGTCTTGTCTGAAGAATGAAGGTTTATCTGAGAATGTTTGAAACTCCATACCGCTCTGAGTGACGGTCCTGCCGTTCCCTTTCTCACTTTCCTGCTTTGTTAATCCAAAATCTCTTAGTCTTGTAATTTCTCTTGTAATTAAACATCTCCTTGTCCTATCAACCCATGGTCCAGGAAACAACACAGGTAACCCTAGCCAAGGCTACGAGCCTAGGCTACCTAAATACTTGTTCCAGCAGAGTACCTGCTGCTGACAGTGGGTCAGAGCACGACTGTCAGTGAGTGCGGATTATTTGCTCCCCAGATGTTCCACTCTCAGACAAGTTGAAAGTAATTCAGGATTTGGTTTCAGAATTGGCAAAATCCTAGAATCATAGACTAGTTCAGGTTGGAAGGGACCTTAAAGCTCATCCAGTCCCAACCCCCCTGCCAGCAGCAGGGACACCTTCCACTAGACCAGGTTGCTCAAAGCCCCATCCAACCTGGCCCAGAACACTTCCAGGGAGGAGCAGCCACAGCTTCTCTGGCCAACCTGGGCCAGGGTCTCACCACCCTCACACCAAAGAATTTCTTCCTCACATCTCAGCTCCATCTCCCCTCTGCCACTTTCAAGCCATCACCCCTTGTTCTGTCACTCCCTGCCCTTGGCCAAAGTCCCTCCCCAGCCTTCCTGGAGCCCCTTCAGGTACTGGGAGGCCACTGGAAGGTCTCCCCGGAGCCTTCTCTTCTCCAGGCTGAACAGCCCCAACTCTCCCAGCCTGTTGTATGTCACACTGAGGGGTAATAAAAACTTTAAAAAAAAAATGATAATTTCTGGACAGCTGCAATTCCCGTCTTAAAGGAGAATAACTTTGCATATTTGAGACTCATGGGATACAGTGGCCAGCTACTGAGCCATCTCTTAAGTGTCCACACAAGGCTGAGACCAGGCAGTATCATGGAAGTTGGAATCAGAATAGAACAGTTTTATGACTATTGCTTTTGAAACTTTATCAGGTCTGGAATGTGTGAATCAGATTTTGTGTAATCCTATTTACAGTTATTTGTTTATAGCATTGTAACTCTGAAGTTATCTTACTGTTTAAAAAGCAGAAGTTCAGAAATGCCAGACATGCAAATAGTTGTTCTCCATCTGGCATTCTTGAACAGGGAAATATCAAACACATATGCTCAGGGTATTCTTTGATATCATTCTCAACAATCCTAAATTATACATAGTCATGCAAATGAGGTTGTTAATATAAAAGACAAACAGTTACTGGAGATCAGTTCACAATTTAATGTATCCTCTAAAAAGGCTTTGTTTCCATTATGGGTGAGGTTGCCTTCCCTGGCACACAACCTCACTGGCAAGACACCAACATGTCAGCTGGGAGGGAAGAACTTGCCGCTGAGATAACGTTCAGGCAGTACTGGAAGCATTGGGCAGGACAGCTGGGCACAGAATAATCCCAGCCTTTGCAGTGAGTGGACTCTGGCCAACTGTGCATTGTGCTGGGTGAAGTGCAGGCAGGCACAGGTGACCTTGTGGGGGCAATGAGCTGTTGAACACAACGGAGAGAGAGAGTGAAGGTGTTGTCCTGCAGGAGTGGAATGCCTGTGGCTTACTGGGACTGTGTGGTCCAGCTCAAAAACCTTAACAGTGCAGCAGAAATGAACCCCTGAAGCTCTGTGCCCACCCCAACATTCTTCAAAGCCTTCTTAATCTTAACCTTGCTGTTCTCCAGCCACCTTAATCATTCCAGAACAAAGCCAGAAACAGCATTGACAGAACACTTATCCCTTTAGATCCTTTCTGTTCTTCCGGGGCCTCTTTTTGACACCTGTCTCTTAGTTCAAAGGCATTTGGAGTGGAATTCCCTTGTTCTGTGATCCTCAAGCTTGTGGACACATTACAATGAGGAGATGCTGATACACAGAGTGTGTTGAGGACACGCTATCAGTGCTCCAGCTGTCACTATAACTTGCCGTGCGCGTTGCGTGCGCTGCAGCGGGGGGATTGCTGGGCGGCTTGCACTGAAATGTTTGAGATTTGGCAGTGGGATTTCTCCTGATTTATTGTTGCATTTCTGTCTTTCAGGATCTTCTTGATCGTGTGGAAGCTTTTCAACAGCAAAGCCAAAAGCTCCTCTCTGAAGAAATGCCTGGTGCAGCAGAACTTCAGGAGCTGCTGGACGTCAGCTTTGACTTCGACGTCGATCTGCCCCAGCTGGCTGAACTGCGGACGCGTCTGGAGCAGGCGCGCTGGCTCGAGGACGTGCAGCTGGCTTCCTCAGACCAAAACTCTCTCACTCTAGACGATATGAGACGTCTTATAGACTCAGGTGTTGGACTTGCTCCCTACCCAGCGGTTGAGAAAGCAATGGCGAAGCTGCAGGAGCTCCTCACTGTGTCTGAACACTGGGATGACAAAGCCAGAAATCTGATAAAGGCCAGGTAGGAGCTAAATCTTAGTGCTGCATTTTGTAGTTCCATGGGTTATTTAAGATAGTTGAGTTAGAAATAGTTGAGTTGAGTTCTGAAGGGGCTCTCTTTTGTTGAGCCAGTTCACAACACAAAGACAAAACTTGTGCCACCCAGATGGGAAAGGGGTAGAGAAGGGGGATGAGGAACCAAGTGATATGAAACCTTGGTGTTGACTTGCAGTGTTTGTGGTGCTCCACTGGCACTGTGCAGCTTCTCCTTTCACCACAAGGAAGGATTTTAAAACACCACTTCATTCCTTTCTACCCCTTTCCCCCCCTCAGTGTCAGACTGGAGGATGCATGTCCAGATGGAGCTTAGATATATACCACCAAGTGGTAAACTTTTATTGCATTGACTGTCTCTAACATTGGGAGATTTTTCCAGATTGGTTGGTGCAGGGGAGAAGGAAATGAGCCAAATACATCCTTACTGAGAAAAATTTTCTTGCTCATTGCTTTGACCTTCTGATTTATGAAGTAAAATGGGGGAGAGCACAATCTACTTAAAGGTTGGAAAGGTGGCACAAACTTGTATGCAAGGCTTCTTCCCTCAGGATTCCTCATTTCCTGCTCCCCCCACCCCAGCCTCATAATTATGAAAGCATTTGAGCGTGTCTTTCTCATTAGTAACCATAATATTTTAAAATGATAACTTCATGGAGCTTAAAACTGGAATAACCTTGAGTTTAACCTCCAGAATGGAGATGCAGTTGGGTTTGTAGCTTTCTAAAACATCAGACTCAAATTGTGAGATACAGAAAAGCCATCTCCACTTTTTTAGCCATCTGGTTGGTGCTGTTCAGAGGTTCAAGGAGGATCTGAAGGTCTATGGTTCAAAAATTAATAAATGTTAAATATTCCTTAAGCCCAAAGGTGAGAATATTGAAAAAATAGACAACAGATTCCTTAATATTTTTAGTATTTCTAGAAGAGTCTCTAGGAAACAAATTTCTACAAGCACACCTGCATTCCTGTTAGTGCAGTGCACACCTCTAGTTCTGGACATCATGTCATTGTTTGGTGTTACCCTCTGGTTTGCATAAGGCAGATGAGGAGAAGCACCTCAGCTGTACTGCACTGTTGTACAAGAGGAGATGTTTTGTTTCCACAGACCACGGCAGTCCCTGAGCAGCCTCGTAGCAGCAGTGAAAGAAATAGAGGAGATCCCAGCCTACCTTCCGAGCGGCGCCGCGCTGAAAGACGCGGTGCAGAAGGCCAGAGACTGGCTGCAGGAGGTGGAGGCTCTGCAGGTGAGTGAGCTGCGCTCCCAGGGAGTGGGGGTAACCCCTGTCTGGTTAACAGAGCCAGGCTCTGCGCTCTGGTCTGTGCACTGCTGCTTCAGCATCCCACTGAGTGAAGAATCCTTAACCTGGACCATCTCTTGCCTCAGGCGTGGTGCAGTTCTGGTCTGATGAGTGCTGTTGGTTTTAACTCTTTTTTCTGGACCTGGTGTGTATTCCTTCACCTCTGCAGTTAACTGGCTGTGATAAAATCTGTAAAGGAGCTACTAATAAAAGTCTAGAAGGTTAAAAAGATACTATGTGGAGGTGTACCTGAAGGTAAATTTTCCTCAGTCACTGGTAACAATGATCATGTTCCCTGGCAGCCGTGTTCTGGTGGTTCTGCCAGTGAAAGGAAAAGAGTCCTTGTACTGTTCTTGTGGAGATCCCTTTCTTGATAAGTGTGGTTAAACATTTCACATGCTAGTGAAAGTCAGTTTGCTGATACACCCCAACCACTGCCCTGACTTGAAGGAATGTGTCATTTTCAGAAAGTGTTTTCATAACATCAGCAGGGTAAAGAACATCTGTACTGTAAATGACCATCACCATCTCACTGCACTCCTGTGACACCTGGTATGGAGCAGGGGACGCAGCCGAAGTTCTGCTTGCTTACTCTTGAATAAACAAGTTCCCTGAAGTATTTAAGTCACCAACAATATCTTCATTTGCTTGGCTAAACAAATAATTTTCCTCTAGCATCAAAAAACCACCCAAGATTTCCTGATGCAGGAATGTTTCTGATCAGACAAGTGTCCTCTCTGTATTCTCTGCAGTTTTGAATGCGCCTTTCTGGAGCGTGCCCCGTGCACTGTCCTGCAGGTCACATCTCACCAAGACCTGGTGACACAAGGACATTGACACTTCCTGGTCATGGAGTTGCCTCTTCTTGAGGCCTCATGGAATTAGTTTGCTGTTTCCACAGCTGTGTCGTTAGTGACATTTCAGCCATCCTGTGGTTGAGAGGTGTTCCCTCGTTTGTTAACCACACAGCATGGCCAATCTCAAGGCTGTTTCTTGTTCTGTTCCTGTATGGTCAGCCTTTGGTTTTGTAGATTAAAATACTTGTTATTTTGCAGTAGTTCTGTTGGTATTTAGAGGTTGAAGTTACTTTGTTTCCTTTTCTTCTTTCCTTCTTCTCTTCATCCTCTTCCATTTTTGGGGCTCCTTAGCTTTGTGTGATTTCCATTTCCATGTTCTCACACTGAAATAAGTCTCTTAAATAACTGAGCAAAAAAATGGCAGAGAGAGAAAACCAGAATCTTCTAAACAAAACCATCTATACAGGTTTTTACCTTGGCTTCTAACACTTCCCACTTCAATCTTTTTTTTAACCTTTCAGACAGGTTTCTTTGTGGACTCAGTTTCCTTTCCTGTGTTTTTTGCTGCTTTTGCAGTTCAATGGCAGCTTAAATTCTCCCCTCTCATCCCCACCTCCTCTCTCCTGGTAGTGTGGCTGCTCGTGCAGCCGGGCACTGTTAGTCCCAGCCCGGGGGGTGATCGTCGGCTGGGCCGACTCTGTGAGGTGCTTTGTGGCTCTGCCCCACAGCTGGGGTCAGAGGGACTGAACAGATCAGGGAGGGGTGGGACTGGGGGAGCCCTGATCTCAAATTTTGATAGAAGTTGCCAAATATTTTCTTCAATTTTAATTTGTCCTTATGTTTTTTCCATGAAGTGAACTCTGATCTGACTTGCTGGTGTTTTCAAGCCTATCTGAACTAGACTGGGGTTTTAAAATAAAAGCTTCTTTTGAGTCAAGAGGCTTGTATTTAAAAAATCAGTTGTCCTGGGATTAAAAATTTTGAAGGAACAAAGTTAATGTAATTCTGCCTTTTTTTTGAGAGCTGTCTTGAGAATTGTTCTTGGCATTTGCTAATTTCTTGGTTTGGATTCTGAAATTCTGGCTACTGAATATGGAAAAATGTGGCTGTACGTGCCAAGAACTTTTGCTTTGGTTCTGCAGTGATTTCAGTAGGTGCCTGCAGTCGCTGTGACTTGCAGAAGGTTCTTGGTACCAGAACTCTGAGGTTTGCTGCTGGAGGTGCTGGGGTCGTTCTCGAGTCCCACATCACTGCCTGTTTTAGAAGTTACCTCTCAGTGCTGCTTTGCTGCTGGACCACTTGGACCTGGGTTGCCTCAGGTGTACGCTGCTGAGTGAAGGAACAGAGCTGGCTTTCGAGTGGCACGGTGGATGCTTGGGATGGCTCCTTACTCCTGGCATGCTGGGGACTGGGTTAGGCTTTGTCTTCTGAGTCTATTTCAAAACTGTTTTGATTTTCTGCTGTGGGTGCAGATTGTTGGATTGGGAGTTGGCAGTCTCTCTTTTTTGTTAAACTGTGCTTTGGTAAGCATATTTTTTATTAGTTTTTTCTATGTTCTTAATGACTGGAGCATGAGAAGCACAACTTGAAATAACAGCTGTGGAAGTGACTGAGTGTCTCAGCAGTAAATTCTTTTCTACAAACTCTACCCTCTGTAAGTGACTTTCTGTGATTCTGTGGCATGTCTTGCATAGATCAAACATCTCCCAATTTGTAATCTGACAGGCTGGAGGCCGTGTGCCTGTGCTGGACACGCTGGTGGAACTTGTCACAAGAGGTCGGTCGATCCCGGTGCACCTGGACCACCTGCCGAGGCTGGAGGCCTTGGTGGCAGAAGTTCAGGCGTGGAAGGAGTGTGCAGCAAACACCTTTCTCTGCGAGAACTCCCCCTACTCTCTTCTGGAGGTAAGAGACCTCAGCCTGGGATCTCAGACTTTGAGATTCACACCACAGCAAACACACAGCAGAGTTACAGCATTCACTTAGGAAATAGCAGTAAATGTTAAGTGTATTTGCAGGATTGTTTGGGGATTATGTTACTTGAACATCATTTTTATTAGATTGACTTATGCTTTTAATAATAATTTTAAACTTTTAAAATGCTTAAGATGTAGCTGTACTTTCTCTGTGTGTTTTAATCTGTGGCTGATGAGAGTATGCTGTGCCACAGTCTGACGTTTTCAATGTGAGTATGGGAATATTGACATATTTGTGGCCCTGAATTCACTTCACTGCATCAGGCTGCAGCTGCTGGAGTGCAGGTTCATGCCCACTTCCCCCACTGCAGCTCTGCTGGGATGAGCTGAGGCTGTAGCTGCCTTAGCTGCCTCAAGGAAGCTGTTGCTGTGTGTGTGTCAACACCTGCAGTTTTTGAGCAATCCACCCTCTCCAGCCTGTGCTGAGCCCCCCTGGCCCCCAGCCCTCCTCTCTCCATTAGGACAGGTGGGAATGCAGGGCAGCTCCTGGAATCCTCTGCTGTTTTCCAGGGCTTGCAGCCTAAATCCCATGGAGGCTCTTCAGTGGATCTGCTGTCTCTGTAGACCTGCAATCTGAATGAGGCATGGAGGTGTTTCTTATGAAATTGAATTTCTGATCTGCCAGCTCTCCCTGTTCTCCAGATAACCTCATCCTGGTCCCCCAGACGCTGATGGGAGAAACGGCAGAAATCCCTGTTCTGAGCGCCCGTGTGGCTGTGTCAGGGCAGGACAAATGATTAAAATCCTTGTGGACAATGCTGCTTTTCTGTCCATCAGGTGTTGTGTCCCCGGTGTGATATTGGGATGCTGAATCTGAAGAGGAAACAGAAGAAGCTGAAGGAGGCAGTGCCAAGTGGGAAGAAGAAAAGCACTAAGCTGGAGACTCTGAGCGACTTAGAAAGAGCTCTCTCGGAGAGCAAAGACACGGCCTCCGCGGTGCGTGCTTTGAGATTGTTCTCCTCTCGTGCAGGAGGGTTATCTGCCACTGTCCTCTGCTTGCTCTGCTGTTCTGTAGAAGGACTCCTAAGACTGTGCTTTTTCTGTGCTTGCTTCAGACTTCCCCAAATTGCTTTTAGTGGAAGAAATGAGTGCTGTGCGTGTGCATGGAGTAGCCTTACAGTTTGCCAGGCAATGCCTGCAGCCTAACAGAGCACAGGAAAATAAAAAATTGAGGCTTATTTTCCCCCACCATACCAAAACTTTATTAAAGCTAGGGTTTTCCCAAGTGTGATCCTTTCAAAGAACACAACAACCCAACACCATTTATAATTAAAACAAACACTATAAATAATTAAAGAAAACCTCATGCAGCTGCTGGAAACCTGCGTGTTCAGTTGGTTTGGTTTTGGCCTCCCTTGTCTGGAATCCAGACTTACAGACTGGGTCCCTGAGAGAGCTGTAAGGAGAGACTGGGTCTTCTGAATCACACTCCCCTCTTCTCTTTAACCAGATCATCTCTTGTTGCTGGTTGGAGTGTTGAAAGATAAGGATCCTCACATGGACTGTGCTCAGGAAAATGCATTTATTTAGCGTGGCAGGTTTTGCTTCTGACACATGAGGGGAGCACGAATCATCTTGTAGTGAGGTTTTTCCTGGGTGGTTTGGATACCTCTGCACCCGGTGCTGTAGCTGCAGCGCTGAGCGCCCGTGCTGTGTGCACGTCCCTGTCTGCCCGTGCTGGACACGGCTGGCTGAAGCTTGCACAGCTTGTTCTTCCCTAATCTTCACATTTCAAAGCAATAATGTGCGAAATAACTGGTTTGTATATACCTATATACCCTCCTGTACACATTTGTTTTTATATACATAATCAAACGTGGAGAATTTATGAGTTGCAGCTGCTCTAATGAGATACTCTGCTGTCTTTAATAGTAGCTAATGCTGGAGGTTCCCCCACATCCAGAACTGCACCTGAATTTCACTTGGTGCGTACAAACCCCGGAGTGAGCACACGGGTCAGGGCATGGCCCTGTGCCCTTGACTGTGTGTGCATCAGAGATGCATTTGTGTTTGTGAAAACTGCCCAGATGTGTGTCAGGATTGCACAGGGTCAGACTGTGTTTGGAGGCACCTGCAAGCCCAATCTGCGCCTGGTTCAGAATTTAAGCTGCTTTGATGAAGGTGATGCTTTTGTAGTATGAAACACGAAGGATTTGGGACAGGGAAGGAGTTAGGAGGTTATTTTTGGAAGGGAACAAGCTCTGGGCCTGACAAGAAAACAAAAGCAAATTGAAGTCACATTGCTGCACATGCTCATAACTGCTTCACTTCAAAGATTCAAAGCCTTGAAGGCATGAGGAGCTTCTTAAAGATCTGAAGCACTCCCTGGCCCATCTGAAGAGCGTGGCTGTGCAGAGGTCAGCCTGCTTTTAATGAGTGCTGTTCCTCTGAGATGACATCCCTTTCTCTGAACTCCCTTTTAGATGGCTACGCTGGGGGAGGCCCGGGTAAAGGAGATGGAAGCGTTGCGTTCCCTGCGAGCAGCAAACGAGGTGAAGGCGCTGTCGAGCGAGGAGGCCGCGGAGCTGAAAGTCTGCCTGTGCCAGAAGGAGCCGGCGGCGCCGATGATCCAGTGTGAGCTCTGCAGAGGGTTCTTCCACACCGGATGCGTTTCAGTGCCCAACGCTTTGCAGGGACCTTGTGTGTGGCTCTGTCCACACTGCCATCGCTCAGAAAAACCACCCTTAGAGAAGATCTTGCCCTTGCTGGCCTCCCTGCAGCGCATCCGCGTGCGGCTTCCCGAGGGAGACGCCTTGCGGTACATGATCGAGAGAACTGTGAACTGGCAGCACAGAGCACAACAAATGTTATATTCAGGGAATCTAAAACTTATACAAGACAAAATCGGCTCAGGATTGTTTTACCACAGGTGGCAAAGCACCGCAGGCCAGTTGCCAGAGACGACCAAGGTGAGGCTGAGGAGCTGCCGGGTTCCCTGGCGGTGGGCGGTGCGTGGTCAGCCAGAACAGTCCGTGACTCCGCTCGGGGCTTTGGGTTCGTTGTGTCTGTGCACAAACACTGGCCAGGCAGATTGGTTGTGTGCTGCTTTACAGATACCAGGATTCGGTTCTGCCTTGGGTTAGCCAGGGTGTGCGTGTCCTCCAGCCACAGCTTCGTGTTCTCCTGCTGCAGCCCCAGAACAATTGCTCCTAAAGGGCCCATTTTCCCTTCTCCTCCTCCCAGCTCCTACACTCTAATGTGACACTATTCACAGCAGAGTTGCTGAAGCTATTGTTTCGAGAGTGCTTAGTATTCAATTAGTCTTTATATTCTGTTCTTACAAGTATTTCAATGTAGTTTTAAGTGTTAGGAATTAGTAACAGAGACACAAACTGTCCAGTGTGTCACCAGCTCAGCTCCCAGATGAGGTTGTTTTCCACGGGGTATCTTCATCCGTTACTGCTGCTGCTTCTCCTTATCACACCCACTAGAACTCCCAAGCTGAATATTCTGCTAAAACTACTGAGTTAAGCTCCAGCAACCATTTCAGTTGTGGTCACAAGGGAGTTTCAAACTCCTTTCAGAAAAAAGCACAGGGAAAGTGGGAAATGTGTTAAGCATTTCTAGTTTTCCTGACATAATAAATGCAGAAAAAAATCTGAAATACGAGGTCTGTGCAGCATAAAGAACAGAAAACATCACAAAATGTGGTGCACTCTGTTGCTTTTTGATTGGAACAGCTTAGTTGTGCCAGTCCAACCTTGTTCCAGCCAGCCTGTGTGTTTGCATTTTCATGCTCAGTTATATTAAGACATAAAATGTGCCACACGTGCTTGTAGAGGTTTGGCAGCTGCTTCTCAGGTAGCTCAGTGGCACCAAGTTGCCTGTGTTGACCAAATGTTTCAAACAGGCAAGCTTAGTTTTGTAAATTAAAACTCTATTTACACACCTAAACGAATTTCCCTGATAATTTAGGTTTTAAAGTATCTTTTCACTAGACCAACTAGTATAGTTGGAAAAAAAAAAATGGGCAGGATTTTGGGCATATAAGTTGATGTTTGGGCCAGAGATAGAAATGCAAAGTGTAGTTTTATTAGCTTAACGTGGTACCATGAGGACCTGGAAGCAGTCTAACCATTCTTGTGTCATTTGGAGCTCAAGTCAGTAAACTGCCTAAACCAAGGTAACTCCAGCAGGGCTAGCTCAGGTCCTTGTGACTGCATTTCCCAGGTCAGAAGGCCCTGGGAAGCTCAGTGGAAGAGCATCTGACCACGTGCATCAGCGAGGGTCCCCGCCGTGCCTGAGCTAAGGAGCCTTCCTGGAGACAGGGGTACTGCGGGGAGGTCAGAGGGGGCCACCAGAGCCGTCTCGGCACAGGCCTGAGCCAGACCTTTGGTCTGGATGGATTTGAGGTGTTTTTTTGGTGAATCTGGTGTCTCAGCATTGCTGTCCTGTCCTGTAACAGTTGTGTCATCTGGGGTAATCCAACACTCTCATTCCCCCAGAGAAGCTTGTACAGTGACCACTGGAGTTTGGCTTCTGTAGCACTGGCCAAAGTGAAAAGTGTGGAGCATTTAGATAAGTTGGAGTGGTTTGTGTGGAAAACAACTGAGAGAGCTTATGAGAGCCAGGTTTTGAAAGGTGCCCAGATGCTGGAATAGTGAGGTAGATTATATTTTGGAAGGCGTCTGGTGAGATGCCTTCCTGACACTGGTGAGTCCAGGACTGACACTGGTGAGTCCAGGACTGACACTGGTGAGTCCAAGGCTGACACTGGTGAGTCCAGGACTGACACTGGTGAGTCCAAGGCTGACACTGGTGAGTCCAGGACTGACACTTGCTGGCTGTGCAAGTGCCTTTGCAATAGGTAAGCGCCCGTTTTGCCGTCGGCGCGTCCTCTGTGCACGCCCAGGTCAGAAGAGCTTCCACACAGAGCGGTGTCTCATTGGAGCGAGGCAGCGAGAAATCACTTCTGTATTGTGACCAGAAGGAGGAAAGTGTGGTACTTACCCAGAGTCACTTCTGGAGCTGGAGCCCTCCCTTCCACAAGTCCAGGATGATCCGACTGACTCTGCCTGCACTGTCTCTGCTCCGCAGGCTGGGTCTCCTCTGGTCGAGCATTCTGCTGCCTGCACTGGGGCTGGCTTCTGAGCTCTCTGGAAGTGATAATTCACAGCTAAGAATTTTGACAATAGAGTTGCTTTTGCCTATTTCCAGGTGCAGGATGAAGGATTTGGGTGTATTAGATTGAACAGTTTGCAGGAATACAAGATTTAAGCAATTGTAGAGAAATAAGTTCTGATTCTATTGCAGTTATTTGACAATTCAGATCTGTGTTTAGTGAAAATACCTGTGCATCGTGTTTTGTTTTGTTTTCTAGGTTTCCCAGACAATTGGAGCTATGTCATTCTCCATGCCTCATGACTGGGATAACAGAACCATATATTTACATTCTTCATTCTCTACAGGACAGCACTGCATCCCACTTCATGGTTTGTAATCTTCACTTGGATCTCCCCACCCCATTCCCCCCCTCCACCCCTGTGTTTGGTGGGGAAGAGAGAGTGTCCTGGTCAACAGGAGATGGCTGAGATAGGGAAACCTCTGATTGCTTCTCTGTCCCCTCAGCAGCTTTGGAACTTAATGTCCAGTTTTGGCAGAGGAGTAAAGTTCTCAACAATCTGGATTTCCCACATGTGTAGTGAAAAGATGGGGTGTGGTAGGAGAAGAGGGGTCAGCCAAGAGCTGGCCACTTCCTCGGTGAACAGCACACGGGGCTGCGGGAGGAAGAAATGGATGGGAGAGGAGATGGGGGAGAGCATTGAAATTGCAGGAGCTGGATGGGAACAGTGCAGGGAAGTGGTGCTGGAGGCTGTCAGGTGGTTAATCCACAGGACAAGAGTCTACCCAAGTTTTGCTGCAGCACAACTGGCACAGAGACTCGAGAGTTTTCTGTGCTGCTGCGGCTGCTGCCGTGCTCGGGGTCACTGCGCGCGGGTGCTTCCTCGCTCAGACTTTGTGTTTGCTGGACTGACCCAGACGTGCTGTAAACTGCATCGTTATACCACTGTAAAAGGTGTTTGTCACTTCTTTGACCCTGGTGCATAATGCTCCAAGGACACAGGTCTGATCTGATCTTCATGTTTGCAAGTCAGTGCAGCTTAGCTCACACTAATTCTGCACAAGACTCTTACTTCATTTTAACACTCCAGTTCAAACCAAACAAGGCAGTCTTTTGTACAACCAGTTTTATTTTTCAGGCCATGTTTGAGTGGTACTGAATGCTGTATTAAAAAGCTGTTATTTACACAATGATTTTGGCCTTCCCTGGCTATGACGATTTCAAAAGCTCAAGGCAAGTTTTGCAAGCTCGGTAGCAGCAGTGGGCGGTGGCTCTGCAGCAAGACTCATCCTCAGCTTTTCTTCTTCCCTTCTCCTGGCTTCACTTATGGATTCCAATCAGTTTGTCCATCTCACCCACTTATCATGTAGTGAGGGAATAATCACACTTGTAGCTTCAGAAGCAAGAGAAATTGCCCAGAAGGATGGTAATTGCTTATCCTTGAACCACTAAGAAATGCAACTTTTTAACCCTGCTGTTAATAAGCAGCGAAGAGGGAACTGTTAAAGAGTTAATTCACACAGTTGCAGATTTTAAAAAGTCTTTCAGAGGGGTATTTTTTTTAATGTGCTACCAGAGAAGAATTTTCATTATCTGTGCAGTTCTGTCAGTGCTGACACTGAAGAATTCCTTTTCTCCTCTCTCCCTGTCTTTCATAATAGTCATTAGCACAGAGCTGGATGAGCTGATGATGGAAGCCCAGCTGCTGCAGGTTTCTCTGCCTGAAATCCAGGAGCTGTACCAGATCCTATTCACAAAGCAAAGCCCTGTTTTGCAGACAGAGCAGAGGTCATCTGTTGGACTGACACATGAGAAGGCAAGTGTCTGACAGCAGCAGGGTGACTGGGGGCACTTTGGAGTAGAGGCTTTGCCTGAACCCATAAACTTCACAAAGACATTTGTGTGTGTCTGTACTTCCATGAAAAGACATTTTCCTTGTTCAGAAGGGGTCAAGAAGTTGATGATGAATTTTGTACAAACTATTCAATATCATTTGGGCCTAATGGATTTTTGCAATTTGAATCTGGTTTTTTTTACAGTCACTTTCTGTATTTTAAATACATTTGTTCTAGTTTGATGCTTGTTCTGCATTTAAGAGGCTTCTCTGAGAGAGTTGCCTCTGAAGCAGCAGTCTCAAAGGCAGGAAATGAGAATCCTTTTTTCTATAGACTTTGTCACTGGAGTGTGTCCCTGTCCTTTGCTCCTCTCACTTATCCCGTTCCGCTGAGAAGGCAGAACTCTGTCAAACACTCTGCACTTTATTTAAGCCTGTTCCCAAAAGCAGGGTGTGGAATAACAGGATAATGAGCATTAGCTGCACACTTACAATTTTGCCCAAATATCTTTCCGACAGAGTGACTGTTGCCGAGGCAAAAAGGATGGAATTGGGTACATGGACAGAAAACTTAAGCGCCGTTTTGAGAGAGAGAGCTTCTGTGACGAGAAGAGAGCAAGAGTTAAAAAAGTGAAGACCCCCAAAAAGAAGAAACTGAAACTGAATCACTCGAAGGATCTCTGCGCTAACAAACTGGAGAGAGAGCGGGAGCGTCTCTTTGAGATGCAGCGTCCCAGTGAAAGCCACTCACTTCCCTCAGACGCGTCATTCTCGGAGCAGGAGGACTCTGAGGATGAAGATGCCATCTGCCCTGCTGTGAACTGTCTCCAGCCTGAGGGAGATGAGGTCAGTAGGGGCAGTGGTGGTGCTCTGAGTGCTGGGGTCTGGGACGTTCAGCTGCCCTGAGACACTTTGGCTGCAGGAATATGATTTATAAAGAGCGTGGGAGGCACTTGGTCAGCCAGGGACAGTGTCACCGCTGGGACACATTCAGTAACCATCCTTCCTGCCTCCTCCAGGAGCAGCCATGCAGCTGGGACTGGGGGAGGCAGGTGGACATCAGAGCATCTGCATGGGATGGACAGGAGGAGGTGGGGGTGGGCAGGCACCGTGTTCATCTCTGCTCTTGGAATAGTGGTGTAGAGAGACCTCATGGGGGCAGCGCCTTGGGGCTCTGCACAGCCCCATCCCTACTGGGAACTGGAGAAGAGGGAGATCCCCAGGTGCCTCGGGGGCCCTGCTGTGTTGTCATCCACAGTCCTGCTGTAGGTGGGAGAGCAGCTGGGGGGATGAGGGGAGCGTGCCCTTCCCTCAGCTTCAGAGGAGCTGGGTGCAAGAGCCCAGAGAAGCGTGAGCGGGAGTTGAATATCCAGCACTGGCCAGGTGTAGAGTGGGGCATTTCACACTCGTTTAATTAGATTAAGTACCTCCAAATGACTGATGAAGGCTGAATTTGCTCACTCCTCCTCTGAACACCAGTGTGTCTGTTCTTCATTAGGTGGATTGGGTCCAGTGTGACGGCAGCTGCAACCAGTGGTTCCACCAGGTGTGTGTGGGCATCTCCCCAGAGATGGCGGAGAAGGAGGACTACATCTGCAGCAGCTGCACGGGGAAGGACTCGCAATATCGGAAGTAAAACTCCCCAAAACCGTTCAGGACTTGGGTAAAGGAGGTTTCAGAGTTTTCCAATAAAGCCACAGGGCTGGTTTCAGAACCAGGTTGCAAATGGTGCTACTTGTATCCTTATGGGATCATTTTCCAGAACTCAAGACAATTTTTGACACTTTTGTATTTTCCCTTGATCTGTTTGTGGTTGTTGAGGTTTGAGATGCTGACTGTTTAGCAGGGGTTTCCACCAATTGGGAAGGCATTTGAGACATGCACCTTTATTGTATAGCATTAAATTACCTCTCTGGGATTTACCGGCATATTTAATACAGCTTGGTTTAGGTGCAAAAAAAAACCTGCACCATGAATTTTCCAATAAATCCTCTTTTGAGGAAATCCCTGTTTACTCTGTTAACTCTTTGGAGACTTTAGTTTTTTTCCACTTTGTTTTTCGTAGAATAGGTTTATTTATCTGAGCAATAACTCCTATGTCTGGTTTCAGTGACTGGAATGACAATTCTGAACAGCGTGTTGCATTGGTTGATGTACAGAGAGCAGATGTTAGATCCTAGAGTCACTGACGGCCCAGTGAGGTAGAAGACAAGGAAAAAGAAAAAAAAAAAGCTCTGTAAAGTAATTGCCACAGCTGTATTTTGGCTTTCTCCTTTTTGGGTAGCTTGTATCAAATGTTGCAGTTTATATTGTGGAATAAACCCCTGGTTATGTTATAAAATTAAATGTTGGTGTTTTTAGAGAGCTTGAAATGCAGTTTCATTTCCCTTTGGATTGATACTGATGGCATTGATGGGTTCTCTTATTCAAGAGAAATCCATCTTTTAAAAAAGAAATGCAAAAGTCATGATAATTTCTTACCTTACTCATGTATTCAGGTTTGGAAGGAGGAGGAAAATGTTATTCACACAAAAAATCCCCACACCCTTCTTCAAGTATTTCCCAAAGCTTTTCCAAGACTGAAATTATTTACAGGTCAGGTTGACACTGCGATTTGTGACTTGGCAGGGGCAGGAGTGGGGAGTTCACGCAGGAGGCAGAGGTGTGGGGCAGCTCCTGGTGCCGGCTGTGTCCGGCTGCCTCTGGAGGGAGAGACCTTCCCGGCAGCGTGCGGTGGGGCTGGCTCAGCAGGGCACGTGCTGGTGGCCCACGCAGCGCTCGGCCTGGCCATGGAAGGCTCCTGTCAGCTCCTCCTGCTTGAGTTCAGGCTGAGAACCCGAGGAATGAGGCCATGTCCAGACTGGTTCTGATTCTGTCAAGGACTGTTCAGGGACTTCAGCCCAGGAGCGGGAGGGGACAGTGCAGGTGGTGGCACAGCGGTGCTGCCTCGGAGGGGACGAGCCCTCTGAGGAGGAGGGGTTGGTTGGTGCCCGCCAGGCACTCCCCGTGGGGCTGCACCCAAACCCCTTGGAGAGCAATCACTACTGCAGAATAGAGGTGTTGGTCCTTTGGAAATGCCCTGGTGACAGCGGTGTGGCTCTGGCCTGCCAAAGGTGCAACCTCTGGAGCCCTGGAAGGTGGGAGATCTTTGTGCTGGAGAGAGCACTCGCCTTACAACATCTCGTCATCACTAAAGGTGTGGCAGTGTTGGTGTTCCCTCTGTTCATCCTTGAGAGGAATTTTCTGGTCATTTTTTCCCTGCTGGTTTTAAACCTTCTCCCCCAGGTGGAAGCACGGAGTCACTGGTGCAGGGCAGAGCCTTCGAGCCGTGCGTCACCGATACTGACGTGGTGGATCTCGGTGAGTCAGAGCTGTGCAGGAGTTCAGCTCTGCAAGGGGTTGGTTGGGTTTTTTAACATTGATGTGCTTTGTAGTCTCATGGTGATTTCTGTTAGAGACTCTTCAGCCTGGCGCAGAGGATTTGTGATGGGGGAAGACGATGTGACCACGTGTCGGTTAGTTAAGCGTGTATCTGCGCCCATAGTGTGACTTGTCTTTTTTATTTACTATAATTACCAAAAGGAGGTTTGGGGATATTTTGTTGTTGCTGGAAGGGGTCTTTGTGGAATGCTGAGGCAACAGCCCAAGTGTGGAAAAACCCTGATCTGTAAGAGCTGCCTTTGAAAGGGGCAGAGGAACAAACCGAAACAGTTTGCACAGCGTTTGGCTGAAAGCGTTACAGAAGTTTCTCTCTCAGTCTCCCCCCTTTATTTTTTTTCCCCCTGAAGAAGTGGCTGTTCACCAAAAAGTGCCAGAGGAAACACAATGCAGTTGTGTTCCGTGTGGTCACTCAGTGTAGGACCGGGGAAAATTGTCCTTTTGGGGACAGTAGGAGCCGGAGGAGACGTTTGTGGTCCCGACAACAACATTTCTATCAGGATCAATTCGTGCAGTAGAATTGGAGTGTGATGGCTGGGAAGTGGCCACATCTTTGCTTGAAAATTTTCAAGAAATGGCAAACCCAGTCCCTGGGTGACCTGTGCCTACAGTACAGGATCTCTGCTTAGGGATTTGCATTTTATTTCCTGCTGGGATTGTGACCTCAGGAAGGCGTCGCTGGAGGTTGATGCAGAGGTGGTGGTGGCTGCTGCACCCTGGACTCTGCCTCTTGGGTTTCATCCCCATGTGGATACTTCACATTTGTCAAACTAAATAAGCAAGAGATTGGTTATTTGCTTCGGGGGGGACCCTTCTGTCAGCATCCCTTGCGCATCACTCATCAGGGAAGATGATGAGGGCAGAACATGCTCAGCAGCAGAGTCTGCTTAGGATCAGTTCTCCCTTTCACCCTTTTTGTCCATTCTAGACTTCACAGAATTCCAGACTGGTTTGGGTTGGAAACCCAAGGTCCCTTCAAGGGACCTTCATCCAGTCCCAACCCCCCTGCCAGCAGCAGGGACACCTTCCACTAGACCAGGTTGCTCAAAGCCTCATCCAGCCTGGCCGAGAACACTTCCAGGGAGGAGCAGCCACAGCTTCTCTGGGCAACCTGGGCCAGGGTCTCACCACCCTCACATCAAAGAATTTCTTCCTCACATCTCAGCTCCATCTCCCCTCTGCCACTTTCAAGCCATCACCCCTTGTTCTGTCACTCTCTGCCCTTGGCCAAAGTCCCTCCCCACCTTCCTGGAGCCCCTTCAGGTACTGGGAGGCCACTGGAAGGTCTCCCCGGAGCCTTCTCTTCTCCGGGCTGAACAGCCCCAACTCTCTCAGCCTGTCCTCACAGCAGAGCTGCTCCAGCCCTGGCATCATCCCCGTGGCCTCCTCTGGGCTGGCTCCAGTAGCTCCATGTCCTTGTGCTGTTGGTGGCCCCAGCACTGGAGGCAGCACTGCAGGGGGGGTCTCAGGAGAGCGGAGCAGAGGGGCAGAATCCCCTCCCTGGCCCTGCTGCCCACGCTGCTCTGGGTGCAGCCCAGGACACGGTTATTGGCTCTGTGCTGCCAGCGCACGGTGCCGCCTCATGTGGAGCTTCTCCTCCCCCAGCACCCCAAGTCCTTCAGATGTTGGGATCATATTTGTTGTGCCACCTCTAATCTGTTTGATGTGCACTTTCTGGTGGCACATGAGGAGCATCAGAACAGACCAGTACATGCCCCACTGCAACTGCTGTGGTTGCCAACAGCACCAATGAGATACTTGACCTGAAGGAGAGGCAGGGGCTTGGTTCCACCTATTTCTCGTCTCAAACTGAAGCCCCCAGTGCTGAGGCCGGTGGAGCGCGGTTCAGGACCTCGCTGCAAACTTCCTAAATGGTTGGAATCCAGCACTGACTCCCGCCTGAGAGCAGAGCTGTCTGTGGGGCAGCCCCTTGGCCCTTGCTCTCCACTTGGGAAGCAAACGGAGGGTTAAAAGGCTTTGTGACGGCAGCACACGTTGGCGATGCCGCAGATCCAGAGTTGCTGCGCTGCAGAAGGCGGGCGGCTTTGGGGAGGGTGTGGAACGATGGGGACCAGATCGGTCACTGCGCTCCGACCCGCAGCGGTGGCCGGGTGTCCGCATGGATCCGCAGCCTCGGGGCTCTGCAGAAAGCTGCTTCTGAAGGTGGCAAAGGAGATTTTGGGCAGTTGTGTCAACACTTGTAAATGAAGGTGTTGGAACTGGTGCTGGTTTTCTTCCTGCTCTTCTTATACCACCTAACGTGCCCTCCCTTTTCTCGAGTCCCACCTGGATAATGCATACGTGGGATTTCTTTTCCACAGGCAGAAATTGCTGCTGGAATTGCACTACCGGTGTGATCAGTGGTCAGCAGCCCAACTGGCCACCAGCAAAGACAAAAATATGTGGAATAGGACATTGGGAGAAAAGAGCGTGCTAAGGATTCAGTATAAACTTCTTGTCTTGAACAGTAAAATCATCGAGTCCTTCCCTTCCCCAGCACCTTCTGGGTGTTGGTCTATGCTGAGACCTCTTCTTTGGGGTGAGGAGACAAGAAAGGAATGCTATTTGGGGGTTAAAAGGAGTTTCAGACACAGAAAAGGAGGTAATTTCCCAGAGACAACACATCAGTCCCTAATATTTCATATATAGTTTAAATTAGTGTATGTGAACAATGGATGTGGGGAGGGGGAGTGTTCCCTGCCCAGCCGTGGAGTCGTGTGTTTGCATGTTAAATGGCTCCAAGGGGGGAAAAACAGAACTGAAATGTTGTCTTTTGCATTGTGGGACTTCAGCCGTCACTGGTGAGCCCGGCCCGAGGACAGGGAGGGGGTTTCTAACACTGACTCACACCTGTGTGTCCAGGTACACGGTGCATGCACACACACACACCGGGAACTGTTCGGCTTGGCGCAGGAGCTGCTTTGTGCTACAGCTGGCTGATGTGTGGGGAACTGCTGAAGCATTGGAGCACCTGAGGGAAAAGGGAGTTACAGGGAAGGACTTGAGCTGTAGGCCAGGTCCCTGCCAGGGCAGAGAACAGATCCATGAGGAGAACAGCAATGATGAGCGCTTTGGCTGCTGTGTCTGCAGCAGGAGATGCGTTTGCAGGACACGACTGCACATCACACGGGGTTTAGGAAGGGAAGGTCTCCAGAACACACACAGCCAGCAGCTCCCTGGAAGCAACACTTAGGAGCTGAGATGACTCTTCTGTAAGTCTAGAAATGAAAGAAGAGAAGGGTTGAGGTACCACCTTGAAAAATAAATGTATCCTTTCTCAGAAGAGGACAAACCGCATATGGAGAGTTCTCCTCCAGGATGTCAACGTGTCAGCAACAGCCCTGCACCAAGAGGAGCATCAATGAAAACAAAAGGTGTGTCTGGCAGAGGAGATAAAGCAGTCGTGCTGGATTAATTGTACTGCAGGGTCAGCACAGCTTCTGTTCGAGACAGACAAGAATGGTGTCAGTGGGCTCCAGTAAAAACACCGGGGGTAGAAGGAATGGGGGGTTAATGCCAAAGATAAGAGCCCGTGTGGTGATGTGCTACCCAGCTGCTGAGGGGAAGGTCTGCTGAGAGGTGGTTGAAAAGACACAGTGACATACCCTGAGGTAGGAGATGTGCAGCTCCATGAAGGCACCGTGTGTACCTGTTTCCAGGTTCTGAAATGTTTGTTACTCCTACTCCTCACAGCGATGTTTTTAAAGGCACTTGGCTGTTTAATCACAATACTGGACCAGATTTTATCTGTGTCTGTCCTTGCCTCCTGGAATCTGTGTGAGCTGGGCATCTAAAAATGTATAAATGTTTTACTAAAAGGAGTAAAACCAGGAGCTCCCTGACTACAGAACACGCAATTGGCTTGAAGAGCATCTCCATCACCCAGGGTTTGTTGAGGACAAACCAGTGTTGGAGAGTATTTGCTGGGTGTTTTGGTGTCTGTTGGGCTTTTTGGGGTTTCATGTTCTTGTTGCTGCCTGGGGTTAAATTGTAATGAGGCGGGGGATGGGTCAGGCACATCCCATGTCACGTCCCTGGCTGATGCCTCGTAGTTCAGGCTGGTGCTGCGCCTGCTCCTCGCGCTGGCCCTGATTTCTCCTGGAGGGTTTTTGCTGGTTACAGCAGCCCCACGTCAGCTGCACATCTCCCTGTGGGGTCTTCCTTGGCACAGGTCCGCAGGGGAGCTCAAGGGCTTGTGTGCCTTGCCAGTGAGTTCACAGAATCACAGAGAGAAACGAGGAGCTCACCATAAAATATCTGTACATACCAGCAGTGTAATTCTTTGTGGTGACTGAACTTTCCTGCCTAAAGCACGTTGAAAGAAAAGACAAATGTCAGAACCCGTTCAGCTTTGAGGCAAAACGTGTGGGGTTTGAGAGGCGGGCTCTAGGTTTGCTGGCTTTGCAGGAAGCAGCTGTGCAGAAAATGTGTGAAGAGACCATGCAAAGTACAAAACATGGAAATTCAAACCTTGAAAAAGCCTGGAAGAGTCAAATAAATGTGATTTCTACAAATACTGAAGGACAAACTGGAATGTTCAGGGCAGTTGTACGGTCACTTTAGCAAAAGGAAGGACTATGGGCTGGACAAGCATTGCTCTGGGATACCCCTCCTCTCCCTAAACTGCATCCTTGTTTTCTGAAAAATGATGGCAAGCGCAGAAAAAACAGTTCTGATTGTTAAAAAGAGACAAAAACGGTGACAAATGCTGGCCCAGACGTGCTGGTTCTGCAGTTACCCAGCCAGCACAGAGCTCCAGCGCAGTCTGGTGAAACAGTCCCGGGCCTGTCTCTGTGGTTTGGGGCAGCAGGAATTCACTTCTGGTTCCACTGAACCAGAGCACTGGGACAGCGCGAAGATGAGCAGCTGACCCTGGGGGAAGTTTTCCCTGCAGGGTTATGGACCTGTCCCTCCTGCAGAAACAGCATTTTGGAGTAGAAAGAAAAACAAAAAGAAAATTAATCCTTATTCACCCAACAGGGAACTGTCCTGGCGCTGGCAGCACCCGGCAGCCAGGGCCCAGGCTCTGCCTCTGGGTGCAACCCCTGTGGCTGAGGTCGGCTCTTCTCCCCTCACCCCACAAAAACACCAATCTAAGCTAGTTGTGCCTGCGCTGCTAATTGGGAACGAGCTCTGCTGGCCCCAGCCTGCCTGCCACCGCCTGGGAGAGAGTGGCTGGGCACGGACACAGGGAGTGCTGGGCACTGCTGAGCCTGCGCCCTGGTCCTGTTTACTGCAGGGGGAAAGATGGGGTCCATCAGCCCAGCCCCCCCAACTCCTGCAGAACAAAATCTGGGGACATTTTTCTAACCAGGTGTCACAGTGGATTGATGTCACCCAACTGCAGATGACTGGACAGCATCCAGTGTAAGCACAGAGGAGCTTCTAGGGAGCCACCTCCACTGACTGCCTCTCTCGGGGTGAGGTCACCCTCTGAAGAGCTGTGGGCGGTCACAGGAAGGGCCCCAGCCAGCGCCAGGGCTGTGCAGAAGGAAGGAGCTCCCGCTCTCGCAGGGCACCTGGATTAGTGCTGACCAGGCTGGGTTTGGCTGTCCAGCCCCTGTGCTGGCAGAGGGGAAGGGATGGGGCGAGGCAGGGCCGGGGCAGCTGTGGGGCTGCAGGACGAGTGGCAGCGCTGGGGGACAGTGCAGGGGGACAGTCACCTCCAAACTGTGCTGTAGGGAGCTGAATCCAGGCTTGTGTTTCTGTAGTATCTCGAGTTGCTCTTTCTACTTGTAGAGAAAATCTTGAACTCAGGCTGCAAAAGTTCCATGCATGATTTACATCAGCATTTGACAAGAATGTTTAAAAATATATTGGTGGGAATGTGACTGGACATGTTATCCCAGAGGAATGGGCTCCAGCTTGGAAGGGATCAGCAAAGATGGTTCAGAATGTAACAAACTATACAAAAAAAGCAACGGGTAGATGGGGAAAGGATGTGTCTAGGAGGGGAACAAGGACTTGTGCACAAGTGATGAGGCATGCTTAATTATTAAATAAAATAATAGGGTCATAGGATGGTTTGGGTTGGAAGGGACCTTAAAGCTCATCCAGTCCCAACCCCACTGCCATCAGCAGGGACACCTTCCCCTAGACCAGGTAGAAGGTGTCCCTTCCACCAGGAAGGCTAAAAACCAAATACTGCACATGTAGCACATCAGTTACCAGGTAATCACTTGAGAACCCTCAAGCAGCTTTCAAACAGAAAGTGTGGGCAAGGAAACAGTTCGTCATGGTGACCAGAATAACGACAGGCTTTCCCTGGAAAGAGACCTTCCCCCGTGCTGGAGGGAGTCTCAGTCCTAAGAGACCTGTAGAAGTGCACAGTGCACCCAGAGGCAGCACAGGATCAGTTAACCCCCCGCTGCTGCACCGTGTTCATGTACACACCGCTGCCACACTCCCGGGGCCTCGCTGCAGAGCAGTGATGACCGAACAGCCGCTCGGCTCAGCAGAGCGCCCAGGAGCGCCGCACTGCAAAGCCTGGGAGCTGCTTACCCAGACCTGCGAGCACCGTGCCAAAGCCCAGCTCCACCACTGTCCCTCGTGAAGTGTCGCGACGGAGGGCAGGCCCGGACGCTCACTATGAGTGATCAGCAAGCTCCGTTTATTGATTACACACGTGCTCCTTATATACAGTGGTTAATTAAGCTCATGCATATTCTTAAAGACCCATACTGATTGGTTTATTAATTATCCTGGGAACTTTCTCCTTTGTTACCACAGGTGGCTTTGCTCTGTTCACGTCCCAAGGACGTCACCAGGATGCTCCTACTTTGCGGTTACCAGCTAAAGCTGCTCCCTTCTTTTTCCCAGCTTAGTTTTGCTCAAGTTGTTTGTCTGAAGTCTCAAGGACAAGTCAGGATCCTGGAGACTTCTGCCAATTCACCCTGACTTATGTCAAGGGCCTGAGCTGGCTACTGCAGCCTGAGCCATTTCATACCCTCGCTGCTCCTGCTGAGCCTCTGATTGTCCAACGTCTCCAGTGATCTGCAGCAATGAAGAAGCCCATTTTGTGTGTGTTAATCTTGCTTTTCGGTACCTGTAATGATTTGTAAAATTGCTTATACTTCCTAAATAAACAGTTGTGGGTAACAGATGGAAACAGAGCAGTACTGCACTCCTCTGTACAAAGCTTTGTTTTGCTCACAGCTCAAGACCATCTACAGCTGCCTTGTTCCTGACTCAGAGTGACAGTGGCCTCCTTGCTTTTGCATCCCCTGAGCATCCTGTGTGGCACTATTCAAACCTGAAGCGAGAACTTGAGGCTTCATTTACCTTCCAGCTCTGCCCTGGAGCAGCGTGTTTGAAGGCTGAGCCTCCCCCTCTGCAGTCGCAGACAGGATGCCAACCTTGGGGACGGGAGCAAAGCTGCTCGCAGGCCCAGCCCTGTCCCTCATGCTCAAGCCACTTTGAGCCAGAGGACCATCATGGTGCCCTGTAAAAGTGCTGCCTTGAAGTAGTGCCACCACCCACAGAATCCCAGAATTGCCTGGACTGGAAAAGCCCGCCTCAGGAGTTCAGCTGCGGGTTTGCCAGCTCAGGCCTGCGGTGGAGGGAGGTCACCGGGTGAAGCCGCAGCAGGTTCAGGGACGTGGACAGAGCCAGAAGGTCTCCCCTCAGCCTCAACACCCTCAGTTCCCTCAGCCAGGAACTCAGCACACTTGTGCTCCAGACCCTTCCCCAGCTCCGTTCCCTTCTCTGGACACGCTCCAGCACCTCCAGGTCCTTCTTGGAGTCAGGGGCCCAACACTGAACCCAGCACTCGAGCTGCGGCCTCACCAGTGCCCAGTGCAGGGGTGAGAGAGCTTCACTGGTCCTGCTGGCCATGCTGTTCCTGATCCAGGCCAGGATGCTCTTGGCCTTCTTGGCCACCTGGGCACTCTGCTGCCTCCTGTTCAGCTGCTGTTGACCAACACCCCCAGGTCCCTCTCTGCCCAGCAGCTCTCCAGCCACTGCTCCCCAAGCCTGTGGCGCTGCCGGGGGTTGTTGAGGCCAAAGTGCAGAACCTGGCACTTGGCCTTAGTGAAGCTCATCCAATTGGTCCTGGCCCATGGATCCAGCCTGGCCAGGTCCCTCTGCAGAGCCTCCCTACCCCCCAGGAGACCAACACTCCCGCCCAGCTCAGTGTCATCTGCAGATCTCCCCTCGCACCTTCTGCACACAAACCACACGCAGAGGTGGGACGGTAAGGACTCAAACCTCACTGTGTGTCACCATCTCAACACCTCTGCAAGGAAACCTCGCGCCCATGGATCACCATCATTTAAAAGCAAATCTAAGCTGGTTCAGCCCAGGTGCCGGCATCTGGCCTTTCCTCAGCCCTGAACGACTTCATCCAGTTCCTGAGGTCTCCTCAAGGCTCACGCTGGGACCTTGCCACCAATACAGGTGGGAAAAGGCGGTTTGAGGGAGTTAACACTTTGCCCAGGCTCTAAGTGACCCCTGGGCTCCCGCCATGACAGGAACTGTGGGGGCTGAGGAGATGGGTGACTGTGAAGCACAAAGGGGTCTCTCGGACTCCTGCTTTGGGATCCGCTGGACTTCCCTCTGGGGTCGAGGCAGCGCCCGGGACCCCACAGAGCGCTCCCCGCTCCCAAGAATCCCGCCGCCATTTCCAACTTCCCTCACACACCCACACCCACCGATCCCGCCGCGCCGCCAGGGGGCGCTGTGACCTCTCCTCTCCGCGCCCCCTGCCCTCTCAATGAGGCGGAGCCTTTGGCGTCGCTCGCTCGCGCGTGCGTCCGTACGTGCGTCCGTCCGTCCCCCCCTGCGTTTGGCGCGCGCGGCGGGGCCCGTAGCCCGCGCGCGCGGTGGCGGCGGAGCTGGGGAAGGGGTGGGGGGGGCGGCGATGGCGGGAGCGGCGGCGGCGGGTGGAGGAGGAGGAGACGGAGGAGGAGGCGGTTCTGGGCCAGGACCGGGGCCGGTGGCTCAAGGGTTGAAGGAAGCGCTGGTGGAGACGCTGACGGGGATCCTGTGCCCGGTGCAGGCGGTGCGCGCCGCTGCTGAGGAGCAGGTGAAGGTGCTGGAGGTGACGGAGGGTGAGTGAGGGCCGGGCCGCGTTGAGGGCAGCGGAGCTGGGGGCGCCTGTGTGTGTGTGGGGAGGGGAGTGTCCGGGTGAGGCCCCGAGCGTTTCCCCTTACCGGCGCCTCGTGGCTGCGCGTTGGCCTTGGTCAAAACTTCCAGCTTCAGTGCTCGGGCCGCTGGGGGACGAGCGGTGGCGACGGCTCCTTTCCTGGTGCCCAGTTTCCCTTGAGCAGCCCCTGCCCCGCCTTGGGAGTTCAGCTGCGGGTTCGCCAGCTCGGGCCTGCAGTGGAGGGAGGTCACCGGGTGAAGCCGCAGCAGGTTCACAGGATCCCAGAACTGCCTGGATTGGAAAAGCTCTTTGAGCTCATCGAGTCCAACCATGAACCCAACACTGACCAGTCCCTGATTGACCCATGTCCCTCAGCACTGTGTCTACTCTTCAATCCCTTCAGGGATGGGGACTCCACCACTGCCCTGGGCAACCCCTTCCAATGCCTCGGAACCCTTTCAGCAAAGAAATTCTTCCTCACATCCCATCTCAACTGCCCTGGGCACAACTTGAGGCCATTTCCTCTTGTCCTGTCCCTTGTTCCTTGGTTGAACAGACCCACCCCCACCTCTCTGCACCCTCCTTGCAGGGACTTGGACAGAGCCAGAAGGTCTCCCCTCAGCCTCCTTTTCTCCAGGCTCAACGCCCCCAGTTCTCTTCAAGGCAGTGCTCTCGTTAGTGGGGCAAGAGGGAAGCGGCTGTGGGGTAGTGTGGAGAACAGCGTGGGGTTGTACGAGAACCAAGTGCCCAAGGAGCTACTGGTGGGACGAGGTGGGGTGGCGAAGCAGTGGGCCTCTTGCTCTGGGTTCCTCTTTCCACCTGAGCCGAAATCTCCAGGCCTGGCCACACGATGGTCGTGGAGAGCCTTCTCTCTGCACAGCTGTCTGCAGGCCCTGTCCCACTCCCACAGTGATCGTCACCTCTGCACGTGTGTGCCCTTGTGCCACCTCCTGCAGGTTGACATCTGTGCGTGGTGTGTTTTAGGTTGGGTGGTCAGGGCACAACTGTGCCCTTGTCTTGTGTGAAACTCCTGCACCAGGGCTCCTGGGCACTCCATGGTCTGTTGTGGAGAGCTGAGGACATGCAGGACACTGGAGCGGGGTGGCAGCCAGCCTGGGGCTTTGAAAAGAGGGAGCTTAAAAGAGAAGCACCCCGAATTCAGCAGTGTCCCTGCTTGAATTATTCTATAATTATACTGTCCCTCATCTGGCCTTTTTATCTTGGCACTAAGCTGGTTCATGTACTTGCTGCTTTTCCTGGATGGAAACTACACATAAAAACTTACTGATGATAATGTTTTCAGCTTAAATTTTATGATGGGTCCCAAAGAACTGGAATCTGTAGAAGCCACTGGAAGATTTGCAGGGAGCCTGCAGTGACAGGAGCTGGGTGCTGGAGAGTGCAGCCCTGAGCTGTGCCTGTGGCCTCTCAGCTCCATGGGCTGGGTGTTCGTGGACCCTCCTGGAAATTTTGCCTTCCCTTGGTCTGCTTGTGCCATTCTGGAAGCACTTTGTGAAGTGTCTGAAAGTCTTTCTGCTCCTGAACTGAAGCTCTGAGCTGTTATCCAGGGAAGTTCCTGGTAAGGAAAGGGGAGGTGTAACGACATGACTGGGTCAAGAAGTGTCGTGGTGCCGTTACGCTGGGAATGGGGCTGTGGTGGTGAAAGAAGGCAAATTGTTTGATAAAATATTTCTTGTTGTGCAGTCCCTTAACGTGTGCTCGCACCACTCTCAGGTTGAGCCTTCCCTGGTGCATTACAGGGTAATTGTTGTGTTGCCACTGCAGCTGTTGGAGGTTTTTAAGAGCAGTTTGACAGCACTGCAGTAATTCGGGTCTGGAAGTTCTGAGGTTCACTGACCCATCGAGCCGTTGCCTTGCAGAGCTGCTGCAGTCACTGTGCTCTTCAGTGGCAATGGTTTTTTTCCCCAAACAATCTGAGTCTTACCACAAGAAATGAAACCAAGTTTGTGTAATGGTTTGGGTAACAGGTTTCCAGAAAATAATATTTTGTGGGGGCTCTGAGTGATGGATGTCCCCAGGGTCCCTGTGAGAGCCCAGGAATGCAACAGAATTACATGTGGTGGAGAACATTGAGGGCAAGAGGAATGGAGCCAGCTGTGCTTCTGTTTGTCACTGTTCTGCAAATCTCCTGGAGTCACTCAGGGGTTCTCTGTGGAGCTGTGCAGGTCAGTGCCAGGACCTGTACCCACGAGAGGGGGAGGCTGCAGAACACCCTCTCGTGCAGGTGACACCAAACTGGAGGGGAGGTGGTTGATGCCCTTGGGCAGGGCTGCTGTCTGGAGAGCCCTGCAGGGAGGGGCTGAGGGGAACCTCCTGGGATTCAGCAAGGACAGATACCAAATTGTGCACCTGGGACAGGAGAACCCACCACAGGCACTGCCTGACGGGGGAGCAGCTTTGTGGCAAAGGGCCTGGAAGTCCTGGTGGCCAGTGAGTTGGACAGGGCCAGCACTGTGCTCTGGAGGCCACCTGCATCCTGGGCTGTGTGAACAGGATCAGGGGCAGTGGTCAGCACTTGTTAGAGCACATCTAGAATACTTGGCTGGTTTTTCACCCCACCCTGGTACAAGAAAGACGGTGACACATGGGAGTTCAGCAAAGGGCCACCAGGTCAGCTGGGGACCTGCAGCACTGGCCACAGGAGGAGCTGCTGGGGTGAGGGGTGTTCCAGTAGGGAGATGAGGGTTTTGGGGTGGATCTGACAGCAGCTTCTGGTAACTATGAGGAGGTTGTCAAGGCAGCAAAGGGTGGGAGAGGATGAAGGAAAACAGACACAGACTGAAACAAGAGGTTCAGACTGGATATAAGGAGAATGTTTTCACTGTGAGAAGAGCCAAGCTCTGGAGCAGATTGTCTGTAGAAGCTGTTCTGTTTCCATCCTTGAGTATCTCCAAGACCTGCCTAGAAAATGCTCTGAGCAACCTGATCTGATGCTGCTTTGATCACAGGGGTTGGACTGGGGACCTCCCGAGGTCTCTTTCAGCTGAATTATTCTGTGCTGCTCTGATCCTCTCTTGTCCTTGTCAAGCAGCGTGGGAGGAATAAACTGTGTTCTTCTTTCTGTGGTGTCTTTGGTATGGAGAAACTTGGAAAAACCAAGAGGAGGAGCTAAAGGAATACAGGGTTTGCCAACACCAATTATTGAGGTAAAGAAATGTAGATCCTGTGTGTCAGAAGTAATTCAAAGAAACAAAAAATGTGGTATTGTTAAACAGCAGAAAGAAGATGCTGAAAGTAAAAGTGAGTGAGGGCAGTGGAAAAGAGCACAAATGCTGGTGCTTTTAATGAAAAATAAATGAAGATAGGCAAAAAAAATGAGGAAAAATTTGTTAAAGATGTAAAAATGTAGATGCTTTCAGATGTTGCAGAAGCAGAAAGCATTTCTGAGGTGTTCGTAGCCACCAGGTGACTGAAGTATGCAAGGTGCATCCAAGGAGCAGAAGGCTGCAGAAAAACTGAATTCCTTGTGCTGGTGTTGACTGAACTTGCCCCACTGAAGGACCTGTGCAGGAGACACTGGAGAATCATGTGAAGTTGAAGCATGAGTAGAAGCGGTTTCATTTACTGTTTTTCTTAAACACCAATTGCTACAGGATGGTTCTCCAAGAGTTTTAAAGGGATTTAAACATTCAATTACTGTGCTACGGATTGTACTGTAAAACTTGCTACTTAAGGTCACTTAGGGACCATAAGTGTAGCTGGTGAACACAGGGCAGCTTTTAGCACGGGCTGTAAGGTGAGGAGTGGAGGGTTGAGCGGTGGTGTTGTCACAGGGCAATTGAGGTGGCTTTTGCTGCCTGCAATAGTTAAAATTATTAAGAGTTGGAATGAGGAGAGCGGGATACTTGAGATTGTTGTGGCAGGGTTGATCTATGTTTGATAGCAGAGCTGTCTGAAGGAGTCCTGCAACTGCCAAAAAGCGTTTAGAAAATTCCCTTACTGAAACTTTTTGAAGAAACCAAACTGCTGTGGCCAGCTCTGGAATTAAAAACCTGCTGGAATCTTGAAGACAAGAGGTGGAAGTGACCGATCACATTTCACGCTGCAAGGAGTTAATCAGGAGTCCCGTGTGAAGCTGGACTGCTCAGCACATCCATAGATGATGTGGGAAAGAGTGAACAGTGGTGTGGCAAGGCTGCTGACAGTGCTGCTCAGTCTGGCCAGAGAGAGAATCGGTGTCAGGAATGGCAGAATGATTTCACCAGAGTGAGCTGAGAGTGTGCAGAGCGTAGGTGGAGGTCAGTGTTGGTCAGCAAAGTAATGCTGGGGGAGGAGGTGACAGCCCAGATGACACCTTAAAAAGTAACAGGCTGTCCTGAGCAGTGCCACGGGGAGAAGAAATCCCATTGTCAGTGTGGAGTTTCCTGAAAGTCCCCGTGCAGCGCCCTGCCGAGCTCGAGAGCCAAGTGGACCGTTAAGGAGGGAGCAGAGAACAAAGCGCGACATCAGTTCCTGGTGCAGTTGAGTGCTGCATGCGTTACTGGCTCGCTGCTCTGTGCAGGGATAAAGCAGGGCAGGAAAATGCAGCACAGAGACACTCACAGAGGTGTGGAAAAGCTTCTGTGCTCGGAAGGAGTGAATGTGTTAGCTTTTCTGCCTGGGAAAGAGCAGAGATGGAGGCTCTGAAATCACAAGTGACAGAAGAGGAGCGAGGAGTGATTGTTTGTGACATTTCGTAAAGTCCAGATCAGATGAAAATGAATCTGAAACAAGCAGGAGGAATTGGGTTGTTTTTCCCAGTGTGCCAGCTATGGAGCTCCTCACTGCTGGATGTTAGAGTGAGAAATGGTTTAAAACCAGTTTGACATTCCTGGAGGAAGAAACTCATCGAGAACCGTTGTGTCACTGGTGGGACACACCACCTGCTCCAGGAGGTCCCCAGCGCCAGGGTTGTGGGGGGTGTGCTGGGGAGGTGTTGATCTCCCCTCACCTCTGTTCTCGAGCCGCTTGCAGGTTGGGTTGTGCCCACGGAGCAGTTGTGCTGCATCCTGCCCTGTGCTCCCACCCCGCGCCTCCATCCAGCGTTCGGCCGCGTTGGGATGGTTCAGTTCTGTGTGAGGAGGGGGCTGAGCTCCTGAAGCAGCTCGGTGTGGATCCGGCCGGTGCTTGTCCAGGGGGATGCGCAGCTGGAGGTGAGCCTCGGGAACAGGCTGACCTGTCCCAGGGGAGTCTCCTGTCTGGCTCGGTGCAGCTGTTCTGGAGCAGTGTGGAACATCAGCCCTGGAGTAAGGACATGGTGGCAGCTTCTGCCTGCCATCTCACCCCGCAGCAACTTCCAGACGTGTCCCCAGCGACTCAGCCTCTCCCCTGCTTCTGCATCTTCTGTCTGCTGCGAAAATGTGGGAACAGGCACCCCCTGACAGCTTGGGATGGGAGATGCATTGTTGACAGTCTCCAGAAAGGTGAAGGATCACCTGGTGACCTTTGTTGTCTCTTGGTTTTGCTGGAACATGACTAAAAGCCGTGCCTGAGACTGTGCAGGGGGAAGGTGGGGCAACGAGAGCTCCGGGCTCTGGAGCGGTGCTGCGTGGCTTGACTCTGCCATCAGCTTGTTCCCAGTGAAGTGGGGATGGTGTTTCTGTTCTCCCCTTATCTGATCTGTCCAGGTAGCATCGTTCACCAGCTCTGATGGTACGTGTGTGTGCTACAGCTGATGTCATATGACTTGCATATGTAATTCCATAATGTGTAAAAATAATCTCTTCCTCTAGGTCTTAGTGAACACATGTGGAGGCCGAGCCGTCCTCAGGAATGTCAGAGCAGGGACAGTGTCACTCTGAAGGAGATGTGTGTCCACAAGGAGGGATCGTGCTTCAGCCCTATGAAGAGGAGCAGTGTCTGTAACACATTCCTCTAAATTATGCTAATAAAGAGTTTTAATGCCAACTTCTTACACAGTTGAAAAATACCACTCACCGCCCGCTCGCCTGGTTAGATAACGAGTTTGCTGTTTGATGGTGACGGTATTAAGTCTCTGAGCTGTTGGCTCTTGTGCTCTGGGAGTGTGGTGGTGACAGATGAACGGCTCCAGGCTGGAGAACTCTCTTTCTTTTGCCTGTCTACATCGTATGTTTCTGTTTGGCCCTTTTGCAGGTAGAAAAGGCATTTGTAAGGCTTCTTCTGTCGTGACATCTTGTGTATGAAAAGGCTTCTTCTGCTCAGCCCTTTGCAAGGTCGTTTGTTGCCAGAAGCTGAGATATGCAGGTGGCTGTGGAGCTGATCCTGACAGATTGACTCATGTGTCGGTCTGGGCACACTGACACTCTTTAAAGTTTCTTGTCCCTCTTGTTTGAGACTAGTCCTGTGCAGGAGACAACCAGCACTTTGGTTTGAACATGATCTCAGGTTTGAGTATTGGCTTCACAGGTCTTGTAAATGTTCTTTCAGTATCTCTTATTCCAGAGCAGGTGGCTCAGCAGATTAAGTTTGATGCTTTAAAACTCCATTGATTCTCTGATGACGTTTGCAGGACATGGTTTGCTGTCTGTTTGTATCAGGGGCACAGCTCTAGGTACAGCCATGGCACAAACCTTGTGGCATCGCTTGTGCTTCACCAGCTCAGTGTGGTTTTGCTTGTGGTCGGCTCTTTTCCCACAGGACTGTTTTGGTGCATGTGGCATCGAGAATAATCTCTGTATTGTGTATGGTACCTCCTGGAATACGTGATTTTATGCCATAAAACCAAGTGTTGTGTGGAAGGAGGGATTCTGGAGAATTCAGAAACATGACCACAATGTGTGGTTGGTTGGGTGGTCTCCTGGCTGTAACTCGAGTCACAGTAGAGTGGGGAATGGGCAGAAATGGGTGGAAATCCTGTGAATGGAGGAATTGCCCTGAATTTTTAATAGGGGTTAACATTTTAACATTGAACTGAATTTTTAACAGGGAAATCACAAGAAGAAATGGCCACACTGGGGCACGTGACATCTGACTTTCAGGAAGCAAGTTTATTCCCAGCTGCAAATGCCGTTATTTGCCCTGGGGAACGCTGCAGACACGTCGAGCATAGTGAGAAGTCACAAAGAAGGGATTTCAAGTGAAATACCTAAAACCAGCACAGATGCTGGAGAAGATTGACCTTAAACTTTCTGTCCTTTGCTGAGAAATGGGGAAAATACTGTTGTAGTTTTCAGAGGTGTACTGAAAAAAAAAGTGCTTTTGGAGTAGTCACTGAGTGTCGTGGTGGATGCTGAAGAAGTTCCTCAAAGAAGCACATTTGTAGTGTGCAAAAACCACGGCTAAGCATCAGGTACTTACTTGATGTTTCATCCTAGTCCATCTGCAGATGCCCTCCATGCTCTGCACTGCTCTGAGCTCCTGGCTGACCCTGCTCTGAGCAGGAGGTTGGACAGGATGACCTCCCGAGGTTCCTTGTCGCGACGGAGTGAAACCCCGGACACTCAAAATGCGATGATCAGCAGATTTCAGCAGGCTTCCTTTATTGATTACACACGTGCTCCTTATATACAGCAGCTAATTGAGCTCATGCATATTCCCAAAGACCCACACTGATTGGCTCATTAATTTTCCTGGGAACTTTCTCTTTGTTACCACAGGTGGCTTTGCTCTGTTCACGTCCCAAGGACATCAACAGGATACTCCTACTTTGCGATTACCAGCTCCCAGCTACTCCCTTCTTTTTCCCAGCTTAGTTAAAGTTGTTTATAATTTACCCTGATTTATGTCAAGGGCCTAAGCTGGCTACTGCAGCCTGATTGTACAATATCTCTTGGTGATCTACAACAGCTCCTTTCAGCCCGCTGATGTCACTGAGAACCCGTCCTGTGGAGCACACCGTGTGCGCCTGTGTGGCGAGGGCTGCGCTGCACAGGGGTGGGCAGGTGCTGTGCAGAGGGAACTCGATTTCTGGTGCTGCTGCAGTTGTGAGGTCTGGTCTCTGCAAGCTGCACGTTGTTTTGATGTGGAGTGTCGGTGGCCACAGGGCAGGGGCTGCCCCTGGGCTGGCTGCAGCAGCTGCCACGGCCTCTTCCTCCACCAGCAGAAAGGGACTTGTCACCTAAACCAGCTCGGTGTGGATGTGTTGGGCTGGGCTCAGTTGGTGCTGGCCCGCTTCAACAAGGCAGGGTGTGAAGTGTGATGATTCAGTAGAACATCCTGCTCCTTTATTCCTCCCTACTTCCTTAATAGTATTTTTTTTTAGCTTGGTCCAGCCTAATTTATCCAAAAACACAGGGATGGAGAGGCAGTAGGTTATGCCATGGATGGAGCTTGATGGTGAAGGAGGAGAGTTGGAGAGTAAAATTTCACTAATTTAATGGAGAGGAGCAGCAGAGCTGGGAGGAAATGTGTTTGCTCAGTTGCCTGTGCCAGGCCCTTCGGTAAAAGTTTCTAATCTTTTGGTCTTACAGACTCTATCTTGGGGAGAAGAGTTGATGTTTCTGATATGTCAAATCTACACAATACAAGTGGAGGAAGCGCTTATGAAGAGATGTATTTGAGCTGCAGTTACCCCTGATAAAGATAGAAAGTTCCTGACCAACTGGGAAAAATCAATAATAAACCAGTTCTTTGAGAAGAGAGGAGCCAGTGAGCTGTACCCATCAGTGTAATTTCAGTCCCTGGAAAGATTCTTGGAGCAGCCCATTAAACAGCTTGCCAGGGTCTATAACATAATAGGGTAAATAGATGCTACACAGCAAATACTGATTGATATGATCTGGTCTTGATAAATCCATCTAATTTTTGTTTGATGAGAGAGATTGCTTATTGCTTAAATGAGCAAGTGGTGGATATGGATAATCTGAGTTCAGTAGGATTCCTGATACAATTTGCCACAAGAGTCATTTATCAGTTAAGAACATACAGTTTGGTAATATTTTTAAGGTGCAGAGTTGGCTGAAAACCTCTGCATGGAGTTGTTAGAACCCAAGGGGCTTTTAAGACCGAGCTCTTGTAGTGAGTGCTCCTCGAGTTTAGTAACAGCAGCACTGCAGTCTGCTTGGAGAGCACGGTTAAAAAGGTGCTGGGGAATGGGAGAGATGGTGTAAAATCATTGAAAGAAAATATTGTAAATCAAGTGCTGAGTACTGTATATAAAGGGGGAAAAAAAAGAAATGAATGTATGCAAACTGACTTAAAGATGCAAAATAGAGTCACAGTGTGAGTTTCAACTGTGTGAAGCTGTTACATTTATTCTGACTTCTTGGTTCATTTGTACCCTTTAAAAACGTGGCTGAAGTGCAGTGCCCTGTTCAAGTCTGCAATACTGCAGAACAATTAGTGCTGCAGTTAAGAGGAGTGTTGTGTTAAGTACATCTTGGAGTGAGGCTCCCTGCTTTTGCAGCTGGAATCAGAGGCTTTTTTTCCTCTTTTTTTCCTCTTTTTGAAATGCTGATCTCTGAAGAAAGGTTGGAGGAATTGGGCACGTTAAGCATAAGCATGGGAAAGTCAGAGGCACTTATCTCCCGACCCAGAAAAGCCTCTTACAAGTGAGGTGGATATTAGGAGAAACTCAGATAACCACATTTGTGAGGCCTGCAAGTGTGCTGCTGAGGAAAGCTGCAGAACTGTTTTGGAGAAGGATTTTCCATCGGTTTTTGTCAGGGGTGCTGTTGGCAGGTTCAGCCTATCTGTGGGAATCAGGTTGTGCTAGCAGGACCTCGGGGCATGCCTTCTGCTCCCCAGTTTCTAGAACTAAAACCTCACAAATGCATTTCTTAAGCAGACTAGTGACATTAAATGAAGAATTTAGTGCAGTTATAAGCTACCTGGAACTTAAAGCTGCAATCCTAAGCAAATTTATTGAGGCATACGGATTTACCGTACCAGAACAGCTTTTCTTCCTGGCTTTTATTTTCTGTGTTCTGTCATCAACAGAACTGGCACAAGTGTTTTAATTTTACCTTTGTTCCAGAACTTGCTTGGCAACTGAAAGAACCTCTTGATTTTTCTGGACAAATCTCTTGCTGGAGAAGGTCCCCCAGCCCCAGGGCTGTGTTCTTGTGTCGGTGTGCTCAGGACGGCGTGTGGTGCGTTCTGAGCTGTCTCAGGGTCTGGTTTGGAACAGCTCAAGTGATGTTTCCAAATCATTCTCTGGATGAATCCTGCTTGTCTGAAAAGGGGCTGCTGGGCTCTCAGTCTTCTGTCCTACTCCATCCTGGATCTTGTCTGTGCATCCCTCATCCCTCACTTGAATGTTACATTGTAGATAAGATTTTGGGGTTTGGTTTTTTTTAAGTTGTAAATAATTTGCTTGTTATTAACCTGCCTTGCAAAATTTTTTTGCCCATGAGAAAAAGAAATAAGATGCTGGGAAAATAAATGAAGTTTGTGCAGAAAGCGCAAGGGAGAGTTAATGCTCATGATTCGTTCGCTTTGGAATTGTCTCCTCATTCCCCCGTACGAGTCATCCAATTGGTATTGGTGTTTTCCTCCAGAAATCTTGATGAGTCTTGCTGTGTGGGAATAAAAGTTATGATACCAACTTTTTTTTTTTTTTTCCTTGCAGAGTTTGGTGTTCATTTAGCAGAACTGACTGTGGATCCCCAGGGAGCTCTGGCCATCCGTCAGGTGAGTTTACCTGGAACTGTAGAAAGAATTTTGATGGTAGTTTCCTCGATTTTTTAAAATACTCTCTCATGTTTCCAGGTGAAAAATTGGAGGTAGCTGTCCATTACTGCTTCTCCTTTTTTCTTTTACATTTCTCTAGAGCTGTCACTATCTTTTTCACCATTATTCAGGTGTTATAAACTTATCTTTTTTGAAGAGAATGCTTTTTGGACTTTACCCTGGTGCTGAGAGAGTACTGCACTGGGAGTGGGCAGAACTCATGAGGTGGATGGTAGGCACCAGCCAGCAGCAGTGTGGCTTGTCTTTGCAGCAGCTTTTTCAGTAGATGTTTTCCTCCTTGAGAAGGAAGTTTAGGTTCTATATTTCTTTAGTTACCATGTGGCCCATATCTTGTGCCTTTTTAGAGGTGGGGAAATAAAGCTGCTGCCTTGGGTCGATGCCGTACAGGCCATCCTTGCTCAGTGAGTGGCCATCAGGTCATCTTTTTACTGCAGTAGCTTTTTTATTTTTTTCTGTTTCACCAAGATGTTTGCATTTTTGGCAAGCTCCACTGCCCCTGTAAAAGCAGTGTGGTGGGGTGTGAGACTGAGCAAATAGGTCAGGGGTGATACTTGCTGTGGTTGCAAGTTTTGTTACTGATTCCTAACCTCTCTTCTAACACAGCTAGCGTCTGTCATCTTGAAACAGTACGTGGAGACTCACTGGTGTTCTCAGTCAGAAAAGTTCAGACCTCCAGAGACCACGGAAAGGGTAAGAGTTGGTTTCGTGTTGTCTACTTTGAGACACTTGATCCATCAAGAATATGAATTTTGTAGGTGGTTTGAAAAGTCGCAGTTCCCTTGTGTATTTTGAGGATCAGTGGCTTCAGTTCAGCTTTTCTGATGTTTTCCTCTTTGAAAATCTGTTTTCAGTTGCTTAAAACAACACCAGACTTGAGGCACTTGGGCTAATTTCTGTACAAAAAGTTCAGCCGTGATGTTTCTGCTGTTCTAAGAGCAAGACTGGAAGAAAGCTGCTTTAAGTTTTACAAATACTGATTCTGGCAGTTCTTTTTCAGAGATTTACTAAATCTTCTGTTTTTCAGCTGGGACTTAAAGGCTATTTTCCCATGACAAATTTCATTTTAAAGGTCTGCTGGGTTTAATTAAAAATCCGTTCAGTAGGAGCATCTAACAGCTCAAACAGCCAGAGATGGTGCCCTTTGCCCCTGTGGCTGCTGACTGGACCATCTCTCACGTCCAGGGTGTGATTCATCCCATCCAGGGACGGGTGCTTGAAATAGATCCTGTGAATGATGCCCCAGAAGTGCTTCTTTTTTCTCCTGTCCCTTCAGGGTTGAGTGACTGGTTGTCATTTATTAAAATCTTCCAAAGTAAGCAAACATAGACCCTGACACTGGAGCTGGGCTTCATCTTGGATAACTCTGGATGTCTTCCAGATATCTACATCCTATCTCACTGCAGCTGTGAGCTGTTCACCGTGTGCTTGGCCGAGTGCTCTGTGTGAGAAGAACACACCCTGCAGCTTTCCATTAAAAGATTACACAGGGTGGTGTTTAGGGCTTTGTTGTCTCCTGAGTGTCCATTTTGTAAAACCAATGTTGAATCAATATCAGGAAACAGTCATAGGGTGTTGGGTTTTTTTTTTAATTGAATTGTTTTATGACTGGGGATCTGTTTTGCTAAATAATGTTCTTCTCTACAGGCAAAAGTTGCTATTAGGGAGCTGCTCCCCAGTGGGCTGAGAGAATCGATCAGCAAAGTGCGCTCGAGCGTCGCTTACGCAGTTTCAGCGATAGCCCATTGGGACTGGCCTGAAGCCTGGCCTGAGCTTTTCAGTCTCTTGATGGACATGCTGGTTAGTGGAGATGTGAATGCAGTGCATGGAGCCATGAGAGTGCTCACAGGTATGTGTACCTGAGGGCTTTGGCAAGCCTCGTGTGGGAAGCGGTTCAGGCTTTTCCTTACCTTAGGATCCCACCACTTTTCACTCCAAACTGAAGAAATTGGAATTTGCTGCTTCTCTTGTGCTGAGCATGGTGCCAGTCAGTCACTGTTGAATTGCCTGCTCGCTAGATGGCACGGAAGCTGGGGAGGAAGGGTCTGTGCTGCAGGTTGCAGCCCAGAAGGAACTTTGGTTACAGTACCCTGATTTCCTCGTACCTGCAATTTTTAGTGTGGTGTTTTTCTGCTGGCCCTCAAGGATTGCTGTGGGTAGGCCACATGACACTGGTGTAGTTAAGTACAAATCAGTGTGTTTCCAGTACGTTGTTAGTGTTTCCCAAAGTTTCTGTTGTTTCTGTTGTTGCTGTTGCCTACAAATTGTTTCCTTAAAAGAACTTTTTCCGTTTTCTAGAGTTTACGCGGGAAGTGACAGACACACAGATGCCACTTGTTGCTCCTGTCATTCTTCCAGAGATGTACAAAATTTTCACAATGGCAGAGGTATGATCTTCACTATTAAGTTGGTACTAATGGCATTAGAGTGTTTCTTGGAGCAGGGAAACTCCAGATTTAATGATTAAGCTGTACTATAGTGTGAGTTAGACTTAAATAATTTTCTTGATGATGTGATAGTTGATGGCAGCTAGTGTCTCAACAGAAAAGTTGAAGCCAATGATAAAGAGATCAAGCTGTATCAAAAAGTAAATACAATTAAAAGAAAATTAAAGGAAATAAAAGTATCTTGTGTTCCTGATCTATTATTTAACTTTTTTCTAGGTGTATGGTATTCGCACGAGGTCGCGTGCAGTGGAGATTTTTACCACGTGTGCTCATATGATCTGTAACATGGAGGAACTGGAAAAGGCAAGAGCTGAACTTACCCTGCAGCATACACTGAATTCAAACTGAGCAAGTTGTTAATATGAAACTGAAATGTTGGGGAATGATGTCCTGTGTCAGCTGTAACTCTTGGGAAGAGGGTGTCATGTAATAACATGTGAAGTGGGTAACTCTTCACTTCACATGCATGCCTTGGTGCTGTGACCTGGGTTTCTGTAATTAAGTGTAACATGTGAGGTATCAACAGAGGTGCTTGTAACAGCTCAGAGAAAGGGGAGTCATTGTAGGGAGGAGAGAGTGTATCATCCCTTTGTTTGGGAATCCTTGTCACAGCTTCCAGTCTCCAGGTGAACTGTGTGTCCTGGCCCCTGGGCGAGGCGTTGGTTACAAGGCCTGGAACTTCATCGCTTGCTTTAGCATGTGTGTCAGACTGTTGTTCCTGAAGGGGTGGTGGAAACCAAACCAAGCATTAGAAGAACAGCTCTTGAGGAAAAAAAACCACTATGCAATTAAGCAGCTTTGTACATGAGTCTCCTGTCTGGTTCTGAGCACATCTGCATTTTATATGGCCTTTGACGAGTGGCTTTCCCAGCACTCCCCAGACAATAAATTATTCTTTTTAACTTTTTTGAGGGGTGAGGGTAGGCAGGGGTGACTCTCAATCTAGTGGTTGGTCACTGCTGAGTGACTATATCTGCTGTTTCCTCCCTGTTTGCACAGTGCAGACTTTGGGAAGTTCTGGTAATTACACCATATCCACTGCACTGACAAGGCTACTTATACAGTATCATGCAGCTGGTACAAGTATCCAAAAGACAGTAACAGCTCCCCACTGTCTTATGCTGGGAGAGGGCTGAAAAGTGTCATTTACATCGTAAACAAAACTCCTCCTATTGAAATTTGACTTAAAAAAACATTGCCTCTTTTTCTTTTCTTTTTTTTCCTGTAAATTGCTAAGGTGGTATTTCAGGGTTTCTTTAAGCATACAACTTTGCTGTCTTAGCTGTGGAGGTATGAGGACTATTCTCAATAAAACTATTTTTGTCCAATATTACTTGCTCTGCCAAGCACTGCTTGTGGAGTGCTTTGACATCTGGAAAAGTACTGAGTGCATTTTCCTGTGAAGAATCATCATGGTAATCTTCAGGCCAGCTGTTGATACTCACAAAGAGCCTGTTTGGTGTGGGGGAGGGTGGCTCAGGAGGGAGGTAAATGTTCTCCCAGGGTTCAGGGTAATTGCTGGTGTGTGGTGTAGTCACCCCAGGTTTCTTTCATAGCCTGGGGTGGCTGGGTGGTAAGGTGCAGGGTGTGATTCACCTAATCAAGTGAATACCTCTTTAGGAGGACATGCACTACTCCTGAGACTCTGCAGACTGGACTGTCTGGATCTTCTGTTTAGAGTCTGAAGTGATTAGTTCAGATGTAGATAGTGTTTTGTAGCAGTCTGTGCTGTGCAATTTTGAAGGGTGGGATTCAGCTGAGCTTAGTTCCCAGCATGAGGAGAGAGCCGAAGTGATGTCTGAAACAAGTACTTCATGTGACTTTGTAACATTCTCTCATTGTCATGAGTCTCTCTTCAGTTTAGTAGCAGAAAAGCACAATTTCTGTTGCTTTTAGTGCTTTACCTGTCAGCCCTGGTGGTTCTGTGTCTCGTTTTCACTTGTGCTTGCGTTAATTGTAACCAGGGTGCAGCCAAAGTCCTGATTTTTCCCGTGGTGCAGCAGTTCACGGAGGCCTTTGTTCAGGCCCTGCAAATGCCTGATGGACCTACATCAGACAGTGGGTTTAAGATGGAAGTCTTAAAGGTAAGTCACTTCAGACTGATTAAAGAAAGAATTAAATATCAATATATTGTCAGATGTGCTGGAAAGCAGAGAAACTTGAGCGCATGTCGCCTCTCCTCGCACTGCTCCTGTTGCAGACAGTGACGTTTTTAGGCTCCCAGTGCCATGCAACACTGAAATAAATTGTTGTGCCTGTCCTGAAGATGCCCACGATGAGATGTGTAGGGATCTGTCCATGAAATGATCCACAGGAATCGATCCCTAGGACAATCTGCCCTGGCCTTTGCTCATCTAAGACATCTTGGATGCATCTTGTTTGGACGCCGTGCTCAGTACTTAAATAGCTGTCTCTTCTAAAGATGCTGCAGAATTCTGCTGCAATTAAGTTTTAAAAGCTTATTTGCAGGAGCTTTTCTAAACTTGCCTGATAAATTATCTGTGAAAGACAGGTGGAAAGTCTTTGTATTCTCCTAGTTTCCCAGATAAAGAAAATGGGATTGCAGAGCTCTATGTGTGTGGGGACAAGAGTGCCAGGGTAGGTGTGATGATCCCTTCGACAGCTGGGAGAGCACTGGAGGTTTGGGGTGCGGTGCCTGCAGGAGTCTCTTGAAAGATGTGACAGGCTGGGAAAGTCTGTGAGGAAATGTCATCATGTTCTTGCTCTGTTCCTTGGCTGTGTGTGGGCAGCTGCTCTTAGCCACTGCTGGGTAGGTGCCGTACAAGAGGGATTTCAGTCTGAGTACACCGTTGTATCTTGGGTGGCATAGATGGCAGCAGGAAATCAGTATGGATTCAGACAGTAAATTCAGGAGATCTGCTGCTGCCAAGTGCTTTGTAGGAGGTTTTTTGTGAAGAGATGAGTATTCCAGCTGTTGACTCAGGGCAATTCATGATTTTGTCGCTTAAGAGTTTTGAAGCTGATGATACCGGTTTTCTAAGGGAAAAGGGATCCAGGTGAAAGACCCATAAATTGCCTTCCCTTCCAGAAAAGTGGATTTTGTAGTCATTGTAATGCAGAAGTAAGAGACCTCCAGGGATTAGTTAAGCCAGCTCTACAAATGAGATCATTACAGGAACCCCTTGAAATGCTGATGCAATGGAGGAGGGAATTGAGACTTTATTTAGAGTATATTTTCAACCAGATGCAAACTCAATCTTTTTTCCCTTAATGAAGTGCTATGCAGCAAATGACAGGAATTTTTTTTTCCCTTCCCTGTCTCTTGAGAGCTTTGTACTCCAAGGTTCATGGAGTTCTCAGTGGAAATCAGAGGCAGCCCTGACCTAAAATGTCTTGTGTCCCTTATAAGAACGTTATGCAGGACAGTGTCGAAAGCTTTAATGAGTAATATTGAAGTGACACATCTGCCTGAGCCACCAGGACAATTACCCTGCTTTAGAAAGTAAATAGGTTGGATCACATCGTGGTGAGCCCCTGCTACTGAATTTGTCTCAATCTTTCCAACTGTAGTCACAAGTTTAGGAGCAGTTACCAGCAGGAAGGTTGGTGCCTTTAACCCTTGACTAACATTTAGCTTTAGCATGTTCTCCTGCTGCTAGTTAGGATTTATTTTAAACTTTTTATCCACAAATTTGGGGATTCCTTGTCTGTAAAGACAGAAGTAGGAAGTGAAGCACTGAAAGGCTTTAATACAGAGTGGCTTTGAGGAGATGCTAAGCAGTTAGTGATGAGGTTGGATGTTGGGACAGCTCAGGGGTTCAGAGCTGTTTGTTTCTCCTCCAGGGGTGATTTCAGTGTGTCTGTGGTGGCTCAGGCTGTAGGTGTGGATGCAGTCAGTTGTCACCCGCTGGACCATTGAATGTCCTCTTGGGGAGCAGCTTGACTTTGAAGAGACGTGGATAAAGATTTTCTTGGAGGATGTAGTAGGTGGTGGAGCAGTACGTGGGGGTTGGCAGAGAAGAGGATGAGATCTGTTAAGCAGTTCTTTTAGCTCGAACAAGCAGTGGGAATGGACAGAATTAGAAGCCAGGGTTGAAAGACAACATCTGAGTGGGGTGGAGAGAGCTCTTTTTAATGACCTGCACTGCCGGAAAGCGGTGAAGTTGCAAATTCCGCCTTCTGTTGTCAGAATTGCAGAGCTATTGCGTTGAAAAGCTCTTGCCACTCCAGCAGTGCTTCCTGCAAGGTTGCCTTGGCATATGGCTTAGAAAAACTTGCATGGGGTTCCTAAGTAGTGGCCTATAGGACAAGGCTCTTTAGATGCTGCTGTGGCCACAGTTGGGGTGTTGAGTTTGCAGCAGTCCTGCAGGTCAGGTTCAGATCCTCTCCCAGCACCTGCATAAGCTTTTTCTTTTCCTTCAGAGTCTGTTTTTTGTCACCAGGCCTTTCTGTAATGCTTCTGTCACCTCCCTGACTCATTCTCAGACTTGTGTGTCTGGATTGTCTCTGGCTGCCCGCTCTGCAGACACGGTGGCTGCAATACAAATACTACAGTGATGGTTTTTTTCTGGAATCTTTACCATACCAGCAAACCATCACGTTGTTCTCATTTCCAGAGTTGTACCTCTTGTGTTAGCCCTTTCCTTGCCTGCAAAAGAGCAAATATGAAGAGAGGTCTGAGTTCATGCAAGAGAGGGGACTGCCCGGTCAGGAGTGAGAGGAGGAGAGCTTGGTGGCAGGAAGATACTGGATTATCTCAATTGTTAATGAAGCAGCAGCCCGTGATTGGAGAGTTTGTTGGTGTTTTTCCCTGGTTTCAGTTCTGATTGATATTTTCTTTTTTTGTTCCAGGCTGTGACAGCACTTGTGAAGAACTACCCGAAGCACATGGTTTCCTCAATGCAGCAGATCCTGCCCATTGTCTGGAATACCCTTACAGAAAGTGCTGCCTTATATCCTTTGTAGTGACTGGTTTGAACTGGAATAGAACCAGACAAACTCCATCTCATACACAGCAACAACCTGAACGCTGCTGAGAGCACGGCACAGAGTACTCACTGTGGCAGACACAATGCAGGCAGCTGTGGTGAGGAGGAGCTGGGTATTTCTGTCACTTCACTGGGCTCCATTAACTTTCCTTTAGCTTAAGTCCTGTGTGATGGATGATGTGAGTGCCTGTGTTACACTGGCTGTGGATTTGCAGCTGATCTCTGCATTGTTTCTGGTCCTCTGCTGAAAATTGTCTTCTTAAAAAGATACCAAGTCAAAAAGACTTCAAGTAAAGGAGAATCTACAGTGTCTCTTGCTGCAGCAGTACTAATGGCTGGTTACACTTGCTGCTGAAGTTGGTTTGCCTTTGAGTTTTACAATAGTCATCACTTCACTGCACAGTCAGCCATGGTAGATGTGTTCTGTTGGGAGTTTTCCCAGTACTTGCAAACTGATAAGTCAAATCTTTCCATATTGTTAATCCCAAAGTTGCTTTTTTGGCCTTTTCTAATGAGACAGTAATTGTAGAATACTGAACCTTCTTGTGGCTTTTTCTGATTTTTTTGTTATAAACACCAGATTGAACACTGAGTTGTGATAGTAGCATAAGGGTTGAGTGAGCTTTTCCTCTATAATTTAATAAGAATGACTGTTCTAGAGGTCACAGATCCAGACCTTTTTATATCAGAGCTGCTTGCATAGTCTTGTGTTTCAGCATCCTGCTGTGTGTTGGGTGATAGGCTGTTGTAGAGTGAAAATGGGCAGGGAAGCCCTAAAAACAGCCTTAGTTCTGGAGCAGGTAGAGGCTGTGTAGTTTGTGTCAGATGGGTTTTGGGGGGTTTTTTAGACACCTGTTAAAATACAAGAAGCTGTTTGTTCCATTTTTGATTACATGTTTCTCCCTCTCCTGTCCTGACTCCCACTGCGGTCCTGCTGGCAGCTTAGCTGTGACAAAGTAGTTCTGTGTTTGCAGAATGGGAGAGTCTTGTCCTTCCTTCCCTTGCCTTTGCTCTGGCGTTTGTTGGACCTTCAATTCCCCATCACCAAAGCAAGCCCCTTCCTCTCCACCCCCAGGTTAGTGTTTGGCCATTCCCAGAGCTGGAGACTCGTGGAGAGGCCTGATGGGGAGCAGAGCCACGTAAGGTAGCACGTGGGATCATGGGGTGGCTCCTCACCCTTGGACAGCAGTGAAGTGTGACTTGGCTCATTGTTCTCTGGAAAGAGTGAGTCTGAGTGGTTCATTCTTGCAAAGTTTTAACACAAATGAGTTCTGGATTATCTTGGAAGATGTGGTTTAAGTGAATGAAATATCTCATATATGTACTAAAGTGATGCAGAAATGGTTTGTGGAAGTTGTCTTTGAAGCTGGGCAAGGCACAACCTGGGAGGTCCTGGGGCTTGTCTCTGAAACACAGGACTGTGTGCAAAGTCAAAGATTTTTGTAAGGAAGGAAACTTCCCCAGTTATCAGGAATTTTAAGATAGGAACAGATTAATTCCTAAATAGATGCAATTCTTTAGAAACACACATATTTACTTAACTGCATCCACTTATGTGAGAACAGAAGTAAATTACACAGAAGAGGTGGAGGACCCTGTGGATTCTGACGGTAAGAACTTGTTAAACTGCACTTCTACCTTCTCTTTTGAAGAGGAATGGACTTGTCTAAATATTGTTGTCAAAACAGTGACTGAAACATTGTAGGAGGTCGTGCTTAAAGGTACATTTATGGTGTTAGAACAGTGTCCATCACTGCTTCGCAAGTTATACGTGATTGTGATCAATGAAGACATGTAATTCAAGTTTTCTAACAACTCCAGGAGTGAGTTCTGCAACAATTCTGAGATAAAAAGGGTGGGACAGAAGGAAACCAAACAGGTTGTAGGTTGAGCTTGATCAGTTTTAATGAGAGGGGTGCAGTGAGGTAGGAGGAGAGCAGAAAGTGTTGATGTGAGACATCCTTCTGGGGCTGCTGCTGTCCTTGCTAGTCCAGGAGTAGGAATAAACATCATCTCATCAGACAAGTTAACAGTTTGTAATTATATTTAACACCTATTTATACCCTTCTGTATGCTTGCATATCCAGTCATGGGTTTTTGTTTTCACTTCTACCCTTCTGTGTGTTGATGTATTCAGTCATGTTCTTTTTTTTCCACTTCTGTGTTCAGGTGAAGTATTGGGCTTTGAGAATCTAGTGTTCAGCATATTTGAATTTGTTCATGCCTTGTTGGAGAACAACAAATTTAAGAGCACAGTGAAGAAGGCTTTGCCAGAGCTGATCTATTACATCCTCCTTTATATGCAGATCACAGAGGAGCAGGTGAGCACGTTTGTCTTGTGCAGGAAGCAAATGAGATGAGAGATTCAAACTGACTAATGTCCTAGGAAGAGTTTCAGTGCTGTAATCTAATGCTGTTTTGTCACTTTGCTGTGCCAGGAGCTAGGGCAATAGCATCCAAATGTTCCTATATGGTGTAACATGGACAACAAATCACAGGATCACAGAATAGTTTGGGTTGGAAGGGACCTTCAAAAATCATCTAGTCCAGCCCCTCTGCCACAGACAGGGGCATCTTTCACTAGACCAGGTTGCTCAAAGCCCCATCCAACCTGGCATGGAACACTTTCAGTGAAGGGGCATCTGCAGCTTCTCTGGGCAACATACTCCAGTGTCTCACCACCCTCATAGTAAACAATTCCTTCCATATATCTGATCCAAAACTGCCCTCTTTCAGTTTCAAACTGTTGCCCCTTGTCCTGTCACGACAAGCCCTGATAAAAATTTTCTCTCCATCTTTCTTATAAGCCCTCTTTATGTATTGAGAGGCTGCAGTAAGGTCTCCCTGGAGCCTTTTCTCCAGGCTGATCAGCCCCAACTATCAAGTTCTCTTTCTTCATTCCTTCATAAAGTATTATGCTGTGAAAATAAGGATTCTCGTGTTGAAAGGGATAGCCAGGTTTCTGTGATAGTGAAAAAACTGTGCTAGTGGTGTGAAATAGTTAGTACTGAAATTCTGCATGGCTCCTGACCTCCCAAGCCATTATCTTTTTTTTTTTAGGTAGACATGCATAAAAACAGGCACTCTGTTAAAGATTCATCTGCTTCTCCCATTCCTCACCTATGAATAAAATTGTGTAGCGTTGATTCCAGGTCAGTCATTAGTTCTGTCAAATCCTGATCTTGAATGAGGAGCAGAGGAGAGAGATGAGGTCAGAACAGAGAGGGTCTCTTCTTTTCAAAGATTTCTGCCATAGAATATAAGAAAAATCAGTTGAAGACTTCTTATGGCAGAGAAAAATTCTGAAAGTAGTTTTGTAAAACTGAGATTACTGGGAGCAGAAAATCTCCCTTTTACCTTTGGTGTTCTGTGTCCATCATCCACCCCATCCTTTCCACTGCAGATAAAAGTTTGGACTGCAAATCCACAACAGTTTGTGGAGGATGAAGATGATGATACTTTCTCCTATACAGTGAGGATTGCTGCACAGGATCTGCTGCTGGTATGGAAAGTGTTCCACATTTAGATGGAACCAGATAACAAGTAATAAATGTGGCTTTGTGTAGGCCAACTTTTAGAAGTCTCTACAGTAAGTGTTATCATTTCCTTCTGTGCAGGCTGTGGCTGCTGATTTCCAGAATGAGAGTGCATCTGCTTTGGCTGCAGCAGCTACAAGACATCTGCAAGAAGCTGAGCAGGCTAAAAACAACGGTGCTGAGCACTGGTAAGGAGACAGGGCAGCAGGGAACGATGCTGGTACGAATGACAAACTCTTGCAGCACTGTGTGCAGCACAATTTAATCATATTTTTTTGGTGACATTGCTACTGATGGGGAAGGGTGAAATTTGAGAGCTCTGATGAGAACAAGAACAAGGAAATGCAGCAGTTCTTGAGCCAGGTGATGAAATCTTCACATGTAACACTGCAGCAGTTCCTAGCACCAGCTAGCTGTCCCCAGGCTCCTTCCACCCAGACTGTAACAATTCCTTAAAACAAATCACTGGAAACTACAATTAGTTATATGCAGTCTGAAGAGAAACTGTCAATACTTTCACTTTCTGTTCAGTTAATTGAGCTCAAAATTTCAGGCATATCTTCTTTTGCTTGATATAAAGAAGAGATACTGGTGCTGTATGCAGATGTGTTCAATTTCAGAACTTCAGAGCTGCAATTTTTCATGTTACTTGGGGATAGGAGGAGAGTGCTTAAGTGCAAGAGTACCTGGTTGTTGTTCCATAGCTGTCCTCTCTTGATTTTACAGTGCACTTGTTCAGTGTTTGTGCTTATTTTGAATATTAGTGTCAGAGCAGCCACTCTGTATGGTGAGCAGCAACTGAGTGTCAGAGAAGTCGGACACTGAGTCCCTGTCTGCCTTATTTGCCTTAACTTTTAAAGTAAGTTACTTGTGTCACAAATAAAACTAAGGAGAAGTGGTGGTGTTTGCCCATAACCATATTTCATCAAATATTTAAACCTTTAATGTACTGGGTGTCACAGTGCTTCTGCAGAGAGAATAATAAAGCCAGGCCCAGCTGGAGATGTAAACCCTCATAGCAAAGTCTCATTTCTTATTATGGGAACAAAATTGGTGAAAGAAGTAACAATTAACAAGTAACTGATATTTCAGAAAGTGATTGAGAATGCTGCATATCCTGGGTAAGTTTCTAAGCCCCCAACTTGCAGAGTCTTGCAAATGCTCATTTCTTTCAGGTGTTGTTAAATTCAGTGCTTTGGTATCCAGAAAATAGTTATGGCAGCTTAAACAAAAAAAAATGGTTTAGCTTCAGAATTTTTATTTCTTTGTTAAGGTGATAGTGCAGGAAAAACCTGAAGGCATCTGAATTCTCTTGCAGGTGGAAAATACACGAAGCTTGCATGCTGGCCCTGGGCTCGGTGAAGTCTATTATTACAGACAGCGTGAAGAATGGTAGAATACATTTTGACATGCATGGCTTCCTGACAAACGTTGTCCTTGCAGACCTCAACCTTTCAGGTGCGTTGGCCTTTGCCATTACTCAGGGTAATTGCTGAGTGCCAGCCCTTGGAAAACCCTTACCAACAAAAGGGTCTGATGGATCAGGCTGCTGTATGTGTGTGGTGGTGTGAATGCAGCTTTGCACATTGTACATGTGGGAGGGTCTAGGTCTTATCTTCTGAGTTCACACACGCTGCCAGGTCGAATGGAAATCCATTAAATGTGGGACACAGTGCTTTCAGCTGAAACTCGCTGCTGTCTGGATGCTTGAGCCTGTGGGACTTGGAGGTGGAAGGGCGATTGCTTGGGGAAGTTGGTAGAAAACAGTTTGTTGTTTTGTATCAGTTTCTGGGAAAGGCACCAGCACTGTTTGACAGCCTCAGAATTCCTGCAGCAACGAGCTACTCCGCTCTCTTTATGCTGAGGTTGGCACTAGTCACAGCACATTCATTCCAATTGTATTCCTGGCTGAGTGGGATCCTGTTATTGGGAACTCTGCAGGCTTCTACTTTCTGTCTTATCTTACATCAGTGTGCAAGAAAGTCCAAGGATTTGTTGAAAGTCAAACCTTCAAAGTCCTTGCAAATAATTAAAATTTAAGAAGTTTAAGCCAATGTGAACATCACTGATGAGTCCACATTAAGTTATGTCAGTGCAGAAAAATCAAATTACTGGGTGCTTTCATCAAGTAAACATTTTTTTTAGCCTATTACAGAGAAGATTTTATTCTTTTTTTTGAGTTAAACTTGAATGATGAAATAGTGTGCAAAGTGTAATCCATGTAAAAAAACAACCTCAGCTATTTACATGTATTTACACACATTTGAATATGTGGAATTGGGTTGTAAATGAGCTACTGTGCTCTAGAAAGAGCTCCTGGAGTCAGTATCTAGGTAGTTCTCCGAGGATGTCCATTTAATGCTCAGTAATATGACAAAGACATCTTGCTTTTTATAATACTTTCTTAGAAAACAAAGTTTTTATCTTGCTTTACATCTTGCATGGAGTGTTTTATGTCCTTATCTTAAAATTAATACTTGCAGGAGTAAAAATAATGGCAGTAAAGATGCTGAGAGATAGAGAGCATCACCTGTTCGTGGATAGCCTAAATAGATAAGGATATTTTAGCCTGGAAAGGCAGGAGGGTTAAGCACGATAAAGATACCTTATACCTTGATAAGTGCCAACAGGTGAGTAGAGAATGGACATTCGCTGTTTCTCTGGTGCTGTTGAGTGTTATGTCCTGTAATTGCAAGGTGATAGCTGGAAACCAGAAAAGTAATTTGTGAAAGATCCCTGTATCCATGTTCTGTTTCTCCAATTCTTTCTCCTAAGCTTCTGCTCTTTGCTGCTGTTGGAGACAGAGTATTGAGCTAGAGGAACAGGAATTACTGAAAAAGCCTTCACTCTCTCCCTTTACCTTTGTTCTGATGATCAGTAAAGCAGGTATTGCTGTATTGATGAACAAATTCAAGTGTAACCAGTTGAGGGAAGAAGCTTTTTGTCAAATGAGAAATTATTCTTTGAAGTAACTAAGAAAACAAACTGGATCCTGCCTATGAACAAAAATTATTTGTGTGCCTGCATACTTGTCTTCTCTGTCATACCTTACCTTTTCCTACTGGGATGACAAGATTTCTGTATAATGGATGGAAGCAGCTGTAATTTTAAACTCATAAAACTTATTCTCAAACCACTGGGGTGCTTTGTGTTGTTCCAGTGTCTCCCTTTCTCCTGGGTCGTGCTCTGTGGGCCGCCAGCCGTTTCACAGTGGCCATGTCCCCAGAACTAATCCAGCAGTTCCTGCAAGCCACTGTCAGTGGCCTGCACGAAACCCAGCCTCCTTCTGTCCGGATCTCTGCAGTCAGGGCTATCTGGGGGTGAGTAAACCCAAAGATACTCCAAAGTGGTATAAATTACAGTTATAAAAACTGGTGTTTTAAAATCTTGATAACATTTCTGGATAGACTGTGGGAGTATTTGCTTTGAGTGAAACAGATGCCAACTTAAAAAGTGCAAGAGAGTATCTTCAAAACAGAATAACTCTAATGAGAAATAATTAAATTGAAATTCAAGGTTGGCTACGATAAAATGTTAGAATGCCCCAAGGAAAGGCAGAATTAGACAGTGCTGGAAAGCATAAAGATGAAACGTGGATTATTCCTGTTCAGCCACAAAGGTGGCTGAGCGACAGCATACGGGCTTGTGCAGCAAATCCCAGCAATAAGGAGTCATTGGATTTGTTTGGGGTTTTTTTTAAATCCTGTTTTTGTAATTAAGTTGCAAGAAGGAAAAAGGAAGATCTGTATTAATTCTGAAGTGAAAAATGAACATTAGTGATAAAAAACAACCAAACACAAAAAAGCACAAAAAACCTACAAAAATCCTACTCTTCCCCAGCCTCTCCCCTCAAAAAAAACCACCTTGTGTTCTGTTTGCCCTGAAATGTTCATGAATAAGTAAAGGCAGAGACTTATAACTTAGTTATTCCTAAGTTCCTAATGGAATTGTTTTATCCTTCACTAGCTCACTTGTAGAACATGGTAATTAAACACTTTGTAAGCAGAGAGTGTCTGTCTCAGGCTACTTTTTTCCTCAAGGTTTGTTTTCTCCATCGATAGGCACTTCCTAAGAGAGAACTGTTACTGAGAGGCAGTAGAAGCTTTTAACATCACTCAGCTCTGCTCTGTGAACCATCAGGGGTGGAATGGGGAGGAAGAATAGCTGAGCTGTGAGAGATCAAGGAATAGTAGACTGAAGGGGAAAAGTCCTGGAGGAGTGAACCTAAGGAATAAGAATGAGTAGGGTGAAGTAACCCCTTACATATAATCTGGAGTTAAATGTATAAATGACTTTAATTAATTAGGTATGTATTTTGTTATCACAAATTTCTTGTCTAGCTACTGTGACCAGCTGAAGATCTCTGAGAGCACCCATGTGTTGCAGCCTTTCCTTCCTAGCATCCTTGATGGACTGATCCACTTGGCAACTCAGTTCAGTTCGGAGGTCCTGAACCTGGTGATGGAGACGCTGTGCATTGTGTGTACGGTGGACCCAGCATTCACAGCCAGCGTGGAGAACAAAATCTGCCCCTTCACCATTGCGATATTTCTGAAGTACAGTAACGGTATGCATCCAGGCTACATACCCAAAGGAGAGTTGTTTTTGCTGCTCAGTCCTGGTGCTGAAAACTTAATGATGATGGAATGAACATTGATTCATTCAGTGGTAAAGCTGAAGGGAAACTTGCTGCTTTGCCTATTCAAATTAGTGTTAGCAAAAATTGAGATGTGTTTGTTAGTATGTTGTAGTAAATGGTGCTTTCTCTCTCCAGATCCTGTTGTTGCTTCTCTTGCCCAAGATATCTTTAAGGAGCTAGCTCAGATAGAAGCCTGCCAGGGTCCAATGCAGATGAGGCTAATACCAACTCTTGTCAGCATCATGCAGGCCCCTGCTGACAAGATCCCAGCAGGGCTTTGTGCAGTAAGTGCTACAGTGGTACATGGTCGTAGCTGGAGCTGATTCCCTCTCCTTTAACCTATAGGATGGCTGATCTGCAAAGAGTAGAAAGGTTGCTTTTGAACTGCTTTGGAACAATGACTTTGGTCCTTGGTAGAGGTTTCCTTGTGGAGAGAAGGCTAACTGCAGGTGGGGGGAGATGCTTCCAACAATTAACTTTAAACTGCTCTTCTGGCCTTCTTCCAGTCTCTGCAGCGTATCCCTAGTCATTTTGCTTTGACACAGCTATCTTTCACCAGTTACAGTCTTCTCTTTTTGGTGCAGTGTTCTCCAGCAGGGTACATGGCTATTCCTTGCATTTTTTTCTAAGGCTTTTTCTGATTTCTATGTCAGATATGTAGAAATTGCTGGAGATAAATTATACAGTTTTGTCCGTTCTATAAAGAGTCTGCTTATAACAGATTAAGCATTGACTCTGTAGAATGATTGTATGGAATTAAACCCATAAGCATCTTTATGAATATGCTTATAATCTGCCTGTTGATTGGTGTGACTGTAACACTTGCTCATGGGTAATTAGGATAAATTTAAATCAATAGAAACAAACTGGAACAAGCCAGCTAGAACAGTTCTCTGGCTGTACTGATGAGCATGCATCAGGGTACCATGAAACTGCTGGCCATGTTTAGGTGGTTACACTGCTTTTAATGCTTGAACTGCCTTGAGAGCTTTTACAGTGCACAACATGTGTCCATGTCAGATACAGTGATGCTTCAGTGCATGACTCCAAGGAATTCTGATTTAAAAACTATTCTAGACTGTAAAATCAGGATGTGATCACAGTACTGACTCACATCCTAGTGGTGATAATGCTGACTGAGTGTACTGTGGCTGCAGCAGTCCTTCTGTTTGTGTTTTCCTTTCAGACTTCTATTGATATCTTGACCACAGTTGTGAGGAATACAAAACCTCCTCTGTCCCAGCTCCTGATCTGCCAAGCATTCCCTGCAGTGGCTCAGTGCAGCTTGAACACAGATGACAATGCTACTATGCAGGTAACACTGTGGGGAGTGGTGAGGATTGCAGGGCTATGTGAGTCCAAGAGGGGTGACCAAGTGGGACAGGTGACAGCCTTTCAGGGAGCCCAGGCTTTGCTTGCTAATAATGATACCAGCAGCTCCTCATGAATCACAGAATCACAGTGGTTGGAAAAGACCCTTAAGATCATCGAGTCCCACCATTAACCTGTCACTACCAATCCCACCGCTAAACCATGTCCCTGAGCACCTCATCTACGTGTTTCTTAAATACTGCTGGGGATGGTGACTCCACCACTTCCCTGGGCAGCCTGTTCCAGTGTTTGACTGCCCTTTCTGTGAAGAAGTTTTTCCTAATATCCAACCTAAACCTCCCCTGGCGCAGCTTGGAGCCATTTCCTCTCATTCTGTCACCGGTTACCTGGGAGAAGAGACCGACACCCACCGCTCTACAACCTCCCTTCAGGTAGTTGTAGAGAGTGGTAAGGTCACCCTCAGCCTCTTCTTCTCCAGACTAAACAACCCCAGCCTTTTGCATGGGGTTGTTGTGACCCAGGTGCAGAACCCGCACTTGGCCTTATTGAACTTCATACCATGGACCTCAGCCCGTTGATCCAGCCTGCCCAGACCCCTCAAGCAGATCAACACTGCTGCCCAACTTGGTATCATCTGCAAACTTCCTGAGGGTGCACTTGATGCTCTCATCCAGATCATTGATAAATATATTAAACAGGACTGGCCCCAGCACTGGTCCCTGGGGACACCACTCGTGACCAGGCACCAACTGGACTTCACTCCATTCACCACAGCTCTCTGGGCCCGGCCATCCAGCCAGTTCTTCACCCAGCAGTGAGTGTGCTTGTCCAAGCCATGAGTGGCCAGTTTCTCCAGCAGAGTGCTGTGGGAAACTGTGTCAGAGGCTTTGCTAAAGTCTAAGTACACCCCGTCCCCAGGCCTTCCCTCAGCCACTGAGCCTGTCACCCTGTCAGAGAAGGAGATCAGGTTGGTCAGGCAGGACCTGCCTTTCATAAACTGGTGTGGACTGGGCCTGGTCCCCTGATTGTCCTGCACATGACGGCACTCAAGAGGTTCTGCTCCATCACCTTCCCTGGCACTGAGGTCAGACTGATGGACCTGTCGTTGCTGGGATCATCCTTACACCCCTTCCTGTAGATGGGCATCGTGTTGGCCAGCTTCCAGTCATCCAGAACCTCCCTGGTTTGCCAGGGCTGCTGATAAATGATGGAGAGTGGCTTGGTGAGCACTTCAGCCAGCTTCCTCAGTACCCTGGGTGGATCCTGTCCAGCCCCATAGACTTGTGGATGTCTAAATGGTGCAATAAAGTGAGTTTCTACCATCTCCAGTTTATCATGACAGTACTGCTGTTGAAGGGCCTGCAATGACATTTATCATAGGTCCCAGACTGGTTTGGGTTGGAAGGGACCTTAAACTCATTCATTTCCAACCCCCCTGCCAGCAGCAGGGACACCTTCCCCTAGACCAGGTTGCTCAAAGCCTCATCCAACCTGGCCTTGAACACTTCCAGGGAGGAGCAGCCACAGCTTCTCTGGGCAACCTGGGCCAGGGTCTCACCACCCTCACACCAAAGAATTTCTTCCTCACATCTCAGCTCCATCTCCCCTCTGACACTTTCAAGCCATCACCCCTTGTCCTGTCCCTCCCTGCCCTTGGCCAAAGTCCCTCCCCAGCCTTCCTGGAGCCCCTTCAGGTACTGGGAGGCCACTGGAAGGTCTCCCTGGAGCCTTCTCTTCTCCAGGCTGAACAGCCCCAACTCTCTCAGCCTGTGCTCACAGCAGAGCTGCTCCAGCCCTGGCATCATCCTCGTGGCCTCCTCTGGACTCGTTCTAACTGGTCAATGTCTCTCTTGTGTTGGAGGCTCCAGAACTGGACACAGCACTCCAGGTGGGGCCTTACAAGAGCGGAGCACATGGGGAGAATCCCCTCCCTGGCCCTGCTGGCCACACTGCTCTGGGTGCAGCCCAGGACACGGGTATTGGCTCTGTGCTGCCAGCGCACGGTGCCGCCTCATGTTGAGCTTCTCATCTGCCACCACTGCCAAGCCCTTCTCTTCAGAGCTGGCCTCAGGCCACTCATTGCCCAGCCTGTACTTGTGCTTCGGGTTACCCCGACCGAGGTGCAGGACCTTGCATTTGGCCTTGTTGAACTTGGAGGACTGGAATGAGTAGAGCAGCACCTTTGATCTTTTTTTTCTATTTTAGGGCTCTGGAGCACATTAAAAAAAAAAAACATCCCAAATCCACTGAAACCCAAACAAAAAATTACAAAACAGTATTGCTTTTCTTCCCCCATAATAACTTCCATCACACCTGGGAATGTCAGAGACTGTGGGAATGCACTGAGACACAGGGAAACCAAACCCCTGCGCGGAAGACCACCTAGCCCACGTCCTGCTGGCAGTTTTCTTCTGTTTTCATTTAGGTGGGAAGGGGACAGCAAACTTCTTTTGGCTGAGCCAGGCATGGGATGGAGGGAGAGCAAGGATTGACCTCAAAGAGCAGTAGTGCCTGAGCTGTGCTATTACTTGATGATGTCTTTAGAGTATTTAAGCAAGCAAGAAAAAAATTGGGAGGCTGAAAGTGCAGAATGGCTTTTCATTGCAGCTACTGGCTGGCTTATATGTGATAAAGCTGATTTAATTTCCTTATAGTGCCAGCTACCCTTTGTCATGTGAATACAGACCATAGAAATGGCTTTCACTAAGCAACACAGCAGTAAGAACAGGTTGAAGCCCAGCAAGAAGAGACTGGGGACAAGCATGCTGATTGCTCTGCTGGATCTTTGTTTTAAGAGAATTATTAAAACTTGCAGCTTGGCTGCTGGGTTGCATTTGTTCATGCTGTGCTTTGCTGTCTTCATCTCTCACTTGTTCGAATCGCTTGGAACTTCTCTGGATAACAAGACTGGCACAAAACTGCAGCTAATTCAGGTTGCCTTAGTGTTTACTGGATGATCTCGATAGCTGCCTGAGCAGTGAGGGGTGAACTTCATCATCAACTGAAGTCTTTTGAAGTTATTTTTCAATTTAGGTACTCGTTTTACTGCACATTAGAGTCACAGAATCACAGGGTCTTTTTGGGGTGGTGAAAGGAGATGTCTTCATATGCCTCCCTGACCCCACCTGGAAGAGGAATTCTAACGTGGTGCTTCTCTCGTTCAGAACGGCGGCGAGTGCCTGCGCGCGTACGTCTCGGTGGCGCTGGAGCAGATCGCACAGTGGCACGATGAGCAAGGCCACAATGGGCTGTGGTATGTGATGCAGGTGGTGAGCCAGCTTCTGGATCCAAGGACCTCAGAATTCACCGCTGCCTTTGTGGGCAGGCTGGTCTCCACTTTGATTTCCAAAGCGGGAAGTGAGCTGGGAGAGAACCTGGACCAGATCCTGAGAGCTATCCTGAGCAAAATGCAACAGGCGGAGACGCTCAGCGTAATGCAGGTGAGCAGGCTGGGCACCAGGAGAAGTGTCAGGAAAAGTAATGGTCATTTTTTTAAATTGTGTGCCTGAATACTTATGGCTGCTGCAACTGGGGGGTCTGTGGAGCCTCTAGAAGTAAGCAGGAAAACGCCTCCTCTGCTCATACGGGGTTGTCCAGATTATGGAGTGAGCCAGGTTCTTGTGCGCCAGCTTTAATGCACCTTCAGTAGTCCCTCATCTTTGCAAGCAGTGAACCTTTAGAGGGGACAGGAGGTGCCCAAGTAGGGATGTTCTGGCAAAGGCAGCACATGTTCTCAAGCCATTTTGTGCTGTATTCGAAGGCTAAATGCCTGGGAGTTGAGACAAGGTGAACTTTTGGTAGATGGAAGGTGTAGTTGGTTTGTACCAGGTGAGAGGCCAGACAAAGAGCATCACAACCTCTTCTAGCCTTGACCTACTTCTGGTGGCACAGTTTTATGGAATTATTTTTACCCCAGTGGTCTTCATTCTCTCTCCTGTCTTGCTGTCTGTGCCCATAATGTAAAACACCCAGTGATGGCTGCCCTGGTTCCTCAGCAGCAGCCGGGGGAAGGCGTTTTGGTGGCACTGTTGAGTCCTGCCTTCTGGCAGGACCCCACCTTTGCCCCCAGTGCAGCACTTGGCTGAAGCTCACTCTGCTCCAACCCTTTCATCTTGTGTATTTCTCTGATTTTTGTATGTGCATTTTTCAAGCCAGCACATGGTGAGTCAAGAAGGCCGTTCAGATGTCAGCACTGATTTAATCTTAAACCTTGATATTTTTTTCCCCTTCAGATATACTGTTGCTTCTTAAGTGTTCACAATGGCTCTCACTTTGCCTACTTTTGGATTTAAAAGATCCAGAAGCTTAAATCTGTAGCAGTCACATGAAGCCCTTGCAGCCAGGGGAAGAGAAATGAGCCTTTCACAGTGCTGAATCTCTTCCCTCTGTTAGCCTGAAAGATGAGCCTCTGGAATTGGGCAGCTTTTCCCTGAGGAAGCCTACAGAGATGCCCTCAGACTTGGACACTGACATTTAGATGTACACATCATATGAATTTTACCCCTGGTGTTTAGGAGTCAGACTGTAAAACTACATCATGTGGAAAAAAAAATAAACAACCAAACAACCTTGAACTTGCAGTTCTTTCCCTAAAAATTGTCTTCAAAGTACACTCAGAATTGGAAAAGTGCTGCTGAATTATGATGTGGTGATGTGGGAGAAGGGCAGTCCTGTGGTGGGGGTGATGGTGGGAAGATCTCTGGGGTGAAAGTGGAAAAGCCTATGGGTTTGGCCCTGGACCTGTCACTTCTGTTTCTTAGCTGGATAATGAGAGGTGTCTGCTCGATGGAGAGCTCTGTACAGAGCCCTGTGCAGCCCTGGTCTGCTGAGCACACTGGGGCTCTCGTGGTGGCTGAGTGTTGCCGTGTGGTATTTCTGGTAGTCAAAAGTCAACTGCAACCTCTGCTATTTTTTAAATAGCTTTTTAATATTTGCTTTAGAAAGGTTTGTTAGTTTGGGGCATGGCTGTGTTTTTTGGTGGGAGATAAATACTGCTGTTGACTGTAGTAGTTCCTCGCCTGCTTTTGTGGCACACGGTGCCTTGCAGAGGGTTATAATTCCTCTTGGAGCGAGTAAGCACAGTCTCTGCTCTTGCAGGAAACTCAGTCACTTGAATATTTGATCAAACATTTGCAGCTATTAAATTCTGTACAGCTAACATTTCCTTTCTCCTCCTGTAGTCCTTGATTATGGTGTTTGCTCATTTGGTTCACTCACAACTGGAACCGCTCCTGGAGTTCCTGTGTAGCCTCCCCGGACCAACTGGCAAGCCTGCCCTGGAGTTCGTGATGGCCGAGTGGATGAGCCGGCAGCACCTGTTCTATGGGCAGTACGAAGGCAAGGTCAGGTAGGACGTGTTCCTGGGCAGGGTCCATGTGTTACCACTGCCTGACTGAGCAGCCCGTGGCAGTTACCTGCACCCGCTCTCGGCTCTGCGGGGAGAGCGCGGAGCTGGTTCACACTGGGATTGGTGTGAGCCAGCGTTGGACAGGGTTAATTTTTCCTGCACTGTCAGTTCGGCTCAGGGGAGCTGTGGTAACTGGGGCGATCTCTGATCGTCCTCTGAGCGCTCCTCGTGCTGCCTGTGCTGGAGCAGGGTGTCCCAAGGGGAAGGGGGTGTCTCTTGCAAGCACAGGCGTGCTTTTGAGATGGAACTTCTGTGTGTGGGATGAAAATAGCTTCCAGACATGAAATTGCCTTTATAGACTACTATAGTTTCAGGGCATTGTGAAGGGTTTCCTAAGAGAATCTGGTGATTTCATGTTGATTTAATGATCTCTTAAAAGTCAATAAAGAAATCAGCTGAAACAGCTTTCTCTCCCTTTTGCTGTGGGAGCACATTTGTGTTCCGGTGGAGGCCGAGTGCTATATTCCAAAGCATGAAGTGCTCTGTGTTCATTTAAGTCTTGCTGCAGCTGCTGCCTTTGATTTTTCTGGAAATGTGAAGCCTAACAGACCACTCCTAAGAATCTCACCAGCTGTTAACTCACTTCTTAGTATGTGTTGATGTGTTATTGTTACAGCACAGTCAAATAGCCTGTGAAATAAATAATAGGGAAAAGCAAGTTTGAAATGGAAGTTCATGAATTATCATGCAGAACAAGAGGAAGCCTGATTTGGGGATCTGGTGCTGTTTCTGGTCACTCCTGGTCTGGTTCATCCCTAAGAGCAGGGTTTATCCCCATTTTGACAGAGCAGGGTTATCTGCAGGATCCTGAGACTGCTTATGGCCACAGGGCAAAGCCAAGGCCAACACTGACAGGAAGGACAACGTTAAACTGTTGTTCAGTGCTGGCTCCATGTTGTCCAAGATTAGAGCTATTTGTGTACAGATAGCTTGACAGGCCTCTACACTGTATTAAATACTTTGATTTGGGTTATTTATGGTGATCCTTATGGTGCATTAGAAAATGTCAGGTGTTTTCTGCATACTGAAGCAAAGCAGTGCCTGGTCAGGGGACCCTCTTGTTCAGAGTCAGTAAGAGGAACATGGAGATAGCTGACACCTTCAGTGTGCCTCAGTCCCCATCCTTGTGAGTGGCAGGTTGAAGAAGTGGCTGTTTGCTCTTGACTTGCATGATGAAAGAATGGGAAAACTTCTGGCAGCTCAGAGGTGGTGTGTAGGGTCTAGGTCCACACCAGCTGTATGGGAACTCGGAGCCGTAGTGTGGGAGAGGAAGAGGGTGTGAAGTGAAAACATTAAAACAGTTAGTTCCATGAAGCTCCAAAACTGCAGTTTGAGACTTGTGGAGCCAGGAGAGAGGTTTAAGAGTGCCAAGTGTACATTGGTGGCCTTAACCTGTAGTCAGAGTCATGCCCAATATGGCTTGAAAACAGCCTGGAGCTGGAGGAGGTTGGAGAGCGGTGTCGGAATCTGAGCAGCAGAGATAGAAGGAACACGTGAAGATAAGGAGGGAGCAAGCTAGAAGGTCTGAGTGTAGCTGAGCTGTGAGGGATGAAGAGATGAATCATGGCTGCAGATCAGCCAAATTACTTTCTTGCCACTGCTTTCCTCTTAATTCCATCTTCATCTGCATGTGATGCTTCAGGAGTGTGTTTACCCTCATGGTACTTCTGAACTGGAAAAGCTTTAGTGGGTGTATGCACCGTTTGGTGGTGTTTAATCCAAGGCTTTGTCAGTTTTTGGCTTGCTGTGCAGGTCAGGACATGAGTCCACTTTCAGATGCTGACATCAAGCAGGAGAAGCAGGAAAATTCTGAATGCTTCCTCTCGGCAGAAGTGTAGGAAGGGGGCATCTGGAGGTCTGCTCTGGAGATACATCCCCTGCTCACAGTTCACTGGGAAAGCCAGACATTTAGGGGAATTCTGATCTGTCATTTTCCTGTTCCCTGCTCCTCAGCTCTGTAGCACTGTGTAAACTCCTTCAGTATGGCATCAACACAGATGACAAGCGACTTCAGGACATCAGGGTAAAGGGAGAAGAAATATTCAATATGGACGAGGGAATACGGACACGGTCAAAGTCGGCCAAAAGTAAGTAATCATTCTGCTGGTTTTTAACAGGCTTTTTTTTTCCTTGTTAGCAGATGCTATGAAAGGCCTTAAATTTCATCTTGCAGATCACACACAGTTATGAGAGATATTTCCTACAGAATGTGCATGTTGGTTTTTAGAGCTAATCCATCCTTCATGTGTTTAATGTATCCGTTATTTGCTTTAATTCTGCCAAAGACTGATTTGGAAGACTCCTGATGTCTCTGATTTAATCTAAGTGAATGAGGTGATTATGGGATAGGGACTTACTCACCATGACTTTCTGTCATCCTGTTCCATCTAATGAGGTAGAATTGATAATTTCATGATGCCTACTAGGCTCTCTGAGAGAAAAGTGTGTTCAGTGTATGCAGCCATTTTTGGTTTTTTCATGAGACACTTTCACAAATATCAACACCTTAGAGATTGCTTTTAGGGACAGCTTGGCCAGTCTCCTGCATAAGACTTGTCTTATTTTTAATTGGCTGACCTCAAAATCCTTGATAGGAGATGACTGGATAGAGATCATATATATTAATGGGAGAGAGCACTAGGCAGTTTCTTCCCTGGGGACTGAGCTCCAGAGGAGAAGACGCTGGGGGACATTGTCCTCAGCAGTCAGTCAAAACCTTGATCCTACAACTTGCTGAGCTAGAGCTTGTGCACAGCCAGTTGTGGGACAGGATGTAATGGCTGCATGGATCCAAACTGGAGGCTCATCAAGGCAGTTGGTGCTCCTCAGGCCTTCAGCTGCTGTAGGCTTGGGGGATTTGGGTGATGCAGTGACACTTAGTAAAGGAAATAAATAGGGGAAAGCACTTGGAGCGTAAGAGGTAAACAGGGGTCACAAAACACCCACTACCTTCACAGAATCATAGAATTGCAGACTGGTTTGGGTTGGAAAGGACCTTAAAGATCATTCAGTTCCACCCCCGAGCTGTGGACAGGGTTGCCAGCCACCAGATCAGGCTGCCCAGGGCCCCATCCAGCCTGGCCTTGAGTGCCTCCAGGGATGGGGCATGCACAGCTTCTCTGGGCAACCTGTTCCAGTGTCTCACCACCCCCTGGGTGAAAAATTTCCTCCTAATGTCTCACCTAAATCTCCCCTCTCTTTGTTTAAAACCATTTCCCCTTGTCCTGTCACTTTCTGCCCATATCAAAAGTCTCTCTCCTCCTGTCTCTAAGCTCCCTTCAGGTACTGGAAGGCTGCAGTGAGGTCTCCCTGGAGCCTTCTCTTCTCCAAGCTCAACAGGCCCAGCTCCCTCAACCTTTCCTCATAAGAGATCATCTTCCTGGCTCTCTCCTCTGAACCTGCTCCAACAGCTCCACATCCTTCTTGTGTTGGGGCCCCAGGCCTGGATGCAATATTGCCTTATTATTTGCTTAAAAAACCCCAGCAGACAGCACAAACCAAACTCATTGTTCAGTCAGACAGGAGAGCAGTAGTTGCACTTGAGCACCTAAAGAGCTAAAACCAGTGCTCCCAGTTTCTTTATTTGATAGGATATTTACTTTTGTAATTAAGGACAAAAACAGTCTAGCTGTCCCTATGGAATCATTAGATCTTGCAAGAGCCCTGATGAGGAGAATTGGAGCTTGCAGTGTCTCAGGAAGGGCAGAGCCACGCGTGGGCAGGCTGCACTGCTCGTTTACGTGAAAGCCCTGCTAGATGTGCAACAAGAACTCAATGAACTCATCTGTAACTATGATTTCACTGACTAGATTCACAAATTAATTCAGCTGTGAAGATTTTAACTATACTGTCTTTTCATTCAAAATATGCCAGATTTGATGTTGGAATGTAGATCTTTGGAAATCTGTCTGTGCAGGTATATGGAAGGAACATTTGGGGTTTTTTTTGTCAATCCCTTCCCAACCTGGAATTTTTTGCTTGTCTGTGAGCCCTTTAAATGTATGGCAAAAATTAAAAAAAAAAACCCCAACCACCACAAAAAAGGCATGTTTTTAACAACTTTTTATTAAAAGCAGTATGAATATATTTTTTTTTCTTCTCCTACAGATCCTGAACGCTGGACAAACATTCCTTTGTTAGTAAAAATCTTAAAATTAATAATAAATGAACTCTCTAATGCAATGGAAGCAAATGCATCTAGACAGACAACTACAGATTGGAGCCAAGGTAAAATACTAGCTTTGCATTTCCTCTTTCATGGTTTAAATCTACTCTGTAATCTCTTCAGAAGCATTTATAGTAATAAAAAACTCACAGTAGTAAATAGTGTACTTGTAATGACAAAGGCTTTAACAGTGATCTAAAGGATAAATCAGTCAGTGTTGTGTATTCTTAAACCTGAAAATTATTTGGGGCCAATTTGGAGGATGAGACCTGACTACATGCTGATAAAATTACCCTTTCTTGGTATATCTGATTTGCCTTTTATCCTCTCTGCCTCGAGCATCCGTTCTTGCGGCTGTTTTTCACTTAGCTCAGTTCTTGAGTTACTGATTCCAAAGGGGTGGTAGAGGCTGCAGGTGTTTCCCTTCATCCCCCCACCCGAGCAGGGATGTTTGCCCAAAAATTACCCAGCCCCTGGTATAGTGACTGACAGGCTGCATTTTGGTTATTTCTGTGGAATAATTCCTTAGAAATTCTAAATTCTAGAAATTTTTGTCTTCTAAACAGATGATTCGAATGATATGTGGGAGGATCAGGAAGAGGATGAGGATGAAGATGAAGGCTTAGCAGGACAGTTCTTATCAGATATTCTTTCCACAAACAAGTATGGTAAGGAACAGCTTTAAAGTGCTTACTTGGAGCAAAAATAGAGCAGATGACGTCCTAGACCAAGTTTTCTTTCCTTGGCAGCAGCTCAGCAGAGAACAAAGGCAAGGGGAGGGAAATCCCTACACTGGGATTTTTCCTGTGAGAGAGGGACATGTCTTTGAATAACATGCTGATTAACTAACTGCATTTTTCACCTGAGAGTTCAAATGCTGTGTAGGCTTCATGTTGCTGTGTGGTTCATGCAGGTATTCCTTCTAAAGAGAAAATAGATGCTTAAAGATGGAGATGTGACGTTGGAATGACAGTGTCATAGCAGTGGATGAGCTCGTTTGTGGAGTGACCTTGGGAAATCAGAGCTGCATTAAGATGGAGTGGATGTAACATCTCCCTTCCTCTGCTCTCCAGTGTGCATATAGTCTTAGAAGAGAGAACCTTACAGGCAAATACAAGAAGGGAGGCTGCTTACATTAGCCCAGAACTGGGAATGTGTCACCCTGACATAGGTTAATGCATAAGAGAACAGTGCACGTAACAGACCTGCTCGTCTGGAACCCCGCGTGTGCTCCTCTCGCCTGCGCGTTCCCCGAGACTCCCACTGTGACCCTTCTTCTTCTGGGGTGTTGTGTGTTCTCATCATCTGAACATGAGGAGTGAATATTCTGGACACAAGTTTTTTTACCCAGCAGTGCTGAAACTGTTTATTCTTGGGTCCTTGGATTTCAGCAGTAGTTGAGTAGAATATTTCCCGAGATATTTTGCTCTGTTTGATGTTAAAACCTGCTGATTTGCCTCTTGACAGGTGAGGATTACTATGAAGATGATGAAGAGGATGATCCAGATGCATTAAAGGACCCTCTTTACCAAATAGATCTACAGGTGATGCTCTAGAATTAGTTTTTTAAATCGGATTCCTATCATTCTTTATAAACTTAATTTTTCTCTGTTGTACTTTAACAAAGCTGTAAGCAGCAGTTACTGATTGGTGTCCCAAATGTGCTCAGTTCATTGCAATTACTTCAGAAAGTGCTGAGTATCCCAGGAATGCCTGGGGCTATTTTTCCTCATTGGATCCATATCTGTAACGTGGAAATGTGAATGAACAAAGCTTTTGAACAGAGGGAGATGAGACTTTTCTACCCATGAGCTTTCCAGCTATTTGCTGAAGTCAGAAGTAGGTTGGAGACTGAAGATGTCAGAGTTCCATACTCCACTGGGAGATGTTCCCATCCAGTCACAGCCCCTGTGTGATACTTGGCTCCTGTTTTTTACCACCAGCTGGCAGCTTTTATCAGCCCTTCCCCTCTGCTGCTGCCCTTCCTTCTGCATCGCTTTCTGTTCCCTGCAGTCCCTTTGTCTCACTTGGTGCATGCCAAGATTTATCTTTGGTACATGAAAGAAAGAGAATTTCCAAGGTGATGTGACGCTAACTGGGTCTTTCTGTCTTCCTTGCAGGCCTATCTCACTGACTTCCTCTGTCAGTTTGCACAGCAGCCCTGCTATGCAATGTTCTCAGACCACCTCAATGAGAATGAAAAGCGAGTGTTACAGGCCATTGGTATCTAAACCCACGTGAGAGACCATCCCAGTCATATCTGAACAATATTTTTTTGGCTTATTCCACGTTTTATGATTAAACATAAAACATTTTTCCAGTGTCTGCCTGCTTGTTACAGGTGGATGATGGCCTCATTGCAATGTCTTGAGCCTCATCTAACATGAATCTGCTAAGGGAAGGAATACTAAGAAAGCAGCAAGGACAAAAGTCTGTAGAGCTTTGCACGTTGGTTTCACCATGGGAGCACTTTCATTTTCCACAGTAACTTTCCAGGAAGTTCTTAAAGATTAAAAAAAAATGTGTCCTTAATAATTTTAAAAGCAAACTGTCTCTACCTGTGAAGAGGCACTTAACTGAGTTACCCACAGCACAGCTGGACAGAGAAAGGAATTGGGTCACAGGTTGCTTGGATGTGTCTTGAGAAATTGGAAGGTTGTTCCTCTTCACGCTCACATAACACATACAGGGTAAATATCTTGGTCTTACAGTGTGACTTCTTTTTATAGAACTATAGACTCTTTTCTCAGAGACACCTGGATGGCATGGAGCCTGTTCACAGGAGTTTGGATGGGAAGCTGAGACAATAAAACTGAATGCATATCTTCTTTCCTGTTGTGGATGGGGCTTTGTCGCTCACATCTGCTGTCCAGTACCATGGGAGCAGTTCTTGACTAATGCTTTTGTGTGCACATGCTCAGAGGAAGCTAACACTTAAATTTCTGTTCCTGTGGCTACTAAAGACTTTGCTTTTATGGAATACAAGGAGCCACAGTTTTTAGGAGGAAAAAAAAAACAACTGTATTTAACATTTTTGCTCCATGACAGCCACTCTGAACTACTTGGCTTCCTTCACACTCCTGTGTGTATTTTTATAGAGTGGTAAAATAACATTTGCAAATTGATTTACCCATAAGAACAGCGTGATGTATCTCACAACACCTCTCTGCCTTTGGTTCCCCCTTGGGGAAAATTAAAATAAACCTATTAAAATGTACATTGGTATCCTTCTTATAAAACAGATTTCAAAGGAACATGCACTTGTTTCCTGAAGTCACTTTTTGAAGAGGTATTTCTCCTTAGGAAACTTTCTGTATGTGCTGCCTGGAGGATGTTAGGGATTTCATCTGGACAGAAAGGGAGTCCTGTAGTGGATACATCTTCTTCTGCTTAAAAGAAAAAGGCTGACCCATTATAGAGTTTCCTTTCTGAAGAAAGGTACTTGCTGTTCCTCTGTGGAATAATATGCTTCAAAGTTGTATCTAAAAACCCTCCAAGGAGCTGGAGTAATTCTGTTTCTTACTGGTCTAACAGAGTATAGCTTTTCACTTTTTTACCAGCAGGGGATAATAAATTAACTTTTTAACAAAGTTGGCACAGTTTGTTTAGCGTGTGTGGGGAAAATGGTAAAATAACCCTGAATCCTAAAGCAGAGCTTGCTGCCCTCTCCCACCCAGCCCCTCACCATGTGCCTGAGATGGGCAGAGCACGGGGGAATCCTCACCGTGTGCTGCAGACTGAGCTGATCCGGCCTTGAGTTCTGAATGGTTTTGTGTGGATCACTCTATGAGAAGCAGAATTTGAAGCCTGATTTTTGTGTGTGTGCATGTGTCTGTGTGTGTGTTTAATAAGATCTGATCAGAAGTTTCCATGCAACTGTGTCACGTTTCTTTCTTCCCTGTGGATTCTCTGCTGTATAAGAATATAATATGAACTCTGTGCTGTGGCCTTCTCTGTAGTGGGAACACTGTGGTTCTGTTTTCTGCCTAAACATTATTTTTATTATAAGGCTATTAGGAATTTTGGTTTGAGGCATTTGTCTCTCAGCTTTCACTGAAAAGGGCCAATAAGTTAAACTAAGCAGTGCAGTGTCGAGGAGACCAGACTAGAAGTAGATGGCTGCAGTGGTGCATCCTGATAGCTAACACAAAGGATCAAGTGTCCTCAGCATGCCTGATCCCAGTCCTGGGAAGAGGTAGGACAATCTTTTCTTGCCCCATGTGTTGGCAGCAGGCTCAAAACGAGTCACCCATTCTTGGAGGTAAGTGAATACCAGACATCTGAAAGGATCTCGGTGTGTTTCGGGGCGTCAGTGGTAAATGGAACCCGTTCAGATCTGGTTAGCCAGGGCTCAGGGAGAGGTGCTGGTGGAGTCGTGTGCTGTCTGGTGGGAGTTGGCTGGTGTGTGCCTTAAGTGGAGCTTGGTTTAGTTAACTTGGATGGTGAGTTTAAACAAGCCCATGCAAAATGAGACCAACTGATTACTACTGTTACCATTCCTCATCCTGAACTGAGAAATCAAAAGATTTCTTTGCGATTGCAAGGTCCCAGAGGTAAACAGGCCCGTGTCTTGTAGAGTTCCTGGTGGAGCTCTTCAGTGTGTTGGCTCGAAGCTGCTCTGATTTGTGCGTGTCGATGGCTTTTCCAGGAGTGTAGCTGGTGAGGTGGGAAAGGTTGGGGGATAAGTGGCTTTTGGGGACGAGTGCTCTGCACTCTCCCATGTGCAGCCTGAGCTGGCTGGGCACGGTGCTGCTGCCAGGGGCTGGAGTTTGGGACCAGCCCTGGAGGTGTCCAGTCCCCATCTCTGCAGCGTGGGCACAGGAACAGAGCAGCTCTGCAGCACACTATTGCAGGCAAACTCGTGGTGTGCAGGACGGTTTTTGGCAAGAAATACCATAACTCAGCTTTCCCCAGAAAGAGGCCAAATAGGATGTGAGAGCGACAGGGTGGGAGGGAGGGGGTTTGAAGGACCTTGGCGTGGTCCTGCTGGTGCTCGCACTGATGTGACTGTTGCCCTTCTGCTTTCCTGCTGTCCTCCTTCCTAACAAAATTCTGAGTGTCCCACGATGCATCTTTAAACGAGAATTGTGTTTGCTGGAGGGGTGGCAGCTTTGATCTGACAAATAACGAGGTGATTGCTCAGGATGAAAAATGCTGGATTATGGAGATGTATCTGAGGTCTGGTTTCGAGGTGCAGAGCACCCTTCTTACTTATCTGCTGTTGAGAAAAAACTAAACTAATAGTCGTAAAAGTTACTAACACCATGTTAGGAAATACAAGTTCCTTATTAACGAAATTAAAACTGAAAGGTGGGATGTAGGATGTAGGCTACCGCACCGCCCCCGGGCCCTGCCGCTGCCGAGGCCAGGGCCGGGCACACGCATGTCCTGCTCACGGCTCCTCCGTGGGGAGGAACCGATCGTGTTCGGCTCCCTGGGTGTTCCCTGTCTTTGGCTCCCCGGGTGTTGCTGCCCAAGCGCGGGGCTCCGGCGGCCGCGGGCTCTGGTTTCACTGGGCAGTAGCTCAGCTGTGACTCTGGAACGAGACTTTATGCCTATTCACGAGCATTGTTGTTGGTTTGGGTTTTTTTGTATTAACAAATAAACTCTTTTAACGTACAAACCTCTCTGGCTTCTGAGTCTGACACAAGCGGCTCCGGCGCCTCCTCGGCCCGGCGGGTTCTGTCCGGCGCGGGCCTCGAACGCGGGACCTTCCCACCGCAGCGCCTCTCGGTGCTGCCGCGGCGGCCCCGCCCTCGGAGCGGTGCATGCTGGGGGCTGCAGTGCGGGAGGGGGGAGGTCGCGGTGCACGCCGGGAGTTGTAGTCCAGCGGTGAGCTCGCGGGCGCGCCGGGCGCGCTGCTGCGGTGCATGCTGGGAGTTGTAGTCCGGCCGGGAGCCCGAGTCGCGCCGCGAGCCGCAGCCCGGCGGGCGGCCCCGCGCGTGCTGGGCGCCGGCGAGGCTGGCGCGGGCCATGGCGGCGGCCGGGGCCCCGGCGGGCGGCGCGGGGCGCTCCAAGGTGGCGCCGAGTGTGGATTTCGACCACAGCTGCTCGGACAGTGTCGAGTATCTCACCCTCAACTTCGGGCCCTTCGAGACCGTGCACCGGTGGCGCCGCCTTCCGCCCTGCGACGAGTTCGTGGGGGCCCGGTGAGCGGGGACCGGCGGGAGGGCGGGGGTGGGGGGTGTCCCGGCGGCTCCTGACCACCGCTCTGTGCCGCCCGCAGGCGCAGCAAGCACACCGTGGTGGCCTACCGGGACGCCATCTACGTCTTCGGCGGGGACAACGGGTAAGGGCTCGGCGGGCCTGTGGGGAGAGGGCCGGGGGCGGGGGAGCGCCGGGGCTGCGGGGAGCTGGGGGCTGAGGGGAGCGGGGGCTGCCCTCCCCGGCTCAGCCGCCTCTCCCGTTCGTTCCTCCCCGCAGGAAGACGATGCTGAACGACCTGCTGCGCTTCGACGTGAAGGACTGCTCGTGGTGCAGGTGGGCTGCGCTCGGCGCTCCCGGCTCGGCCCCTCACTGCCTGCAGCGCTGGGAGATGCCTCGGCTTTCCTCAGCACCTCAGTCCCAGGTGTAACAATTGGGAGGCTCAACCAGAACATCCAAGGGGAGGCAGCGCTCCCCCCAGGTGCTGTCACAGCAGAGCTCTGCGAGCCTGGTGTGTGGCTGAGGGGTCAGGGAGGCTGTTGAGTGTCCCTGCTCTGCTCCTGCCAGCGAGGGGATGCAGCCCTGGACAGAGAGCCCTGGGTTGCCAGTCTTCATACACCCTGTGTGAGTGCTGGAAGGGTGTGCAGGCAGGGAGACTGCGCTGCTGCAGCCCCTCGGGGCAGGAAAGGTGTCAGGGGAGGCTCACAGACTGGTTTGGGTTGGAAAGGACCTTAAAGATCATCCAGTTCCACTCCCCTGCTGTGGACAGGTTGCCAACCACTAAATCAGGCTTCCCAGGGTCCCATCCAGCCTGGCCTTGAGTGCCTCCAGGGATGGGGCATCCACAGCTTCTCTGGGCAACCTGGGCCAGTGTCTCATCACCCTCTGGGTGAGAAATTTCCTCCTAATAGCTCACCTAAATCTCCCCTCTCTCAGTTTAAAACCATTTCCCCTTGTCCTATGACTACCTGCCATATCAAAAGTCCCTCTCTCTCCTGTCTCTAAGCTCCCTTCAGGTACTGGAAGGCCCCAGTGAGGTCTCTCCCTGGAGCCTTCTCTTCTCCAAGCTAAACAGGCCCAGCTCCCTCAACCTTTCTCCATAAGAGAGGTTCTCCAGCCCCCTGATCATCTTCCTGGCTCTCTCCTCTGGACCTGCTCCAACAGATGTCTTTGCTTTTCTCCTTTGCTCTGGACTGTGCAGTCTGTTGTCTTACCTGTGCCTCACTTTCTCTGCCAAACAGTTCAGCAGCATCATGTTTGTAACCATTTATATTTATAGCAGTGAGTCTGCCATAAAATCTTAGATGGTCAAATTAAGAAACCAGAACCAGTGAAAACACTCAGGAAGAGCAGAGTAACTTTTAACAATTGTTTGTTTTTTGAATCTGCACAGTAGCTCTGAGTGCCTGAAGGGTGTTTGATTGCTGCTGTTCTAAATGTTGTGCAGGGCTTTCACCACGGGGACCCCGCCAGCACCGCGGTACCACCACTCGGCTGTGGTCTATGGGAGCAGCATGTTTGTGTTTGGTAAGGCAGCGGCTGATTTCAGTTGTGTGTGTGCTTGGGGTGATGAATGTGCCTGTAGCATCGTTCTGAAAAAAGAGAGATATTTTTATGAAGTGTCAAAAGACATTGTTCAGTAGCAAATCCAGTATTTTTCATGGCTGACTGTGATTCCAACTCTATCTGGGAAATACTTGCTGTTTTCTCTAAAGCAGGGGTCCTCACACTTTTTTAGCAGGGGCCGGTTCGCTGTCCCTCAGACACTGCCGGGGCCGGACTGTAGTGTGGAAAAAAATGAACGAATTCCTGTGCACACTGCACATATTTTATTGGTAGTAGTGCACAAAAAACAGGAAAAATAATGCAATATTTAAAATGAAGAACAATTGTAATCCACATAACCAAATAATATTTCAATGTGAGCTATGGGCCTGCTTTTGGCTAATGGGATGGTCAGTGTTAGGATCCATATTTGTCACTGCCAGTCGCAGCAAGTGATGCAAGTGTTCATCAGTCTGGGTCTGATGGGAGAGTTCAGATGTTTCCTTCGGGAAAAAGTCTGCTCACAGACACAGGTGCTGCCAAAGATGGTTGCAATTTTGAGTGCATGGTTCCTGAGATGATGATATGTCCCTGAGGGGAGAGATGCACAGAAATTAGCAAGGCTGCTTGATCTGAATGCATCTCTCAGCGAGTCACAAGGCTGTAGTTCGGCCAATTCCATTGGGTAAATCGGATCAACAGTTCCAACTTTCTCAGAGATGTCCTCTCCTGTAGTTGTTCCTTTGATGCTTTTCAGTGCAGCAAGCTCCTCTGGGACTTCGAAAGAGTCATTTGTCCCACGAATGAAAATCAGAAGTGGTGCAGAATCACGAGCATCATTGCTTTTGTCGAGTGCCAGTGAGAAATAGCAAAGTTTTTTTGAGGAGTTTTGCAACTGCAGATTCAAATTTTCCCCCATTTCTTCAGTCTTTCGTGTAATTGTAGGTCCTGAAGGACTCCCTGTACTGAATAAATCCGCCTTCTCTGGACACATCTCTTTGGCAGCAGAAAGAAGGCATTCTTTAACAAACTCTCCCTCTGTGAATGCTCTGCCAGTGCGCGCTACGAGCTTGGCAACTTGGTAGCTTGCTCGAAGTGATGATATATTGAGCTGCTTTTGCTTCATAAAAGTACTCTGATGAGTTGTCAGTCCGTGTTTCAGTCTTAATGTTTTATCTTTTCTCACTTGTCCAACCAAAGAATCATATTTATCTTTATGTTGGGTTTCGTAGTGTCGACACAAATTGTATTCCTTGAACACAGACACTGAATTCTGGCATTTCAGACAAACAGCTCTGTGTACTCCGTGAAAAAACAATCAGAAGTCCACTTTTCTTGGAGTACCCTGTACTCAGAGTCAATTGTTCTTTTTTTTGACATGATGGTTCGCACTTCCCACTGGTGCTGGCTTGCTTGGCCTGCCTGGGAGCTGGAGGGAGAGGCGGGGGAGTCGCCCACCTCGCTGATGCCGCCCCCTCCTCAGCCCGGCCGCGCAGCCCGGAAGGGGCGGCCAGAAGGGGCTGGAGGAGCTTTGCCGCGCCGGGGCTCTGGCGATTCGCCGGAGGTGCTGGACCTGGCAGTCCAGAAGCTGCCCACTGAGCTCGCCCGGCAGAGGAGGTGCCCGCGCCTCCCGCCCGCCGCAGTGGGGGCCGGTCCGGGACGAGGCGCTGGTTCCAGCCCAGTCCCGGCGGGTGCTTGGGGGCTGCGGGGGCCAGCACACGGGGCCAGGGGGCAGATTAAGTGGCAGGAAGTCACCTGTGGCTGCTTGGTTCCTCCCCAAGCCCCGGCAGGGGTGGGGCGGGGAGTTCTGTAAATACCGGTGGGCCGGATTGAGGACCCTGGGGGGCCGGATTGAGGACCCTGGGGGGCCGTATCCAGCCCGCAGGCCATAATTTGAGGACCCCTGCTCTAAAGTAAAGACTTGAAACTCATTTCCATAGTGTTTCTTCAAGGGTCAGAGCAGAGGAGAAGTCTCCCACCTGTAGCAGTCCCCTAGCCAAATATCTTCTCTTTGTGCAGTCTGAAGTTTTCCTCTAATACAGTGACGTGTGCAGGCTCCGTTGCGTTTGAGTCTAATGGAATTGTTGTTGCCCAGGTGGCTACACTGGAGACATCTATTCCAATTCCAACCTGAAGAATAAAAACGATCTCTTTGAATATAAGTTTGCAACGGGACAGTGGACAGAGTGGAAGACTGAAGGCAGGTAAGGAGCTGGCATCGTTACCCCACTCTTCAAGGGGACCTGGGCATAACTCAGCAAACATCGAAAATGCCACAGTGAGAATTGGTTACAATGCTGATGTTAAGGCTGCAGGACAATTTCTGCTCTGCTTTCTTCATTAAAGTTTTCTGAAAACTGTCTTTTGTTTTAAAGGAGTTTTTTTGCAAGGCCTCCATTCCAGACTGTCGTATATTGGAAATTTGACCAAAATCCATTCTTCACGTTTCATTTCTGTGATAGAAAGGATGGCAGTAAAGGAAACTCTTTTAAAAAATTGGTTCTTTTTCAAGGATAGCGTGAAATTTGTTGATCCTTCACAGTGTCAGTTTAGTTTTATCATAAACCAATTTGAAGCTTATTTGTAGTTAAATCTACACATTCTTTTCTGTATGAAGTTTTACTTTCTTGGAGTGCTCTGAAACACACACACTTGCTTGAAGCACTTTGAGGTGGTGTGTGTTCACACAGATCAGTTCAGAAGCAGATGAATGAGTTGATGATACACTTGGATCTGTTGAACGCAGGTTCCTGAAATTCAGCTTTCCAAGGCAAAATCAAACCCAGTGGTGCCTTAGTTCTTGAAGCTGTCCTTGTGCACGTTTCAGGATGTTATCCTTGACACTGATTTTGACCCAACTGCTTAATGTTTGCCACACCCATGTGTGGAACATGCTGTGTTTTTACACACAGACTGTCATGTGAAGTTTCTGAAATGCTGATTTCAGTGGCAGGAGGGAACATTTCTTACTGTGGTTTGTAGAAGGGGCTGAGGAGTGCACAACCCGTTCTGAAGTTACTGTTGCTCACTTTTGATGGGCATATGTTACATTATAGAACAGACCACATTGGTAATTTCTCTTTCTCATTATTCTACCAACTTTGGATGTTTTTGAGAGTCATTCTTACTCATATTTTATGCACTCAGATGTCCTTGCCTTTGCCCACGCTGACAGGTGAGCACACTGCACAGATGACCTCAGACGGGCTAACGTTACATCTCCTGGCTTCGTGGCATCCCAGTTTTGTTCAGCCCTTCTTGCTGATCTGGTAAAAACAACAAAACTGGGGAAGAGAAATCGTGGATTCGATCTTTTATTGTGGGCATTGCATCTCAGGAGCACCCCGCAAATGATCCCAAAGGAGCGCTTTGTGCTCTGTCCCGGGTCTCATTTGTCTGTTCCACCTTCTTAGTGTGTGACAAAGTGTGTGAGGGGTTTTTGCAGCACAGGAGGATTGCTGCTTTGCCACAGTGATAGTGGCATTCATTGTCCCACTGTTTAGCTGCTTTCCATAAAATACTTTCAGAGTTTTTGAGGTCTGACAAGGAATTAATTGGGATTTGTTTTTTCTGTATGGGTTAAGGTAATTTCTCTCTAATGAAGGAAGCAGAGTGTACAGTTCTGAAGTGTCCCCTTCAGGGCTTGCTTTGTGTTCTGAAGGTGCACAACAGAAGCTGTTTCTTGGCTTGAAGCCGTTTTGTGTAGAGGACTTAATTCCTCTCCCACGCACGCTTTGTCAGTCACACGGATCCTCTCACAGCGCTCGTGCAGGTGATGTCAGACTTTTCTGTCCTTTCCTTTTCTCGACTGCAGGTTGCCAGTTGCGAGGTCAGCTCACGGTGCCACAGTGTACAGTGACAAGCTGTGGATCTTCGCAGGATACGATGGCAACGCACGGTGCGTGGTGGCCTTGCTCTCTCCTTGGGTGCTTTCATAAAACCCCAGTCCCTCACTTTTCACCTCTGCAGAAACATTTTCGTATACCCAGCGATTTAAACACGTCACTGGGGCTTTGCTAAATCCAGCCTGTTGCTGAGCATTACGGTTTTGCAACTCAGCAGTTCCTGTTCAAATAAATACGTGTTTAAAACCTAAAAATGTGGTGATTCAGAATGGCTGTGGGTGCATGGACAGCCTTCTTGGCTGTACAGATGCTAAATGATCTCTGAAATTTGGCAAATGAACATTTCTCAAAAGATAACCCACCACAGGCCTTTGATGTGGCTGAAGACATAGAACAAAGCCTGGGTTTTCTCTGAAGTCATATGACAGAACTAAGAGCAACCTGGCAGCTTTTTTCTGAAAAATATGTGATATTCTTGGAGGGATATTGCACTGAAATACCAAGTTATTAAGGTTGATGAGAGATGAGATTTTGGATGAGGAAAGGCTGGAAATGAGTTGTACTGAGAAGTTAGGGAGAGTCTGGTGCCTTGTCCTAAGTGGCAGCTCCTCACATTTGCTGTTAGTCTGTCTGGAAAGAATCAATTCTGAACACATCATTTCTTTCTGTCTTGGTGAACTTGAGAAGTATTTTATGCACAATATTTGCATTGTGAAAACATACAGAGATTGTCACAAACTAGGAGCTGCCTGAACATACTGGGCTGCCTCCTCTTCTGAGGAGAATCTGCAGAAAGGTTATTATCTCCTCAAAGTCTCTGGGAGAACTGCTCTTAATTGGAAAAACAGATGGAACAGCTTCTTTATTTCTGGAGGAGGAGTTGGAGGAAGATGCATGGCTCTGTGGAATTGCTCAGTTCCAGCTTAGGGAGTTCCCCAAGGGCCTTGGATAGCTGGAAGGAGGGATTGGGTGAGAGGAGGTGTCTAATTTATGTTAAATATGTCTAATCATGTTAAAAATGTCTTTTTGTGGAACATTGAGCCTCCAGGCAAATGTGAACAAAGGAAGCACCTGTCTGTGGGTAACTTGTACTGGCAAAAGCATAGTCAGTGATGTGTCACCAGCTTTGTCCTGCTTTATGTGTTTAAGGTGGGATTCAACCTCAGCAATAATGGCTGTGGTCAGTCTCAGGGGTTAGCAGAGATGGGTGGAAGAAGGCAGGGTAAAAAGGGTATTTCTGTAAAAATCCTGAAGGTTAAAAAGCTGAAATCCTTAAGCTCCAGGCAGAGTTGCTGTGTGTAACTGTTAACTGGAGTATACTTGTAACCAGGAGGATGCTAAAGCAAGCTGAGGTGCTGGTATAAAATACAGGTACAGGACAAAGAGATTCTCATAGGTTGTATTCTACTAATGAAGTAGGAGATTCTGCCTGTGCCAGAGAAGGAATGATGATAAAATAGGATCTCTGTCTTTTCAACTCTGTGAGCTAAAAATTACCAAAAATAAACTGTTTCACATCAAGCATTTCTTGTGTTATAACACAGGTTAAATGATATGTGGACAATTGGCCTGCAGGACAGAGAGCTGACGTGCTGGGAAGAGGTAAGGAGCTTTGAACTAACACACAGAATTTTCTTTTTTTTTGTTTTCATACACATTTAAATTAAATTTCCTATGCTGGATTGTATTTCTCTCTCTTCACAGTGTATTTGTCACACAGCTGAGAAGCAGCAGTTCAAATTTGATTTTGTTTCTGTATTTGGAAAAACAATTGTCTATGAAAGTGTGAATTTTTTGCTTGTGCATCTGTGAACTCGACCGAGACTGCCCGTGGTGGCTTTGCTGTGCCCCCTATGAAAGGGACTGCATTTCCCACTGCTGTGGACTGGGTGATTTGCTGGCTGGCTGTCAAGATCAGAGTCCTGATCATTGCAGAATTGAGGGCTTTAGAAATATGCCCTCCCATCCCTTTTATCCGTGATGAATTAGTCTGTGCAGATGTGTAAGCGCAGCATTAGCCGATTGCCTGTAGCCAGGTTTCTGGGGGCTGGGTTGTCTGCAGGCAGTGCTGCCATGTGGTCCATCTGCTGATGGAGCCTGGTGCTGCAGCATGCTCAGCATCTGTGGCTGTGCACTACAACAACAACATTTTTAATTTTGAACTTCATTATCTTACAGATTGAACAAAGTGGTGAAATTCCTCCTTCATGCTGTAATTTTCCCGTGGCTGTTTGCAAAGACAAGATGTTTGTGTTCTCTGGCCAGAGTGGAGCAAAGATTACCAATAATCTCTTTCAGTTTGAATTCAAGGAAAAGATGTAAGTGTAGACAGTTAAGTCGCACAAAATCCACATAATCCTTGAGTACTTGAGTTGAGAAATGCACATGCTTAAGGGTATTGAGGAGGAATACTGCAGCTCATGTCCAAAAAGGGTAGACAAGATAAAATATGGACTGTTCTAATGAGATTTTGTTGTTTGCCATCTGTGTCAGACTGATCTTTTTCAGGAGACAAACAGAAAGTTTAATAGATTCACTTTACACTAATTATGAATCTTAGAGTATTCAGAACATGATGCCAAATATTACTGTCCTAAAAGTTGTTGTGTGAATACCTAATTAAAATCAGACAGAGATCCTGTGAAATACAGTTCATAATGAAATTGCTGGGAAATACATAGTATTTTTTAAAATCTTGAGTATTCAGTTTGAGACATTTGGTGTGCCTTGCTCAGAACGTCGACTGTTGCTCTGAGAATGTGGCCCCTCTGATGGGATCAAAGTGCCAAGAAGTGGGAATACAGACATGCTGCTCTGTTCTGACAGCCTGGTCTGTCTGGTTACTGGCTGAAGTAGAACTACAACTAAAACAACAGCTCACAGCCCCCAGACCTGGGCTGAAATCCTGCTATCACAGCGAATAAGCGATGCCTTATCAGAGCGGGATCTGGTGTCGGAATGGCGCCCTGTACTTAGAAGGATCAGCTATTAAAACATGTGATAATAGGTCACCAATTCCCTCCCAGGCTGTGGTCTTTGAGCTGCTGGGTTTTACAGAAATACATCTGGGTTTACATAAATACATCTAGGTTATGGAACCACGTTGCCTTTATCACAGTGTTAGTTAGAAGTTTGGCAACGTGCAGCTGACGTAGATCTCTGCAGGATTAGTCACTGCCTGGTCTCAGATTGAATAGCTACTGCAATAGAGCTCCTCTGCTTTATTCTTACCATCTGAGAGTTAGAAAACTGACTTTGCAGAAAAGAATGGTGAAAAAAGACACTGTTTAATTTTTAATGCCACAGTTGGACGCGGATTCCTACCGAGCACCTGCTGCGGGGCTCTCCTCCCCCGCCGCAGCGGAGGTACGGGCACACCATGGTGGCGTTCGACCGGCACCTCTACGTGTTCGGTGGGGCTGCGGACAACACGCTGCCCAACGAGCTGCACTGCTACGACGTGGACTCCCAGACCTGGGAAGTTATCCAGCCCAGCCCAGACAGTGAGGTAAAACCTTCAGCTCTTGCTTTTTCCTTTGATGTTCTGTCTTTTCTCTGACCCATTTTTGCTGTCAACCTATGGATGTATTTTTGACAAGGACAATGACTTTTAGCTAAATGGTAATAGCTCCTTCCCACTAATGGTTCAGCAGCTGAAATATTGTGGACAGCAGTCTTTCAAAATTAGTCAGTGTTGACCCATTTAAAACTTTCCTTAATGTTGTTTAAAGCAATGCCATCAAACATTTGTAATCCAAGCTGTGAGTCAGTCATTAGCTCACAAAGATTAGGAATGAATTCACTGTGTGGAGCAGTGGTTGTGTGGTTGGCTGTGTGATGCTGTCAAAGCAGAATTCAAACCTAGACAGAGTTTTGATTGTTTCACTGTAATAATGCCTGTGTGCGTAAAATCTTACACACTCTGTAATTATACAGAAGAGCATTTCCTTTTTAGGTCAAGTGTAAAGTGTTTGCTTATAAAAGCGTGGTTGTAAAATCATAGGGAGGCTCAGAAATGGCTTTTTTTAATGTGATTTGTGTTAATAAGATATATGAATTAAAAAACATGGGGTCTTTACATTGACATAGAAAGGCAGTAGACCATCGAGAGCCAAAATGAGAAAACATTAAAAAAAGAGACCATGTTAATGTGTTTCTTTTGGGCTCCTCGTTATCTTGCAGTGATTGTGTGATAAAGTGTCAGGTTTTTTTCATAGTGCACTCAGAGATACTGTCCCTGGGATAACCTGGTGTTTCGTGTTGAGGCACTGGGGGTTTGTGTGGTTTCAGTGCACATTTCAGTAAATGTTTGCAGTGGCCTCTGATCATTTCATTCCCAGACTGCACAAAAAAGTCAGTTTCTTGAAGCCTGCACTAATATCTGTGTGTCCTGGATTTAGAATGGCTGCATTGGCTGTGTTTGTTCATTTTAATAGACTTTGCCTTCAGCCCTGTTAAAATCCTCCAGCTGAGTTCCTGGTGGGCTCGGAGTCAGCCGAGCTGCGGGGAGGGAGAGCTGGCTGTGGGCTGTACAGAGCTGCAGAGACTAAGGTTGTACCTTCCAGAGACAAATATGACATGAGTTGGAAACAAATGCAGAGTTGCTAATTTTGCCAGACTGGTCTGACAGAGCTGCTCACATCCCTGCCTGTTGCACTGGATTTTGGTTTGCTTGCAGAGACAGGGAACTCGGCATGTGAGGAACAGGAAAATGCCACTGACACCCTGTTCCTTAACAATGCATGTGGGCCTCATTTGGAAAAATGATTTACCTAAGTACTTCACAGTAGCCTGTTTTATGCTTTGCAAAGCTGATTTATTTTCAGATTAAATTAATAAAACTACATCTCCAACTTTTTAAAGGAATTCCTTCAGGAATATAGATCCCAGTTCTGTTCCTATCAACGTTATAATTTGACATTTGAGGCTTCCTCAGTCGTCGGTTCTTCGTGATACGATTCCTTGTGACTTTCAAGAGCAAAACTGCTCCTGAGAGTGCTGTAAAACAGCATTATGTCCTGACTTATTCCCTCCTAAATTTCTTTTCATATTTCAGGGCTGTTTTCTTGGTCTGTATGTAATCTCTCTAAGTTGCATGCATTGTATTCTGAAGTTTCTTTCACAGTTCCAACATCTAGATACTCATTTAGTAGAAATGGGAAGTGAGTTTGAGGCACTGTTGAAACATGTGATAGTAAATTTTCTTAAAAGACTAATTAACTGCAAGATCTGAGAGACTTGACATTTTAAGTAGGTTTTAAATGATGGTGTGTGTTCTGAAGTGATGGCTAGATCATTTCTCAGAACTGTTTTGCTGAAGTTTCTATGAGCTTTTGGCAGAGACTTTTAACAGTGGCAGTGAGTCTCTAATACCACACTATTCCCAGGACCCTCTGAACTTGAAATTTCCTTTCTTACCCATATCTGTGAACAAAATTATTCACACTAAGTTGAAACAAAGTAGAAGACAATGAGTGCAACTGTCTCAGCACTTGAGGATTCTGTTTGTGTGTGAAGTGATGGTGACCTCTGGTACTGAGTAATCTCTCCTGGGTTTTGGTAGAGTTGTGTTGTGTGTGGTTTTTTTCTTTTGCTAATGGATGGGTTGTGTAGTATGTGCTGTTATTGTATTTTTCTGTATTATGTGTGCTTAGAAATACTGCACCACAGCTTTGCTTAGCAGCAGTATAGCTGGGTTAACTTTCATACTTACCATCATGTAATGGATTTCCTTAGCTCTTTCTTCTTTTGGACATTTAGCATTGAGTGGGTGAAGCCTCCAGAGTCCAAAATAAGAAGACTTGGTGGTGATTTAGCTGTTAATTCAGTAGTGATGTTTACAGTGCTTTGCAAAAGGAATTTCTGCTCCTCCTGCTGAGGGAGAGCGACTGCTGCTGTCCCAGACTTCCTTGCTCTCTGAACTAAGACTAAGGAGCTTTTCAGAGTGATCCAGGCAGTGGTTTTGACTTTTCAGACCTACCCATGTAACTAATAGCAATAGACTGTCAGGTGGAGATGGTATTTGCTGCTGTTACCCCGTCACAGACCATGTGGAGGTGACAAGTGACATCAGACTGGAGGAGCTCGAGGTTTTTACCTGGAGAAGGTGGCAGGATTTGTGCATTAATTACAGTGGTGCAGGGTGAGTTCCATAAGGTTATAGAAGCAGTTCTTGGGGACAGGCAGCAACCAGATGTCAGGTGCTGTGGGTGCACTGTGACAGTCTGGTGTTTTCTGCATTTTGGGGAAAGAGGTGGAGCAAAAACTGGAACCGAGTCTGGCAGTGGACCTGTCCTAGTTCTCTGCCAAGGCCACCTGAAGTTGTTGAGTGCCTTGGATGGAGGATGGGAAAATGGCTTCTAAGCACAGGAGAGGAAACTAAAGTAGAACAGGTTGGTGCTTCGAAAATAAACCAGGAGCTCCTATTTTGTGCTTTTAGGAAGTCCCCACAATGAATATCAAGATGTGCTTTCTGAACTGCACAGTTGCAATCCATAGTTCCTCGTGCCTTCCTCTTGATGCTATAATATATGTACATATATATTTCACAGAGCACACAGAGCTATTTTCCATCTTTTCTGTTAGATGATCTTCACAGCTGGGGGTTATGCAGCCAAAGGAATATCACATCTGAGTCCACGCCTGCCTGCATAACACCGCCAAAGCTTCTGAGGTGCTGGGTCTCCTTTACACAGGGCTATCAGAGGATTTAAACATAATTTAAATACATTTTCCTATTTCTTTCTTGGCCTCGAGTTTCCTGTTGAACTCAAAATACCCTTGGCTTTCTGAAGAAGGTTGAAACAGCATAAAAAGTCAGCAGGCAGTAAGAGGGAGAATGCCTCATGTTGCAGAGTTGCTTCCCAGCAGACAGACAGACACGTGCATGTGTGCAGCAGTCGTGGTTTGTGCTGCAGCAGAGGAGCTCAAGGTCCAGGAGGGACACACATCCATGTGTGGACACATTCCTGCAGAATCCAAAGTGATGTTTGAAAAAAGACAGTGCCTCAGGGAGGACAAGGTGTCGTAGGAAAAGGAAGAAAATCCTCCTTCTTCGCAGCACTTGGAGAAGGTCAGTGTGTGGGCTGGTTAAAATGTCTGTGGATCGCTGTTCCCATCAGCTCCCGGCGGCGGCAGATGCCAGTGAGCAATCCATCCTCTCTCCTGAGGTTACAGGAGAAATCTCTAAAACTTGGTCTGTGAAAAATCTTAGTCTCACAATTAGGCCTTTCAAAGTCGAGAGCAATAAACATTTCTGACTTTCCAAGCTTTTAATTTTTCTTTTAATAAGCAAAAAGGGAGGTTAATGTGTTGGTAACCTTCTCTGGTTTACTTTGAGGCACAGATCTGGATTTCTTCAGATGACGTGGCTTGTGGGCAGCTAAGGAGGATTAAAAGGACTTACTCATCCTACTGTGGGTGAGCCTGCCACGGCCTCCCTGTGCAGAGATCACTTACACCCACTGAGGTATCTTCAGGCAAAAGAAACATGTTATGTGAACAAGCCCTGAATTCCTGCAGTGAGGCCCCTGACAAGATCTGCCTTCAGATGTGGTGAGTGTAGTTGTCAGGGTGTCCTGTTCTGCTAGGGGAGATAAAATGCAGCATTTCACAGTCCAAAGAGAAGACTAATACTTTCTATGTTTATAAATCATAGGTAGTGTTCAAACTTGCATCCTTTTGAGAAAATATTTTTTTAAATTTAGGATCTTCACACCAGTGACCTTTCCAAGTCTGTGCTCAGAACGCTGCAGAGAGAGGTCTTGAAAATGTTAACAGTTATAAAAACTTGCTTAGCAGAGTAACCATAGTTAAGAGTGTTGCCCAGCTTGGTTTCTGTTTGTCAGGCCTACATTCATGTCCTTTCTGAAGGATGTTTATCACATGCTTTTACAGAATTCTCCCAGAGAAAGCAAAATGCAGGTGTGTGTGCACGACAGGCAGAGGGATGCATTTCTGCAGCTCACGTAGCATTGAGAAGTGAGAACAGTGCACTGTTAACGTGACTCACATTAAACAGGCATAAATTTGGGTAGGAAAGGTAGGAAATACGGTTCTGAATGAGGAGTAATTCCTCTGCTTAGGTCCTTTAGGGACTGGTGCTTGTTACATTGCTGTAAACTTTTGCCAAGGACCTTGGAAGAAAACAGAAAAACACAACTTTCCCCTAATATTTACTGATTGTCCGGAGTTTTGCCAGGTAACAATGACAATAACAGTCCAGTTCCCTCTTATGGTGGGCACAAACAATCCATATTTCAGTACACAGGTAAAGTAACACATCTAAGAGCAGGGTGTGTGGTCTGTGCTTAACACTTTCCCTTACAGTATCCCTGGAAACAATGGCTTGAACCCTTCAGTCACTGTGGGCAGCTGAGACGCGCTCCCTGTCATGTAAAATGGCTGGGAGTGCTGAGGATGTTCTTGGCTCCAGAAGCCAACAGTGTAGTAACATAAATACATTGCCCTCATTTTTATTAGAGGGATCTTCCAGTATAATATCTCACCATCTTGTGTTCACAAACCAAGGAGGTTGTTCAGAACAGAGAAGAAGTCTGAAAATGCTTAAAGGCTGGGAGACACTTGGAGCAGCTGCAAAGCGTGGTCTCTCTTAGAGAAGGTTTGGGAAATTAATTCTTCACTGGCCTACAGAATCTTTTTAATCTGTTGGTAAAAAATAGAGTAAGATCCAGTGGCTTAAAGTGGAAAATATTCAGACTAAAAAAGAAAAGGAAATGGAAGTTTACAGATTGTAAAGAGTGAGGGTAATGATTCATTGGAACATTTTATCAGAGCTTTTCGGTAAATTCTTCTCTACTAAACCAGAATTTGATATTTTCTAAAAAGAAAACTTTCCTAAAAGAAAGGTTCCATTTTAGTACTGCTTCAAGGAAATCTTGTAAGTTGTTTCATGCAGAAAGTCAGATTAAGATCCCAAAAGTGCTATCCAGGTAAGTAGGTTTTTGAATACACACCACAGTGCCGAAAAGAAGCAAATGGTCGGTCACTGGATTTTTGTCATCTGTTAGATTTCAGTATTTGATCTTTTGGGACACATTCACTGGATTTGGCAATACTTGCTCTTTAAATTGTGCCTAATCCTCTGTACATTACACTGTACACTAACAGTACTTTTTAAATTTGCAACTGATATATTAAAATTATTTTAAAGGAAAGAGTTACTGTTACAGCTGTAAATAAGTTGAAGATTGTCTCACATTCTGACCTTTGCAGTGATAACAGCACATGTTTGAATGTCACTGTTAAGGAATAAACCTCTCTATTTCCATGCTGTATTCTCCAGTGAATGTCAAATGAAAAAAAAAATCTCATCTTCAGTGTAGAGAGAAATATCAAATATTGTCCTGTCTCCTCTTACCATAATCAGAACTGCAGAATCTCTAGAAGAGCTGATATCTCAGCAAGCTTCCTCATATTTGTGACTTTGCTTTTGTATCTGGTGATGTGTCCTGTGTTGTAGGTTTCTTCATTGTGGTCTTCAACTTCCTGTCCTGTGCCACAATCCCTGACAGCCCCTCTTCTGTGGTAACTGCTTCATGCAGGACGTGGTATCACGGGGGGATCCTCTGAGTTACGCTGGTGCTAAGCTGTAACAGGTGAATTGAAGTTGGCAGTGTAGTTAGGCTGATCTCAATAAATGCATTGCAGACAAAATGTTTTTGACTTGCTAACAGTAGTGTGGTGTTGAAGATTTCATGAGAAGTCTTTCCCACTGGAAGTCTTGAAAAGCAGGCTAGATGAACCTCCCTCAGGAATTAAATAGATATTTTTGATGCTGCTTGGGGCAGGGGAATGGAAATGGCCTTTAATGAGGTCCCTCCCGGGTATCTGGGAAAGGTTTTTAATTCCCTCTCTTCTTGTGTGGTACAATCAGGAAAATAAGAGGGAAAAGGAAAGGCTAAATTTCCATCTTAGACATAAATTAAATTTACATCATAGCAGAACCTAGGCTGGGATTCCAGACCTGGCATTTGTTAAAGAATAGGACGAAGTCTTAGAGTCACAGAAGCAGGTAGGGTGGAAGGGACCCCCAGAGGCCTCGAGTCTGACCTTGTGCTCAGAGCAGGTCTGGTTAGGGCAGGCTGCTCAGGGCTTTGTCCTGTCCTTTTTTCAGTTTATCTCTGAGGATGGAGATCCAGCAGCCTCTCCTGGCTGTTGTGTTTGTCCCCTAGCATGGTAAAAGATCTCTTCCCTTCACACCACATCAGAATTCCCTGTGCTCTAGCTTGTGTCTGTTGCCTCCTGTCTTTCCGCTGGACACCTCTCAGACGACTGGCTCTGTCTTCTCTGCACTCCTCTGGTAGCTGCAGACAGTCAGGTACCTCCTTTGCCTTTTCTGCTCCCATGTGTCATGTGCTCCAGCCCCCCACTGGAGTTATTCCAGTAGGTCAGTGCCTTTCTTGTGCTGAGGAGCCCAAAACTGGGAGAGTACTTCAGATATGGCTTACAAGTGCTGAATAGAGGAGGAAAAATCCCTTCCTTCAGTCTGGCTGCACACATGCTGGTACAGCTGGGGATGCTGTTGGCCTTACTCTGGACTAATGATGCTGACTCCTTTTCAGCTTTGTTGTCCACCAGGACTCCCAGGTTTTTATCTTAAGAGCTGCTTTCTAGACAGACAGTCCCCAGCCTGGATCATCGCGAGGAATTAGTCTGTCCTGGGGACAGGACTTTGCATTTGCCTTGTCTGAGCTTCATGAGATGCCCATCAGCCCATTTTTCCAGCCTAGACAAGTCCTTTCGAACAGCAGCCTCCAGCATTTCAGCCATCCCAGACAACGTGGTATCAGCCACAGGCCTGCTGAGAGCGCTGTGTCCTCTTCAGCTGTGAGGCCATTCAGTGTTTTGTGGGAGACAATCAGGTTAGTCAGGAAAAATTCACCCTTGGTGACTCCTGGCTGACTGTCCCCAGTCACCTCCTCATGTGGTGGAAGCAGCTTCCAGGAGGATTTGCCCCATAGCCTCGGGACGGAGGAGCGGTCGCCTGGCCTGTGGTTAGCTGGGTGCTGCACAGGGGGAAGCAGCCTTTGCCTGAGCTGTGTTCTAGGCTCATACCGTGCCAGAGTTTTAAAAGTAATAGATGCTTTTTTTTAGGATTATTTATAGGATTATAAAGGTTTTATAGGATTGTAAGTAGCACTTTGTTTACTCTCAGGTACCTACAACCATAAGGGAGGAGAGGTGAGTCCGTTGCCGCCATCTGAAAGGGGTCGCTGAGGAAAGGCGTGAGAAAGCCCCTCAGCATTTGCCTTCTCCTCTGTGCATCTGCAGAGCTCCTGTCTTGCAGCTCACTTTAAAATGAGTCTGTTCCAGGTTATCTGAAAAGCTTATAGGTTTTGTGCACCCAGCATGTGAAAACATTTTAAACCCTTCAACCTCCTGGAACCTAACAAATACCCCAAGCTCTGTCTGCCCATCTGTTTGAGAGTTCTATGCTGTTGCCTGGTATGATAGTGAGGAAGCATCTCTTGAGTATAAACAGCCACCAGTAGTGACATCTTACTTGGACCTGTTGTAGCTAGTGGTTTTCTTCCAGTTTCTGAGGAAAAATAGATTTTTTTTATTATTATTATTTTTTTTTTTACCTTTTAGATTATGTTGGTTCATCAAGTTTGTTTGCTGATGGCTTTAGGTCTTCTTATTTCATTTTGGCTTAGAGTCTTTAGTGGTACTGGAGGATAGAGAGGCTCCTCAGTGTTCTGAGATTGTGAAAGAGACCTGAGTGCATCTTTACCAGCTTTGGAGTTCAGTGCAGCAATCAGCTTCGTTGGTACCTGCTCATTTGTATTTGAGGGTGAGGACAGTTAAAAGTTACACAATTATGAATTTATTCTGTAAACATAAGAAGGATGGTGAGAAGCTGAGGGAATGAGAAAGAGCCTTGGAACAACTGCAGTTGATCTGATTTTAGCTGTTTCCTAATATTGTACATAGTGTTGAAATTTCAATCTGAAAACACTAGAAATCACAGAATCCTGGAATTGCCTGGACTGGAAAAGACCTTGAAGATCATCGAGTCCCATCATTAACCCAACACTGACAAGTCCCCAATTAAACCATGTCCCTAAGCAAATGCTTTGAGAAATGAGGAAGAGATTGAGAACAGCACAAGCAGTCACAGCCTGCAGTAATTGTGTGGCTGATAGATTCTTCACAGCTGAGAGGATGAATCTCCCTGCAAGTTACATTTCTGTAACTGACCCAGATCTCTTGACAGAGGCACAGAGCAGTTGCATCTGGACCGTGAGCAGGGCCAGCTCAAGCCTGGCCCTTGAGGAGCTCCCGGCTCTCCGGCCGGCGGAGCGGCGGCGGCTGCGTTGGCTCCGTGCGTGTTCCCCGCCGTCACCCCGCGGTGTGACCTGTCAGCCACAGAAAAGGTTTTGCTTTGTTTTCTTCCAAATGTGTTAGTCAGCTCTGACATCAAGTGCAGGTTGTCACGTTGTGGTGATCCATCTGCCCTGGTTCTTCATCAAGCCAAGATGTGTGAGATCTGTCCCAGACTGTGGGGATAGCTGACAGGTCTTGCCTCTTTGCCATCTTTGTTCGTGATCTGCATTCTTCTGCTTGCAGTAAACAAACCCTTGCCTTCTCCTGAAGAGCCATGGGAGGAAGAGTGCAGACAAAAAGCAATTAGTGCTTAAGATTTTAATTGCTAAGTACCTCTGTCTTTGCAAAAAAACAAGAAAGCTACATGACTGATCTGTAAATAGTTCAGTCACAGTGACAGGCTCCAGACGAGATCGCGGCGCTTTCTCTGGGCTGATCCTGAACGTTCTGGGTACACGGGCGTCATCTTTGGGAGCTGCAGCCACAGTGGGACTCCTGCTCTGCCTCCAGTCTCTCACACCTCCCATCTACACTTTTACACGCTGTTGTTCTTAAACCTTGTCACCAGGTGTCCTGTCCACACGTGGCTGAGCGAGTACCTGCCCCAGCAGCTCCCTTCTTGCCCTCGGAAGAACGCGGTTTAAAAAAATCTCGGGATGTGTTTGGTTTAGATTTTGGCATAACAGTTAAACAACCAGCCACAGCAGACTCAGAGGTAAATAAAGAAACAACTGGAAGTGAAAAAGACTTCAAAAACACAAATTAAATTTATTCCAGGAGAGAGAAATAAGTTCCAGCCTTGTATATGCTTTTTCTCCTCCACTCTTTTTTTTTTTTCTCCTTGAAATTTCTCTTGAGCTATTTCAGCTTAAACTGTAATCTAAGAACCATTTAAGCCTTGACTCTGCACATGTGAGTTCTAAACAGAGTGTAGAAAACTAGTATTGACCCCTGAGTGGAAACTATTCATTTGATTTAATTTTACTTTTACATTGATTCAACTGAATTTATTAAAGACTTCGAGAGACGTGGAATGTATTCCTGGCAAGGTTAAAATATGAATAAATTAATTTATGTAGGGGTTTGCCCAGGTTTAACTAAGTTTATTTTTAAGCATGTGGAATCAGCTCCAGAGATGATGCTCAGGGCTGTAATCTCCACTATTTGAATGATTGCGAGGCGCTCCAGCACAGGGAGAAGCAGCACTAATGCACAGCTTTGTAAGTCAAATCAGAACTCTGATGAGCACCACAGGACAAACTCAATTTGTGCTGTCTAGACAGGATACAGGGTGAGTTTGCAGCACAAGAAATGCAAAAAAAAAAAAAAAAGACTTAAGAAATACTTGAATTTTGAAACTGATGGCTGGAATCATGCTGTCAGTGTGGAGAGGTGTACTGGAAGGGAAGCAAAGGTGACTGATGAGATCTGCTTTTGAAAGCAAAGATTCCATCTTTAAAAGAGCCTCAGATTGCAAATCTCATTAACCTTACAGAGAGAAACCACTCCAACAGATGAAACAGGGCAGTGTGTCTCAGAGAGGGGCGCCAGCCTGGATCAGCAGAGGTGTCAGGACTGAATGTACAATTCTTTTTGTCAGGCATTGCTGATAAAGTAAGGAGATCACGCTGATTGGGAGGTAAGTATAGGATCTGGAGGTGACAAATACATTCAGGGAGACAGTTCCATCCAGGCTGTGATGTTTAGCATTCTCATCCATGCTGGCAGGGAGGGGGACGATGGCCCGTTGGATTCACGTGTGACCGTCTGGAGTTGTGCCAGCAGAAACCCTCAATGAAAATCTTTACTGAAAATCAAAAGTGGAGTTTTGCACAGATTCTCTCACCTGCCAGACTCAAGATATGTTTGCACAGTGCTGGTTTTAGGAAGCAGTTATGATACCAGGAGGACTTTACCATAGGTGTGCTAGGATACCTTTGTTATTAAGCCTGCCTGACGCAAGCCTGGCTCTGTGGTTTGGTTTATCACTGTAATCCTGAGTGCAGCTCTCACCCTGTTATCTGGAATATTTACACTAAGGTACATTGGGAAGGGTTGCCATCATCTAGAGAGAAGTGAGGATGTGGCAGGGAGCGTCTGGTGCACAACAGGGTTGGGGAAGCTCTTGTGCAAACAGTCCATCTCAGTCTGCCTCTGCACAAACTCAGCAGCGTGGGGGACAGGAGGGATTGGAAGGTCGGGCACAGATGCAGAACTGTGGCTGTGTTGGATGTGGTGAGGTGACTCACACGACCAGGAGGACAGGCTGGGAAGGTGAGGAGAAGGGGTTGTCCTCCATGCCAAGAAGTGCCTGGAGCTCTGCCTTGGGATGGATTTTGAGCCAGTTGGGAGCTGATGGGGAAGGACTCGAGGACAGACCAGTATGGATGGCACTGGAAGAATTTTTAGCTTCAAGCAGCAGGAGGAAAGTGCTGACTTTCAGCAGTTTAGAACATGGCCAAGTCTAACCAGGGTTTCGAGGAACTGCAAAGAGACAGTGGTCTTACTGCTGGCAGGACTTTGGAACTTGACAAAGTGAAACACTGGGAGAAAAGACGGTGAGAGGACATCAGGAGAAAACTGTCCAAAGAAGCCACTGACACATTCACAGCACAGTGTCTGTTCGTTATCTGGCAGCTCTGAAGCGAAGTCTGCACTTCTCTCTCTGAGGTTCAGAGCCCAGGCAGCTGGATTTAGGATGCAGAAAGTACCAGAATAACCTTAAAATTTTACCCAGAGCAGGCAGCTGAGAGGTGTCCTGCAGGCTGTGCACATGCTGTTACTCTGCTGTGACCTTAGAAAATGAATACAAATATTTGAGCCTCTGCCAACTGTAAAATGAGGATGACCTGCCCAACACATTGCTATGTCACAAGCAGGATGTGGGACAGTTAATGAGACTGTGCTTGTAAAAGACAGGAATTGGGATCAGTGTGTTATATTGCAAAACAAAGGCTGTTTCACATTTGCCCTGCACTGAATTTGTTCCTCTGGATGCAGGAGTTCCTAACTAACACTGCAAGTGTTGTGAGCAGGGAGTCGCTCACAAGTGATGGACTCGCTGACGAAGGCAATTCTAATAAACTGCAACTAGGAGTAAACCTTGGCTCGTGCAGGGGGATGGAGCACAGACACATGAACCATGGGGAGAATCCCTAGGGAAGCTGTAAGAGCACTCAGCAAACATGACCCCCTGGAAAAGCTGCAAGAGCTGGAGCTGCCTGGGGAAGGGAAGATGAGAGGTGAAGCACGTGTTTTGAAATGCAGGAACAGTTACTGCAGAATGGAGAAAAAGAAGCTTTTTCTGTGTTACTGTGATTAATGCTTAAATTGCAGCAAGGAAGGAATAGCTTGAACAGGAAGAAATATGGTGCACTATTTTCTACCTGCACAGTTATTTGTAGTAGAGTGATTTTGTGTGGAAAATTGGGGTTTCTGTCCTCTCTTTTGGGTTCTAATGGGGGATTGTGACCCCGCAGCTGCAGCCGTGTAGTGCTTGATACTGACCTTTCAGAGCTTGGACAGGTTTGCTCTGTTATGGACAGAGATTCTTGTCCCACCCTTGCATGAACTGGCTTTTTATCAAACCAGATGTGATTGTGTGTTCTAGTACAAGTGCTGAGACTGCTTAGTAGTGAGGAAGACATGGATATATAAATATCTGCATAAAAGAAGCTCAGATGCAGTTCTCTGGTAGGTTATAAGCCACCTGAATTATCTCAGCCTTAGGCAGGACAAAGCCATGGTTTCAGCAGCACATGTTCTGTGATGCCTGTTCTCTGGTGGTTCAAATAAGACCGTGTGACTGCAGCCCCCCAGTGCTGGGCTGCTGAGCTGGGCGTGCAGGGCACGGTCTTGTGTCTCTGTTTCTGTTAATTCCCTCGTGGACTCTTTTCCTCCACAGAATCCCACGCTGGGAGGATTTCTGACCATCCTGGCCAGCAGAATAGTTATGATTTCATATCTGTTCCTTATAAACTCTACCTGGGTTGAGTGTATTCACAGCTGGATCTGGCAGCTGGAGAGGTCTCCCAGTAAAACTTTCAGGACTGGGCAGGCTTTTGGTGTCTGGCCCTGGTGGATGAGGAGCAGGGAGCCCAGCCTCCCTCTCCAGCTGTTTGTGCTCCTGAGCTCTGTTCACCTTTTTCCCTGAATATTGTCTTCTGGAGGACCCAGCTCCCATGGTTTGCCCTGGGCCACATTTTTCTGGCCGGAGCCTGGGTCCTGGGAGGGCAGAGCTTTGTCCTCCTTGGAGGTGGCGTCGGTGTCTCACGGCGTGCAGGGTTGCCGTCACCGTGTCGGGGTTTGTGCTGGCTCGAGTTCTGCTGCTCTGATTCAGCAAAACAGGCTGAAACCCTGAGCTGCACAGTGGTGAACTGTGTGTGCCCTTCCCTTTTCTGGGCTGTCCTTTCGTGTTTTACATTTCTTTACATGTATTTAAAGGTGGGGTTGTTTGATTGCTGAAGTCACCAGTAAGTGGCAAAGCTCTGGTTCTCCGACCACCCCAGTACCAACCATTACAGATCAAAATTTGTCATTATAATGTTCCTTACAGATGGTTTGAGTTAAATGTGATGTGAGTAGCCTGTATGGTGTTACTCGGTTAATATTGGGATGATTCATGTTTCCTTTCTGGCACCGATTGTGAAAATGCTTTAAGTTGGTTTTTTATTTAAAAAAAGATGATTGTTAAATACAATGTTTGCTTTTTAAAAGCAAATACTAGAAAATATTGAGAATTATTTCAGTTAAAAGCAAAACTAAAGTTTGGGCCTTTTTTTAGAAAAGGCAGGGAAAATGACCTGAATAACTGTGAACCAGGTGGGCTGGGTTTGATCTCTGCCAGAATAGTTCCTTTTTTATTTTTATGTTTTTGGTTAGACAGTCAGTTATATTAAAGATGTAAAAATACAGCTAATATCAGCCCATCTGGAAGTGTGGAAATAGAGCTTGCAAGGCAAGCAAACTTCATATTTTGGGAAGAGGTTGGAAGTCCAGTTGATAAAGGTCACTGATGTATTTTTAAACAACTATAATATGCTTGATTTTTTGAGTCAGTACATCTTATTTAATTAATGAGATTACTACTAACAGCAAATAGAGGCCATATAAAATAGATTATATTTGACGGTAATCTCATCCTCTTTTGGAGAGGTGTTGAACAGGCATCCAGCAGGAGTGTACTAAGAGATCAATATTATGCTGTAATCTTCCCATCACAGTATTTATTAGCACCAATTTTAAAGTTTCTTCATTAAAGTGTCCATGAAGCTGCTGAGACAGGAGGTGTCTTGTTTATCCAGAGGAACCTACATGGCTTATTCAACTGGTGCAGGCAGATGTGCTCTTTTAAGGTGACCAAATCTGTGGTTTGTACATCTGAGAAAAAACAAAACAAAACAAAACAACCAGGTCCTGGTCACTGCGTGGGGGATTGTGTCCTTCAAAGCTGTAGTTGGAAGAACAGAAAAAGCCATGGAAGGTCTGGTGAGGAACGAGCTAAATGAGGCCGTTGTGTGATGCTGTGGTGAAAGGATCGTTCGGTGGCAATGAGAAATGCCAGCCAGCGTGGTTCCTGGAAAATGGGTCTCTCCAGATAAACATAATCTTGTTTGGTGTCTGAGTTTACTTGAGTGGTGTCTATAAATATGTACAAGAAGAGAAGATTTCTTATACCAGAGGGCTTTTTATTTTGTAGGCAGCAAAGTTTAATGAGATTTGCTGCCTGGAAGACAAAACAAACCTGATCAAACTAGGGGGAAAAAAGTGAAGTTACTAACACCACCTGAAGACTTTATGTGAGATATCTCAGTGAGATGTGCTAATTTGGTCAGATGCCTTTTGTGTAACCTCAGAAGAACCAGATAGAAATGATGTGGTCAGGTTGGTCACGGTGGCTTTGACTTGCAGTGGCTCCTTCACGCTTCAAAGATAGGTTTTGCCGTTCCAAGGTGAGGCGTGTGATGTGTGGGGTGGTGTGATCCCTCAGCCCTGTGATCCCTGGGGCTCCCTGCAGCGTGGGGTGTTGTGATCCCTCAGCCCTGTGAACGCTGGGGCTCCCTGCAGCGTGGGGTGGTGTGATCCCTCAGCCCTGTGATCCCTGGGGCTCCCTGCAGCGTGGGGTGTTGTGATCCCTCAGCCCTCAGCTGGGGCTCCCTGCAGCATGGGGTGGCTTTGTGCTCTGGCACGATGGAGAAAGGAGACTCAGCTCTGTGGTGCCAGCTCTGTGAACCTGTCCAACGCTGGGCTCCGGTGCAGACTCTGGCGTTGCTCTGGCATTGCTAACGAGCTGGAGGGGCTCGTTAGCCAGATGGTCCAGCCCCAGCGAGCTGTGGGGAAGGTGGGTGGTACCAGCCTGGGGTTCAGTCCTGCTGGGGTCAATCCCCTTTTACCCTTCGCGTTCCCGACAGTATTTGGAACAAGCTCTGAGTCTGCGCAGTGATCACATTGGCACAATCTGTTTATTTCTAGAAGTGCCTTTTAGTTTTTCTGTGTAAACCTTGGCGGTGAGTCTGAGTTTGGTAAGTGATCTATTTTGTGACTCTCAGGATGTGTGGAGCCCTGTGTACATACCATTCTGATTAGGAGGTGCAATGAGCAGCTGCTTTTAAAAAGTAAAAGTATGTTCTAGATACACTGGGAAATAAACTTAAAATATATTAAATGTCACTCGTAAGATGCAAGTGATTTGTTGTTCCAGACTTCAGCGACTTCTCACTGCTGATCTGTTGCAGGCTCTTCTTCTTGGGAGAAAAAAAATGATGCTGTTACTTATTCCCTCAACTATTTTGTCCTCTTCTTTCCCTAGTTACCCAGCGGGAGGCTCTTCCACGCTGCCGCTGTTATCTCCGATGCTATGTACATCTTTGGTGGCACAGTGGACAATAACATCAGAAGTGGAGAAATGTACAGGTTCCAGGTAATTCACTGACAAACAGACTCAAACATCCTCACCAGTTCTGCATGATCCTGGCTCTGGGTGCAGCAGAGTTTCTGGCTTGGCTCACTGTCATGGCTTTTGTTTCACATCCCTCCTGCAGGTAGCCTTTGCATTTCAGATTCAGCTGCCTCAGATTAATGCATATCTGTAAAATATTTTGAGATATGTTGTCTGGAGAGACATTTTAGTAAGGCCAAGCTCTCCAGTGCCTTCTGAAGTCCAAACAGAGATCCTGACAACTTATTTTGACAAATTATTGAAAAGTGGATCAGATTTGCCAGGATATTTAACTGAAAATCGCTGTTCCTCTTCCTGTGCTGTCAGGTTCAGGGTTCCTGGGTCAGAACATTTTGTACTGAAGTTTCATCTTCATGCAGCACTCCCACCTATGTTAAATTTCAAGATACTCACACCAGGTCAAATCCTTCCTAAACTCAAGTTTATTTTGTTATGTGGGGCCCTCAGACAGGTCCTGAGGGCAGGTGAGATTCTGAGCCAGCAAATCCAACCTGCAGGTTGTGATGAGCTGCAGTTCCTCCACGTTACCCTGTGTTGTTTTCATTGCTCTCACCACAGAGGAAGCCCTCACACGTGTTTGGTTCACTTGTTTTCTACTTTATACACTACACTGAGGTCAAGCTAATGAGAAAATCCAGTGATGCTGTGTGTAACTGAGTGCTCTGGGTGCAGCCATTTGAAATGAATCCTGTCCTGTGTGGTTTCATTTTTCCAGTTCTCTTGTTACCCCAAATGCACTCTCCATGAGGACTATGGAAGGCTGTGGGAGAACAGGCAGTTCAGTGACTTGGAGTTTGTTTTGGGAGAGGTGAGTAGAATTTATTCTGTTTTACTATTCTATAATACTATTCAGATTTTAATACCATGTGTGGTAAGCAATCTTAGACTCCAGTGAAATTCAGAAAGACTGTTTTGTGTGTCTAAAAGAGATCTTTATTGCCAAATGCTATGTCTTAAAAATGTATTTGAGAATAGGTCTACCTTGGATTTAGCTGAGTGTACTGGGATACATCTTGCCCAACAAAATAGAGATATATTGCATCAAGAGATTAGAAACCAGTCTATTTTTTTGTTTGCATGTGTACATTTCTTTGGGTGGAAAAGTAATATATATATAACAAAGGTGAAAGAACAGAAAAATCTAAGTTTCCAGAACAAATCTTTCAGCTAAATTTGTTTTGATGAATGATACCCAAAAGCCATCTTTCATATATATATGTGTATATATATATAGCTATATCTCAGAAACCATATATATTTAGAATTTATTGGGGAGGTGCCAAGGGGGTTGTTCCCTGTGTGTAACCTTTCCTGGGAAAAAGCAAATTGTATGATGATTGTGGCAGAAACCCTGGGAATTAAGTTTTAAGAGCAGCATCACTGGTCAACATGTTGTCTGTCTGGTTTGGTAAATTACACTAATCCAGATACATTTATAAAGTTGCAAAGGAGAAGAAACTTTTAAACTGAGAAGATCTGTGGATAACTAAGAGGTAACCTGAATTTATCAGAGCACAGTATATATAGGTGCAATATGAAAATGATACTGACAAGCTCTGTACTCTGAGGTCCCAACTGTCTCCTGGAAAGAGCAGGTCAGTGGTTTGCAGTTCCATGTGTCATTGAGGAGCCACTTTTAATTACTGGAATAAAATAGAATGACAAAAAGCAGCATGGGGGAATGATTCTCTAGTAGTGAAAATGATTGTAGAATTTTTAAAAGAACCAATTTTCTGAAGAAAAATATGAGAAATTTGAACTGAAGTGCATTCCTTTTGCAAAAAAACCCACTTTGCAGAGATGAGATAGCAGAACCTTAACAACAGATGAAGTAGATTATGAAAATGGTAGCAAAAAATCAAAATGTTGTTTTGAAAAAAGAAAATTAAATTGAAAATCAAATGCAAGAATTAGAAGCAATATCTGTGACACTGAACCTGCACAAGAGCTTCCACTGAGTGAACACAGCAGACTCATTCCAAGTGTTGTTTGCCATGAGCCTTTAGGGAAAGTAGGTGTTGAATTCCAGCTGCATGTGCAGAGCAGATGTGAGGTTGCTGATTTTAACTTAAACTACATGTGTAGTAACCTGGAGCTCAGCCCAAGTTTCTGTGGCTTCTGCCATCTGCCACCACCACATGATTTGAGAATAAAAGTTTAATATATTTTCTTCCTTTGCCTTTGACAGAAGGAAGAACGAGTCCGGGGGCACACTGCAATTGTTACAGCTCGCTGCAAGTGGCTGAAAAAGAAAATCATCCAGGCAAGGGAGAGGCTGAAACAGGTCAGTGTTGTAGACAAGTCATCTTGTGGCAAGGGAATGCTTGTTCTGCCCAGTTCTGTAAATAAGGTTGGCAGCTGCAAGATCAGACACACGAGAGGGAAGGCGGTGTTAAGGTTTTGAGGCTGGCTCGCTCCCTTTACTTCAGCATTTCCTGACTTTTTTCTAGAGTTTGAGGCCTGGTGCCTCTGGTTCACTGTCTATTTTAACTACGTAACAGCTTTTCAGCAGCAAACATTTTATTGCTCTGGAAGAAGTGGTAGCACACAACCTGCAGTAAGACCTATGGATGCCTCATTGCCCACCTTAGTTCATTGCTTTGCCACCTCACAGCCCTCCCATCTTTGCTGAGAAAGGCTGTCAAAGTGAAACTTGAAAGTAACAGAGTGGCTTAAAATACCTCTGTGCAGCATTTTGAGCTCTGACTTTGCAAGGCAGAGTCTGTGGAACCTGCTCCTACATCTTCCTTCTCCAAGCAGAGATGTTCTTCCTGCTGAGAGCAGAAATGTGAGCTCAGTGGAACTCATTCCTCCCTTTTTCTGAGGCCCTGCTTTTGAGCTTTATCCAGGAGCTCACATTTGTTCAGATCCACGTTTGTCACAGGATATAGAACAGTGAGTCTGAGTGTGGTGGTTTCACTCCTTTGGCTGCAGCCAAACCCAGTTGCTCTCTCACTCTCCCTCCCTGCTCCCAGGGAGCAGGAGAGAGAACTGGAAAGGTGAAAGTAAGAAAACTCATGGATTGAGATAAAAACACTTACTAATTGAAATAAAATAATATTGTTAATAACAGTAATAACAGAATATGCAAATGAGTGGTGCCCAGTGCAGTTGCTCACCCCCTGCTGACGATGCCCAGCCTGTCCCCAGCCAGCGATCCCGGAGCAGGGACAGTCCCCAAGCTGCAATCCTGGAAGAGTGAGCCTGAGCGATCCCTGAGAGGATCCCCCTGTTTTCCAGTCAGCCCTGGTTAATCTACTGACCATGACATGATGTGATGTGGAATAGCTCATTGGCACATCCAAATGCCAATTTCAGGTTTTGCTAATTACTGCACTTGCCCCCTCTCAGTCCTTTGCACTTGTGAACCAGCCAAAGGGGCTCCAGCAGCGACTAAAAACATCAGTACTTATCAACATTCTTCTCATAGCAAACCCCACACTGAAACTAAAGCACAGCTGTTCTAGCTACTGAGAAGAAAATTAACTCTATCCTGGCAAAGCCAGGCCACTAAGACACATTAATTCCGTGTTATCTTCAAGATAATCCTGAAGATAAAGAGGTTGTGAGTCCCGAAGAACGTGCAGTTGTGAGAAGGATCTTTCCCCTGGTGACAGTGATGTGTGTGTGTGCTGACACAGCCTTGTTGCCATGTTTGAGTGGTTTTTCTGTCATATCAGAAATCAAAGCAAGATGTTGAAGAGGAGGGGCACGCGACGTGCCCGAAGGATGGGATCGGTGGGAACGTCAAGTTGTGCCGCCTGCAGCCGCTGCTGGAGGTGCCCATCCGAGAGGCTGAGGCTCAGCCCTTCGAGGTGCTCATGCAGTTTCTGTACACAGACAAAATCAAATACCCTCGCAAAGGTAGGACAGCAGGATGAAAAAAGCACTGTCAGCCAGGGAGCCAGCCTTTACCCTGGTACAGAGCAGGGCCGAGCGTTTGCAGGTGATTGATCCTGCTCTAAGTGCTTAATTACTTACCTGAGATTAAAAAAACCAGCAGATTTCTATCAAAGCACAAAGTCCTTTGTTTTTTCCTGATCCTTTTTAAACATCAAGGAAAAGCAGGTTCTTGATCTTTCCAAAAGGTTTGAAAAAACACCAACCAAACAGAAATTTCAAAGTATTTTGAGCATTACAGCAGCCTGCCTGGAAGGACCGTGTGTCCTGGGTTGGCTTATCTCCTTTTGCTGGCATTGGTTTGATCCCTTGCAAACTGAGCCCACACAGAAAGGCAGAGCAAGCCAGTATTTATCATCTCTTCAAAATGCCAATCCAAAAGAATGCCTCAAGGAAGGGAAAATCCATTTGATGGACTCATTGAAGATCCATGAGTTAAAAACTTGCAGGCTGGGAGGCAATAGTGAGAGATCTCAGCAATTACACAGCACATCCAGCTCCTGGTGGTGTTTGAGTGCTGAGGTCTGTTGGGCTGTGGGAATCAGAGTGGATACCCAGGGAAGTCCAGCTGGTGGGGCTGGGGAAGCTGCAGCCACGTGGCATGGTCACATAAAGTGAAATACATCTATCCTACAGCTGGAAGCTTTGATCCAGTTTCAGTCCAGAATCTTGCCTTTCTATGAAAGGTAATTCTCCTGTCTCAGAGTGAGCCTAATTAATGGAGACAAGGGAACCTGCTCATTGGTGTCTGCCAACATTGCCAGATCCCACTGTCAGCCAGTTCACTGATTCTCATTGTGCTCACTGCAGGACAGGATCAGACCAAAGGAGACCTCTAGGACAAGAGGAAATGGCCTCAAGTTGTGCCCAGGACAGTTGAGATGGGATGTGAGGAAGAATTTCTTTGCTGAAAGGGTTCTGAGGCACTGGAAGGGGTTGCCCAGGGCAGTGGTGGAGTCCCCATCCCTGGAGGGATTGAAGAGTCGTGTAGACACAGTGCTGAGGGACATGGGTCAGTGGGGACTGGTCAGTGTTGGGTTCATGGTTGGACTCGATGATCTTAAAGGGCTTTTCCAATCCAGGCAGTTCTGGGATTCTGTGAGATTATCACACTCTCCTCTTCTCTTTGTTCCCAAGCAGCCTGCTACACTTCTCCACAGCCCATCAAATGTTCTCCCTGGTGCTTACCTGTCTGCTGGATCCTCCAGTGGCCCTGTCCTGACCATTTGTATTCCCAGTTGCTCCTCCTAGTTCAGAGGGCAGCACCTTGGGGATCCATCCAGGGGCTGGGCTAATAGAATTGGGCATGCTCATCAGATGGGATTTTCCTGATTAGACACAGGGAAGACACATGACATGCAATGAGGCTTTTCTCTAACAAAAAGTAGTTTCAGCTGATGGCCAGAGATCCCCAGTGAGGAAAGCAAAGGCTGTGGAGGATTATTCCTTGAGTTGGTGTCCCAGGAGCCCCATTGTGGTGGCCTATGAGGGTCCCCGCTGCCCTTCTCTTACTTCAGCCCTCTCTTCTAGCCCAGCCTCAGATCTGTCCCTGCACAAGCAGAGTGCTTTCATCAGGGCTTGTCAGAATCAGCGAGCTGGTTGCTAATGCTGCATAAACCCAAGGACTTCAGCAGAGCTGTTAGCAGCTGAGGGCTTCAGAAACTCGGGCTGTTAGCTGTGGAGTTTGTTGGTGTTTGAGAGACTTCACTTTTTTCTGAGGATTTAAAAAAATTGTGATCCAGATTTTCACAAAATCTTTGTCCAAAATATCTTCTGGGCTGGCTCTTCCATGCCTCAATTTTGAGACTCCTTTTTTAATGTCTATTCAGATTTTATCTAACCAGCAATGGAAGTTTTTTCTCCATAGAAATACTCCAGTTGCTGCCCCTTCTGCCATTGGAAATGCTTGAGTTGGTGTAAAAAAAAAAAAACCTTTGAGAAAAGTTTCTCTTTTTTGTTCTGTGAGCTCTTTAGCATTTTTATCTCTTGTAATTTCAGGCCATGTGCAGGATGTGTTACTTATTATGGATGTCTACAAACTGGCCTTAAACTTCAAGCTCTCTCGCCTGGAGCAGCTCTGCCTTCAGTACATCGAAGCGTCGGTCGATCTGCAGAACGTGCTCATTGTGTGTGAAAATGCCAACAAGCTCCAGCTGGATCAGCTAAAGGTGAGCACATTCTGCATACAAAGTAACTGATGGAAATTTAAAAAATAAAATAGATGTAATTAATGCTTTGCAAAGCTATCAGCTTTTGAAAATGCAGTTTTCCTATAGCTGCAGAGTGTGTTGTCTTGCAGTTGCTCATTAATATTGTGTAGGGTTTTTTCAATAATTATTTGATATTTTTGCATCTCTGTCCTCTAGGATGTGAAGGGCAGAGTGACTTTGGCTCTTCCTCAGTTCCCTCTCACTGCAGCAGGATGGAACCAGTGCATTTTCTGGTCCCACTGTTTATCAGACACCACCAACAGGTTCTTTCACTTGGTCTGATGAAAAATTAAATTCTGTTCTCTTGCCTTTGATCTGAAGAACACTCTACTGAGAAACAAAATGTCTGATCTTCATCTCTGTGGAGTGGGTCAAAGACTTCTAGGCATTTACTGAAAGCCATGACAGAGTCGATACCCCCAGGCTTCAGATCATGATTTGCTGTGTTGGTCTGGTTCCCACCAGCAGTGGCCAGAGATGATTCTGCTTAAAGCTGCAGAGAAGCAGCAGCTCCACCCAGGCCCAAGAGCCAGTGCACGATCATGCAGTGCCTGTTTGAGCAGCCCCTGCACATCAGTCGGCCATGGAGCTGACGGGTGCAGGTGGGGTGAGGCTAGAGAAACCAGTATGCACCAGTGCTGCATCAGGCACTCTTTATGCAGTGGATATGGGCAAAGGAAAGGCATCCAAGAAGCCCTGAGGAGAAGGATGTGGGGGTCCTGATGGATGAGAAGCTCAACATGAGCTGGCACCGTGCACTCACAGCCCAGAGCCAATACCCGTGTCCTGGGCTGCACCCAGAGCAGCGTGGGCAGCAGGGCCAGGGAGGGGATTCTGCCCCTCTGCTCCGCTCTCCTGAGACCCCCCCTGCAGTGCTGCCTCCAGTGCTGGGGCCACCAACAGCACAAGGACATGGAGCTACTGGAGCCAGCCCAGAGGAGGCCACGAGGATGATGCCAGGGCTGGAGCAGCTCTGCTGTGAGGACAGGCTGAGAGAGTTGGGGCTGTTCAGCCTGGAGAAGAGAAGGCTCCAGGGAGACCTTCCAGTGGCCTCCCAGTACCTGAAGGGGCTCCAGGAAGGTGGGGAGGGACTTTGGTCAAGGGCAGGGAGTGACAGAACAAGGGGTGATGGCTTGAAAGTGGCAGAGGGGAGATGGAGCTGAGATGTGAGGAAGAAATTCTTTGGTGTGAGGGTGGTGAGACACTGGCCCAGGTTGCCCAGAGAAGCTGTGGCTGCTCCTCCCTGGAAGTGTTCTTGGCCAGGTTGGATGAGGCTTTGAGCAACCTGGTCTAGTGGAAGGTGTCCCTGCTGCTGGCAGGGGGGTTGGGACTGGATGGGCTTTAAGGTCCCTCCCAACCCAAACCATTTGGATTCTGTGACAGCAGCAGGGTCAGCAGCAAGCACATAAATGCTGGCACGGCCTTTGGTGCGTGGGACCGTGGTGCCATTGGCTGCCCAGAAGTATCTCAGCATTGGTGGATCTAGTGCCAATGATTTCAGATCAGCCTGCTACCTCCTCCTGCCTTCACTGCCAGGAGGGTGACAGAGGCTCTTCCACACAGCTCCGTTTGGTCAGGATCACCTTGAGTTGGCATCCTGTCCTCTCAGGTCCGCGTTAGTCCTCACAGGTCGGTGCCATCTGCAGAGGGCTGCTCTTCCTGGCACCCTGATCAGTGCTTAAAAACATTCTACAGATGGCTCCTGGGCGGATCCCTCTGGGTCCCAGGTGAAATAACTAGGCAGAAGATGGACAGGAGTAATTATTCTTTGGATTAATTTTGTACTCACCTCCTGGTGAGCTGGTGCAGATGTTTTTTACTTGCGAGAGTGTCCTGAGGGAAAGCTTTGGTTCACACTGGCAAACGAAGGGACATTTTTTTGTCCCTTTAACTGTTTAGCATTGTGGGGTTCATTTGTCACCTTTCTAACACACTGATTTCTCCAGCAAGTTTGCCAAGCTGCAAGAGCTCTTCCAAACTGCTTGCAGCCTTTACAGAAGAGGTTAAAGCAAAATCTGCACAAGGAAATCCTGCAAGTTATTTGCACCCTTAACAGATAGTGTTAAGATCTCTTCATCCTCCTAATTATCTTTTGGTATCTAATTGTATAAATAATTATTAGGAGGTAGCAACTGATCTTAGCTCCATGGAGTTTCTGTCTGTTGAGATTCCCATTTTAGAAACCTTCAGAGCAGCTGAATAGGAGACAATTAATATTTTCCTTGCTGTTATTTCTTAGTCGGGTTTTTCTAGATGCTTAGAATTGTCCTGAATTTCCTGTTCAAGTAGGAGCCCACATGGTCACTTAGTAAGGAGATCACTGATGGTTCCAGCTTGCAGGATCCATGCAGAGGGTTGTAAGACAAGAATGTCCATTTACACCTATAACAGGGTGAGATTTGTGTGGTGCTGTAGGATGACTTCATACAGTAAACCTTAATTTTTTTATTAATGTTCATGTTTTTTAAGGAACATTGCCTGAACTTCGTGGTGAAGGAATCACATTTTAATCAGGTAATAATGATGAAGGAGTTTGAGCATCTTTCTTCATCCCTCATAGTGGAGATTGTACGGAGAAAACAGCAGCCTCCTGTTCGGACCCACTCCGACCAGCCGCTGGACATCGGTAATTCTCTGTGTTGTGAAGCCATGAGCTGTGCTGGTTTTGCACTGCTGATGGGTTGTTTGGTCCGGGAGACAGCCTGGGATGTTGACCACTGCAGACCCCCGATTCTCCAGCTGATGTGACTGTGCTTAGGCTGTTTCCCAGACTAAGACAGGGCATGCTGGTTCTTTTTCCAGTGAGCTTCAATCAGAACAGTATCCCCATCAAAACACATGAAAAACCCTGTTAAATACAGTCATGTTCTTGCAATAAATATCCTGATTCTGTTCAGAGAGAGACAAGGCAGGAGGAACAGGAGGGTATGAAGGATTCAAGGAGAAGGCAGTGGATGCTCAGTTGAAGTGCACTCGGCGCTAACAGAGCTGAGTGGGGAGTTTGCCTGCTCAGCCCTTTTCACCAAAGAGCAGCAGGAGTGAGGAGTTGGATCTCAGAGCAAGCCAGTGCTGACAGGATAGACCTTGTTTGTGAGAGACAGAGAGAGAGGAAAAAAAATCATGGAAAAATTAACCAAGAAAATGAAAGTTAATGGAAGAAAGGAAGAGAAGATGGAGAGGAGAAGACTTTGAGAAGATAAATAAATGTACTAATGGTTGTGCCTTTAATGTGCATTCTGTGGTTCTGCTGGAAGAAGATTATTTGATTTATAGTTCTCTTGTGGAATTCATCAGGGACTGATTTGGGACCAGTCTTATTCAATATATTACAGTTCCTAAAAAAGGAATTTAATAATGAAATTTCCTGAGGCCGCACAGTTCAGAGGCGTTGCCAGTGTTGATTTGGAACACTACACAGAAAGAACTGGGGACTGATGAGAAAGGTGGAGAAGCCAGACCTGGAAGGTCAAGTAGAAGCATTTGGCATTTGTCCCAGGGAGGAGTGAAGTGCACTGTCCAGGAAGGTGGCATGGCCAGCTCCTGTATCCAGAGCTGGAACCGTGTGAGAGACCCCAATGTCCAAAGAATTGAAAGATGAACTTTGAAAATATGAGTGAATTTGGATCAGACTTGAGTGTACTCTATTTCTTAGTTACTTTGGGTTTTCAAAGGTTAATTAAAATGTTGGATAAAAGAAGCCTTTATTGAGGATTTGGGAGAGCTTTTCCATTAAGAGACAAAATCTTATATTCCTTGTGTTTGGAAATAATGAAAAGAGTGGGGAAAAATCTGATTTACCTCTAGAGAGCACCTTTAGTGTGGCAACTGCCAGTGTTTGCTGTCAGCAGTTTGAAAGCAGAGCTGCCAGGTTTGTTTCTGGGAGGGATGGCAGCAGGGATGATGAGGAAGGGCCTGACTCCCACTCAGCCAAGGGTCCCAGAGGAAGGAGGGGTGGGAGTTGTGATGCAGCCATGTACTTGATAGCACCCAGTCCCCTGGAACTATCACATCTTTAACTGTTCCACTGTGTTAACTTTCAGGAACATCTTTAATTCAGGACATGAAGGCTTACCTGGAAGGAGCTGGGACTGAGTTCTGTGATATCATCCTCCTCCTAGACGGCCACCCGAGGCCGGCACATAAAGCAATCCTCGCAGCCCGCTCCAGGTGAGTGAACGTGAGCAGTGCAGCGTTGTGCAGCCTGTGGCTCAGCTTGGGTGTTTTAGAAGCCAGGGAAGAACTCTGTCAGTAGGAAGTGTCAGATGCAGCTTTGCTCAGTGAGTGCAGTAAGCCTTTAAGCGACAGTGATTTTTTTTTTTTTTCAATTTTATACCCAGCAGGGAAAAATAGGAGGAAATTAAAACTGTAGAGGTTCTCTAGAGGTGTGTAAGAAGCTGCACTGCAAGACAAAGAATCTGTAAAGTCACAGGAAGGGTGTAAAGAGTTGTAAAACATGAGGTTCAACAAGGCCAAGTGAAAGGCTGTGCACTTGGGTCGTGGCAATCCCAGGTGTGTGTCCAGAGTGGGAGAAGGACCCATGGAGAGCAGCCCTGAGGAGAAGGACTTGGATGAGTGAGAAGCTCGACATGAGCCAGCAGCGTGTGACTGCAGCCTGGAAAGCCAACTGTGTCCTGGGCAGCAGGGCAAGGGAGGGGATTGTCCCCCTCTACTCTGTCCGTGTGAGGCCTCATCTGGAGGATTATGTCCAGGCCTGGAGCCCCCAACACAAGAAGGATGTTGAGCTGTTGGAGCAGGGCCAGAGGAGAGCCAGGAAGATGATGCCAGGGCTGGAGCAGCTCTGCTGTGAGGACAGGCTGAGAGAGTTGGGGCTGTTCAGCCTGGAGAAGAGGATGCTCCAGGGAGACCTTCCAGTGGCCTCCCAGTACCTGAAGGGGCTCCAGGAAGGCTGGGGAGGGACTTTGGCCAAGGGCAGGGAGTGACAGAACAAGGGGTGATGGCTTGAAAGTGGCAGAGGGGAGATGGAGATGAGATGTGAGGGAGAAATTCTTTGGTGTGAGGGTGGTGAGACCCTGGCCCAGGTTGGCCAGAGAAGCTGTGGCTGCTCCTCCCTGGAAGTGTTCTCGGCCAGGTTGGATGAGGCTTTGAGCAACCTGGTCTAGTGGAAGGTGTCCCTGCTGCTGGCAGGGGGGTTGGGACTGGGTGAGCTTTAAGGTCCCTCCCAACCCAAACCAGTCTGGGATTCTCTAAGGTGGTTTCAGTGAAGTGGTTTCAGCAACGGATGTCCATGAGGTCAGAGAATCTTCAGAGGAACATCCATTTTGAAGCATGTGAAACTCGAATCTCTTTCTCACTTGCTGATATTTAAGACTGGGTGTGAATAAGTGTAACAAAAAATGGTTAACAGAGTAAAAGGGTGTAACAGAGCCCAGGGTGCTCCCGTGCTTTGGGAGTTCACCCCGCTGCAGATGGGCGCTGTTCTCCCTCCCCAGTGCCTGGGTCAGGCGGGTTTGTCCTTCCCTGTGTGTTCTGTGTACCTGCACCTTCCTGTTCTGCCAAACATTCAGTGTTCCCAGAAAATTTCTGTTTCAGATACTGTCTCAATGTTTTTCCAGTCCCAGTATAATATTCAGTATCAGTTACTGGGGTATCTCACCAGAAGCATTTCACAGCTCTTAGACAGCCCTGCCTGATTGGCAGCCTCTGGCTACCAGGGAAATGCTTTAAGCTCTCTACTGGGTCTTATGCAAATTAGATGAAAATCAAAGCACGATGTGTCCTAATTTTCAAGAAACTGAGACAAATTTCAGGTACAGCTGATGGAAATTAGGGGGATTATATTTGGAGTTCTCTCACAGGCAGATAGACATGAAACAACAATTTAGCAGTGTCTTTGCCCAGGCTGTCACCTGAATTTGCTGCTTGGGAAGCTGCTTTGAACAGTCCTGGGTTAACCCATCTGTCTGCAGAATGTGTTCCATCAGTTTTCTTTCCTTTTCCAGTTATTTTGAAGCCATGTTCCGTTCCTTCATGCCAGAAGATGGGCAAGTGAATATTTCTATAGGTGAAATGGTTCCTAGCAAGCAGGCATTTGAATCTATGCTTAGATATATTTATTATGGAGAAGTAAACATGCCTCCTGAAGACTCCCTGTATCCTTAAATCTAAAGTGATTGAAGTATCTGTCTAAACTGCACGTACTTTAGAATAAAATCAATACATTAATTTAAATTTATTATATTAAACTTATATACATCAACATTTTTTATTTTAAAATAAATAAATAAAATAAAACCCCCCATCCTTTTGCTCTAGGCACCACCTGGGGGGATTATTTGCCAGTGCTGCATTAACAGGCACCGCATTTTAACTTCATGGATTTGTGTTTACAGTCAGTGCTGTTACCTTGGTTTTACCTTTTTTTCCTTAATGAGATTCACAGCTACCTCTTTGCTGCACCCTACTATTACGGCTTCTCCAACAACAGACTGCAAGCATATTGCAAGCAGAACCTGGAAATGAATGTCACGGTGGAGAACGTTCTCCAGGTAATTATCCTCAAGAAGCTCTAATTAGCAGCTGCTTGACTGAGATAGAGGAATGCCAAAGGCTCCAGTCAAGTGTGCTGTGTGCTCTTGCAGCCAGGAAGGCCAAGTGTCCTGGGTTGTATTAGGAAGAGTGTGACCAGCAGATGGAGGGAGGTTCTCCTCCTCTCCTGCTCAGTGAGAGGAGGGGTGAGACCCCACCTGGAGTGTCGTGTCCAGTTCTGGGCTCCCCCGTGCAGGAAGGACAGGGAACTCCTGGAGCGTGTCCAGCCAAGGGGGACTGAGGTGATGAAAGGGCTGGAGCATCTTTCATGTGAGGAAAGGCTGAGGGAGCTGGGCCTGTTCAGCCTGGAGAGAAGATGACTCAGAGCTGATTAATGTTTATAAATATCTAAGGGGAGAGTGTCTGGAGGGCAGGGCCAGACTCTTCTCATTGGCACCCAACAATAGGATGAGAGGCAATGGGCATGAACTGCAGCACAGGAAGTTCCACCTGAACTTCTTCACTGTGAGGATGCCTGAGCCCTGGGACAGGCTGCCCAGAGAGGCTGTGAATCTCCCTCCCTGGAGATACTCAAAACCCACCTGGACAAAATCCTGGTTCACGTGCTCTAGGAGTCCTGCTTGAGCAGGGGGGTTGGACTCGATGTGACCTTCAGAGGTCCCTTCCAACCTGAGCCATTCTGTGACTCTGTGCAGTGGGTCCCCCCGGTGCCAGGCTCACCAAGTCCCTTCCAAACTGACACACACTGGGACTGCACAAACCCCCCAGTGCCAGCAGCTCTGCCTGGCTCACGCGTGCGCAGCAGCACAGCCCTCAGCGGCTTTGGTTCCTATCTCCTTTCCATGTCACTGGCACTCCTGTGCTGAAGTGTTCAGCAGATAATGCTCAGCTGCCCCACAGGGTGTTCCTCCTTTGCTCCTCATCCTCCACTGCAGACCAGTGTTTCTGAATGGCTTTTTAAGTTGTACCCTGTGCTCAGCACTCAATTCCAAACCCTTTTTCAGTAGAAATTTATACCAGGGCAAATAGTGATGTGCAGGTGACATTACTCTTATCAGTAATGCTGACAGGATCTGGCAATGAAGGTTAAGCTAACAAAAAATGTTCTGTGATAAGAACACCTACAAAGCCATCTACTAGGCAGGCAGAGTGAACCCAGCACTGACCTGGCTCTTGGCTCTTGCCTGTGCCAGTCTCACTGGGGCTTTTCAGGGAACCTGGCTCTGAAACAAATCTGCTCTTTCCTACTGATTATCTCCTGATGCCTCCACACATCTTAAATCCAAAGCTTATTGTTGAATAGTTCAGAAAAGATTCAGGTTTGTGATGAAAAATGGAGATGTTTCCCTAGCTCAGAGGAGTTCCCTCCTCCGAGTCAGAGCAGTGTCTGTGCCCTGTACACCTGAGCCATGCGGAAGGAAAATCACGTTGTTGCTTTTGCTCCAGATTTTAGAGGCAGCTGACAAGACCCAGGCCCTGGACATGAAGAGGCACTGCCTGCACATCATCGTTCACCAGTTCACCAAGGTTGGTTGCATCTTTTCTGGGGCTTTTGAGAGCTGCTGTCCCCTGTCACTGTGTTGGTTAGAGACACACTGATCCAGGGATCCATTTCATCCTTCCTCACGTGGGACAGCTGGAAGCTGCCTGTGTGTCACTGGCACTCCCTGATGAGTCTGCTAGGCATACTTTCCACACTAAAAAGAAATGAAAAACTGGAACAGCCTGGTCTGGAAATGTGAAGACCTTGCAAAGCAGAAGTTACACAGAATTGCTTCTATTTCCACTTGTTCCAGCTGTTAATTTTGTGCCATGCTGTCGTTGTGTGTTGTTGTACTGAGGGCACAAATCTCTCACTAGCAATTACGTGTGTGCTGTTCGTATTTCTCTTGAAGTATTCTCTGTCATAGATGTTACATTGTCCTGTGCTCAAAAGGCCAATGACCATGTCCTGGCTGGGCTTTCTGTAGTTTCCATGTTTTGATAGGTGGGATGATACATCAGTGATTGACAGGAAAGGGCAAGGAACTGATGTGCTGATATTCCTGTCCTCACTCAAGAAGGATGTTGTCATTTAGTTGTTCCTGGGAGATACAGTCCTTCCACGAGTTTCCCAGCATGTCACCAGTTTACTCCACAACCATTAGCATTGTTGAAATTGGTAGATAAATCATAGGAATTGGGATTTCTGGATGCTACACACTTATTGATAATAATTACCTCGTTAGTGTTCAAGTAGCTCACTCTCTTCTGTATAGTTAAAACTCACAATCCTCCCGCCACTGCCCTGGGGAAGGAGAGCACTGCTCAGTCCACTTGTGTCTGGAGATGACACTGGGGGAGGTCCTCAGGCTCTTTATTGAAAGCCTAAGTTACAGAATCACAGAGAATCCCAAAATTGCCTGGATTGGAAAAGCCCTTCAAGACCATCGAGTCCAACCATGAACCCAACACTGACCAGTCCCCACTGACCCATGTCCCTCAGCACTGTGTCTACACGACTCTTCAATCCCTCCAGGGATGGGGACTCCACCCCTGCCCTGGGCAACCCCTTCCAATGCCTCAGAACCCTTTCAGCAAAGAAATTCTTCCTCACATCCCATCTCAACTGCCCTGGCCACAACTGGAGCCCATTTCCTCTTGTCCTGTCCCTTGCTCCTTGGTTGAACAGACCCACCCCCACCTCTCTGCACCCTCCTTGCAGGGACTTGGACAGAGCCAGAAGGTCTCCCCTCAGCCTCCTTTTCTCCAGGCTCAGCACCCCCAGTTCCCTCAGCCGGGAACTCAGCACACTTGTGCTCCAGACCCTTCCCCAGCTCCGGTCCCTTCTCTGGACACGCTCCAGCACCTCCAGGTCCTTCTTGGAGTCAGGGGCCCAACACTGAACCCAGCACTCGAGCTGTGGCCTCACCAGTGCCCAGTGCAGGGGGAAGAGAACTTCCCTGGTCCTGCTGGCCACACTGGTGCTGATCCAGGCCAAATAGAAGTTGCCCAAGTGTAATGCATTTTACATTCAGAAAGAACTGAAAATGCATAAAAAGCTTTGAGTGTGGAGCCAGCATCCAGGAATTGCCCTCCCAGTGAAGAGTCCCTTGCATGAGGTTCCATCCCCTGCCTTCATCTTTCCCATGTTCCCTGGCCTCATGGATCCTGCAGAGCGTCCCAGCTTCAACAGGGGATGGAGAGGGGTCCCACCGTGGGTTACAGGCCAGCCTGGGGCTGGGACATCTCCTCGGGTCTGGGGTCAGTGCATTACAGTCCCTGAGAGCTGAAATCTCAACGTCCCAGTGGAGGCCAGGGGAAGACAAACAGGTTGGCACAGTTCTCACCAGAACATGCTGGGGGCAGGGGGAACATGGTGACATTTCAGAGACGTGAGCGGAAGGGCGTCACTCCTCGCACCCCGCCAGCCAGAGCGTGTGCAAATGTTTTATATTTGAACTGCTGACTGTCGGAACAGTTTTCATCAGAATGTGGCTGGAAGACTGTCAGGCAGATGTGCACGAAGAAATCTCCAGTGTGCAGTGTTTTCCTGTGGCCTGAGAGGCTCCAGTGTGTGATTTTTGGCCGGGCGCTGGTGACTCTGCGTGGCTGGGCACGGACCTTGCCGCTCCGCTCCCTGCCAGCCCCGGCTCTGAAGGGGGGTTTGTTCCCGCTGCACGAGCCCGGGGGGTCCGTGGGGTGAGGCAGGCGGGGGGTGTGGCCCTGGGGGTCTCCGGTTCTCCCAGCTCGATGCTGAGGAGCTTTCCCCGCAGAAGGAGCATTACCTGGAGCTGCTCCGAGAGGTTTGCTGGTTTGGGCAGCGTGGCTTTAGGCTCTCGTGTGTCGGTGTTGTGCAAAAGCCTCAATAAAACTGCTGTTGTGAAGCGTTTGTACTGACACCCTGCTCTGTTCCTCTGCAGCGCACGCCTCGGTGCGGGGGCAGGACTCCCACCAGCCTTACGGGGTCTCTTTCCCTCCCAGTCCTCACAGGCCCTTGTTTTGGGGATGCTACTTCAAGCACGTGGCCTGGGCTCTTCCTGAAGCTGTTTCTTTCCTGGGTTTCAAAAGATGTTCAGGACATCTTTATTCTTTATCACAATCAAGCTTCTTAGAGTGAGGTGATGATCTTTAATTAGACCACTTAACACAGGCTGGGGAAGGGGACAGGCTTTGGGCAGAGTCTGCCTTCAGGGCTGGGCATGGGTGGTGAGAACTCCAGAACAGGGGTTCCAGGCTCCTCACTGTGGGGCTGTGGAGAGGCAGGAATGTGTAGAGCTCTTCTTCGCTAACAGTTGCCCTTCTGAACAGTCCAAGAGCGTGGGGTTTGTTGTAGATTCTCCTATATCTGATGTGGCAAAGGTGCTGTTGGCTTAGTGCTCCAGAGCACTGCTTTGACCGCGGGGGCACGCCAGCAAACCAGCGCGGACACGGAGCGCGGCCGCTCCGGAGGAGCACACGGGAGCAGAGGGGTCACGTTCTCAGTGGAAACACAGAGACTCCAGAGCTCAGGGCCACGCTGGTGCCCAGCTTTGCTTTGTAGGAGAGTGCTGAGCTGGGATCCATTTGCAGCAGAGTCGTCAGTATGAGCAGTAATTACTCTCCTCTCTCAGCGAGGCAGTGCTGGGGTCAGCGTTTCTGTGTCCCCATCCCCACCGTGCAGCCGCCTGAAATGGGGTTGTGAGTGCAGGAAGTTGTGACCAGAGCCCCACGGGCTGCTCCCCCCAGCCCAGCTCCACGGCTGGGATTCCAGGCTGGGATTTCATGGTGTGATTTGAGGCTGGGATTTCAGGCTGTGGTTTCATGGTGTGATTTCAGGCTGGGATTTCAGGCTGGGATTTCAGGCTGGGATTTCAGGCTGGGATTTCATGGTGTGATTTCAGGCTGTGGTTCCAGGCTGTGATTTCAGGCTGGGATTTCAGGCTGGGATTTCATGGTGTGATTTCAGGCTGGGATTTCAGGCTGGGATTTCAGGCTGTGGTTTCAGGCTGGGATTTCAGGCTGGGATTTCAGGCTGGGATTTCATGCCGTACCTGCCCAGCCTTTGACTTGCCTGACCTGCCTGTTCCACGTGGGGTGGCAGGGATGAATTGGTGATGCTGTAGCTATGATTTGGGGAGGGTTTTAATTTCTTTCTGTTTTTTTCTGTTTTTTTCTTTTCCTTGAAGGTCTCCAAGTTGCCAAATCTCCGCTCCCTAAGTCAGCTCCTCCTTCTTGACATCATAGAGTCGTTAGCTAACCACATATCAGACAAGCAGTGCGCAGAGCTGGGCTCAGACATCTGACATGCTCTGGTAATCGAACTTTGCCTTTGTTCCTCAAAACCTAGCACTTTATGGCTGACTCTCTTCTTTTTAACCATCCCATACTGAGCTGCTCAGAGTGTCTACACAGTCTGGCTGGTGGTCCAGAGGAGCACGGACAGCTGATGCTCTCCCATGGGTTTGCTTGGTTTGTACCTTGGTGGCAAAGGGTTTGGTCTCTGCTGTGCAAATGTCAAATTGAAACCATTACAGGAATGAATTTATTCCACATGGTGTTGGAAGTAACTAAGTTAAGAATCAAACCCACTATTAGTTTTATACTGTAAAATAAAGCAGTCATGAGTAAGAGAGTCATTAATACTTTAAACCATGATATTTAAAGAATAAAGAACTTCAGCTGGCACAGCCAGGGGCTGTCAGTGCAAGTCAGATAGAACACAACTGGAAGCAGAGCGCGGTGCTCGCAGTGGGGCTGCTGCTGGACCAGAGCCTGGTGACTTTTCAGAGACCCTCCATGGTGTGGATTAAAAGATAAAGCCCTTTGCAACTGCCTGGACTGGGGAGCTGCAGGAGGTTCAGACCCGTGCTCTGCAGCAGGTCAGACCAGAAGATTACAGCAGTCCTTTCTGACCATCAAATCCATTAATCCTGTCTCGCTAAGCCTTTCTAAATCAATTTATTAATAAAGAGTTAACATCTTCTCCTGGCATTTCATGACTGACTTGGCTTTCATTTTGGAAAAAATTAAGCAAAAAGTGCTCTGAGCTTGATGAAGGTCACTTTGTTAAAAATAAGTGTGCTGCATCTTGTTACTAATTTTGTGCTGAATTGTCTTTGTGAGTCCTTGCCTTTGCAGGAAGGTGGCTGGAGGCAGAGCGCCCTTCCCAGCCAGTTCCCTCCCGGTTGCAGCTCCCCAGCCCTGTGCCGTGCTGGATGCTGCCCACGCTGCAGAGGAGAGGGGAGCTTTGCCTCTCCCTGGCTGGTGATGCAGCTTGGTTGGGGAGCGTTGGAGATCAGCTGGTGTTGGTGAAACATCTGCAGACAGAACTGCTCCCCAGTGCAAGGGCCACCAAGGCAGCCCAGGAGGGAGGGAGACACAAGCTGGGAGTCGCAATCTGGTCCTGCCTTAAGCTGCACCAGTTCGCAGGGGTGAAGCAGACGGCGACACTGACGTGGTGCTGCTCTCTGCTTGGCTTTTGGAAGGGTGAGAGTTGGGTTGAGCCAGAGCAGTGGAAGCTCCCTCCTGGGTTTCCACCCTGGAGGCCATAATTTTTAGCTCAGGCCAGTGGAGGGTTCCTGGTGCAGTGAGTTGTGAGCTCCTGTTCAGCAGCCTGGAGCACGACAGCCCCGCGCCTCAGGGTGCTGGGGGTGTTGCAGTCTGTGCAGCGGAGAGGGGGTCATTGCACTGAGTCCAAGGGAAGCGCTTGAGGGACCACTCGATCTCTCTCCCAGCTCAGGTGGGTCAGACCAGAGGCAGCAGAGGGATCTGAGAGCCAAGGGCTCATTTTCAGCCAGAGGGATTATTTCCAGATACCTCACAGGTAGTGAAGTCTCATGTGAGAGGTTAATTGTACCAACAGTCTGCGTGTTGCCTGAGAGAGGTTCTACACCACAGCTTGTTAGAACAGTACCAGTATTCTCAGCAGTGCTGGATCCACTGGAGGACACCCACTTCCCAGACATGGGCAGCTTGGTTCCCTCGGTGAGGAGGAGCGGGCGGATTTCAGCCGTGCCATAACCAGCCCCTTTGACTCCATTTTCTCAAACTATTTGAGGTCTGGAGCTTTTCCTGAGCCCATCAGCGAGGAAATCACAGAATCACAGAATCATTTTAGGTGGAAAAGACCCTTAAGATCATCGAGTCCAACCAAAAACTTAACACTGCCAAGTCCACCACTAAACCGTGTCCCTAAGCACCTCATCTACTCATCTTTCAAATCCCTCCAGGGATGGGGACTCCACCACTGCCCTGGGCAACCCCTTCCAATGCCTCAGAACCCTTTCAGCAAAGAAATTCTTCCTCACATCCCATCTCAACTGCCCTGGGCACAACTGGAGCCCATTTCCTCTTGTCCTGTCCCTTGGTCCTTGGTTGAACAGACCCACCCCCACCTCTCTGCACCCTCCTTGCAGGGACTTGGACAGAGCCACAAGGTCTCCCCTCAGCCTCCTTCTCTCCAGGCTCAACACCCCCAGTTCCCTCAGCCGGGAACTCAGCACACTTGTGCTCCAGACCCTTCCCCAGCTCCGGTCCCTTCTCTGGACACGCTCCAGCACCTCCAGGTCCTTCTTGGAGTCAGGGGCCCAACACTGAACCCAGCACTCAAGCTGTGGCCTCACCAGTGCCCAGTGCAGGGGGAAGAGAACTTCCCTGGTCCTACTGGCCACACTGGTGCTGATCCAGGCCAGGATGCTCTTGGCCTTCTTGGCCACCTGGGCACTCTGCTGACTCATGTTCAGCTGCTGCTGACCAACACCCCCAGGTCCCTCTCTGCTGAGCAGCTCTGCTCCCCAAGCCTGTCACGCTGCCGGGGGGTTGTGACCGAAGTGCAGGACCTGGCTCTTGGTCTTGTTGAACCTCATGGAATTGGCCTTGGCCCATTGATCCAACCTGTCCAGATCACTCTGCAGAGCCTCCCACCCCTCCAGCAGATCAATACTCCCACCCATCTCGGTGTCATCAGCAAACTTACCAAGGGTGTGTGCAATCCCCTCATCCAGATCACTGATGAAGATATTAAGCAGGACTGGCCCAAACACTGATCCCTAGGGAACACCACTGGTGACCAACTGGATTTAACTCCATTCACAACTCTCTGGGCTCGGCCAGCCAGTTTTCCACCCAGCAGAACGTGTCCCTGTCCAGGCCACGTGCAGCCTCTGCACCCTCTGAGTTGGGCACTGCGGGTGTCTTTGCTTTGGAGGTGGTTTTGGCTTCGTCCCGGCTCTGGTGACCGCAGTGCTTGCTCAGTTGCGTTGCATAGGTGGGATCTGACGTCACGGCCCCTGGTGCTGTTCCCTCACTGTAGTGATTGGCCCCTGGGCTGCTGCTGTGCAGGGTGCTGGGATCCTGCAGCGCTCAGAGAGAGGAGCCAGGGACCTGCCTGAGGGGCCCCTTCGGGCTGAGCTCCCCCCTGCACCCCGGGCTGTGATGGGTCCCCCTGGGGCTGGGCCCTGTGGGGCTGGGCTGGGTCTCAGGAGAAGGAGGCCAGGGAGGTCCAGGGTGGTTGGGGGGCAATGGGCCAACCTTCCCGTAGGCTCATGCGGTTGCACAGCCCCCAAGGTGACACCGCGCCAGCCCCAAGGTGACACCCCGCCAGCCCCAAGGTGACACCCCGCCAGCCCCAGGGGCAGCCCTGGGTTCCCTGAGGGGATCTCAGGATGGGAGGTGGGCAGGAGCAGCTGGTGGTGGAGGAGCTGATGCCAGGGGCCAGCACCAGCAACAGGGTTGAGTTGAGCTTTCTTAGGCAACTGGGTGGTGGTTTCACCACCTCAGCCCTTCCCTTTGAGCCTCTGTGCCCAGCAGGTTCCTGGGGTTACTGGTGTAGCTGCAGCCTCGGGGCAGCTTGGTCCTGGAATTCCGGGGATCGTGCTCACATTTGATAGGAGCGAGGGGCAGCGCGGCTGTCGAGCTTTGTCATCCTGCAGTCGCTGCCCTCTGCAGCCCACGCTGGCTCTCTAAAGCCCCCAAGTTGTGCTTTGCTGGCACCACTGCCACACTGGGATTTATCCCAGCAAAGAGCAGGTCCCAGTGAGCACGTGGCAGCACCTCCGTGCCCGTTCGTGGTGCTGCTGTCAGCGCCTGGGGGCTCACCCGAGTGGGGGCTCATCCCCCCCATGGAACACGTCTGGCTGAAAGCCCATCAGGCTGTGTGGGGGGCACAGACCCCCCCCCATCACACTGCTCTTCAGAACTCTGCTGCTGTCGCTCCCTGAGTGTCAGGTCCAGCTTTACGAGATGGTCTTGGTTCCCACCAGGCTCAGGTCACCTCAGGGCTGTGCAGGGAGGAGCTGGGGGCAGTTGCAGGAGCCCACGTGCTGGGTGCTGGTGGCAGCTCCCCGGTGGGGCAGCAGGAACGCCCCCCTCTCCCCAGCCCCACAGCGAGTCCCAGCGCGATGGGGGCAGAGGCCTCAGCTTGTGAAGGAGAAGGAAAAGCAATTCCCAACCCTTCCTCTGCCTTCTGCCTTCTGCCAAGAAATCCCAATTTTGCCACTCCCCTCCCACCACAGGCCCCCATGGGTCACCCCTCCCAGGAAGAGGACCAGCTCCCCCTGTCCCTGCTGCCACATGGGACCTGTGACAGCTCAGCAGGAGCCTGGTAGGGACTGGTGGGGCACAGGGCCCCGGCCTCCTGCAGCTGCTCCAGCCCTGAATATGCTGACACCAGGCCCATCATGGGACAGAGCGACCTGCACGTCCCCAACCAGTGCTGGCGGGGTCCAATCCTGGGGCACCAGCTGGTTCCTGGGCAGGAGGAGCAGGAATTATGTTAAGGCTGCCCATGAGCAGGAAAAGAGAAAAAATACAAATTTTAATAAGGAAATGTGTGCAGTGCTGGAGAAAGGGCTGAGGTCCTGCCAGAGGGAGCAGACCCAGGCTGCACTAGTCCTCCACCACCTCCAAGCCCAAGATCTTCCTGACGTAGTTCTGGACGTTGACGTGGAGCTGAGGGGCTGTAGCTGAGAAGGTCTCCATGGCCAGAGCCCGGGCTGCCTCCGAGCCACCCCACATGGCACGATAGAGGGGCAGCGTGTACTTCTGCTTCCCCTGCAGAGACAGAGCCGGGGTCACACCCCAACCCCCTCCTGGCTCCAGCAGGGTGAAGCCCCAGGAGCCCCACATCCCCCCAGGGCACAACACCTCCAATAGCACCCTGCTCGTGGTGAGGAGAGCACAGAGGAATGGGAGAAGGTGGAAAATGCTGCCTCTGGCAGCCCTCAGCACTGTGGTGCTGGGGAAGAGAGAAGACCTTGACCTTGAAGAAGGAGAAGGCCCATAAAAAGCTCAAAATCAACAAGGCCAAGTGTAAGGTCCTGCACCTGGGTCAGGGCAACCTCCACTGTCTGAACAGCCTGGGGGATGGATGGGTGGGTGGATGGAGGGATGGAGGGATGGATGGAGAGCAACCCTGCAGAGAAGGACTTTGGGGTGCTGGTGGGTGACGGATTGGACATGAGCTGACAAGGGACTTGCAGCCCAGAAAGCCAACTGTATCCTGGGCTGCATCACCAGCAGTGTGGGGAGGAGGTTGAGGAAGGAGATTCTTCCCCTCTGCTCCACCCTGGTGAGACCCCACCTGCAGTGCTGACTCCAGTTCTGGGGCCACCAACAGCAGAAGGACATGGAGCTACTGGAGCCAGTCCAGAGGGGGCCATTAAAATGGTCAGAGGGCTGGAAGAGCTGCTGGGAGGAAAGGCTGAGAGAGCTGGAGTTGTTCAGCCTGGATAAGGTTCGGGGAAGACCTCACTGTGGCCTTTTCATATATAAAGGGAGCTTGTGAGAAAGATGGAGAGTTTGTACCAAGACCTGGAGTGACAGGACAAGGGCTGAGGGTTTTACACTGATGGGGAGAGAGGTGTAGATTGGACATGAGGAAGAAATGTTGTACAGTGAGAATAGTGAGAGGCTGAACATGTCCAGAGAGGTGGTAGATACCCTCTCCTTGGAAACATTCAAGGTCAGGTTGGACAGGGCTCTGAGCAACCTCGTCTGGCTGAAGATGTCCCTGCTCACTGCAAGGGGGTTGGACCAGATGATCTTTGAAAGTCCCTCCCAACCCAAACCATTCTGTGGATCTATCAAGAGCAAGAGCCAACCCCTGGTCCTCTGGCACAGAAGGTCCCATCCCCGATGGCACGCTGCTGGGCACAGCTGCCGCTGCCCAGGGACAAACCTGGCTGTGGAGGAAGTCCTTGACCTTGCTGTACTCAGCCTCGAGGTTGTTCTTGAGGACAATCTGGCACCAGCGGAGCCGCAGCTCGGCATTCTGGGCCTTGGAGATCTTTGGGTACATCTTGCTCAGCCTCTCCACGTTGCCTGCAAGAGGGAGATTGTCACCATCCCTGCAGGGGCTCTGCCTCCAAGGAGGCCCCGTGAGCCCACCCTGCTCTGCTGCAAATCCTCTGGGATCCTCGCAGCCATGGGCCAGCTCTGGACCCCCCTGAACTTCCCAGCACCCCCAGCTCTGAGACCGTCCCAGGCACTCGCTGGCTCTGGGCAGGAGGGTGCCCATGTTGGGCCTCCCGGGGCCAGGTGTCCTGCAGAGCCCTGTGCCCAGTGGCTTGGGCTGACAGCGTGAGGGGTGGGGAGGTCCCTCAGCACAGGGAGAGCTGAACACAGGGAGGTGACAGCCCAGCTGACCCAGCCTGGGCACAGCAGGGCTCCTCCTGGCCACTGCACATGTCCCCATATGTCTGGGGACACGCTTCCCCTGGGTCTCCACTCCCCACCGCACTGACTGAGGCTTCCCAGACACCAGGCACTGCACTGCTGGACCACAGCGGGGATGGGCTGATGGCCCATTGACACGTCCTCACGTCCCCAACCAACTGGCTGGACTGGGGCACGTCACCCCGTGTCTCCCCTGGGCACCAGAGCCCTGGGAAGTCCCCTGGCCCTCACCTTCTGGCAGGGGGGATTTCTGCAGGACCTGATCCAGGAAATAGACCAGCTGGTACGTCCTCCAGCCAGCGATGTCCACGGCTGTGATCGCTTCCATGTTCAAGCCATCAGCTGCCCAGAGCTCTGCCAGCTCCTCTGCCGGCTCCATCAGCCGCTGCCCCGGCGAGAGGTCGGGCAGGTAGGGCGGCCAGCCCGGCGTGTTCAGCCAGCGGTCAAACTCAAAGCCTGTGGCGAGGCAGGGACGGAGGAAGAGCTGGGAGGGGCTTTCAGAACGCCGGGTGCTGCTGCCCAGACATCCCTCTGCCTTCCCCGAGGGATCCCCCGCACCAGCAAACCCCCCAGCGACGGCGCCAAGCAGAGACTGACGGGTGAGGCCGTTCAGCCACCCTGGGCCCCATGTGTGCTGGTGCAGTGACAGCCCCACGCTGCCAGGGAGATGAGCCGGCGCTGGCATGGAAAGCTCCTGGCAGTCCTGGCTCTCTGCAGCAAGGCTGAGCTGAGCCTGGGGCACCAGCTGAGCCTGATCCCAGTTCAGACCAGTGGCTCCACCAGCAAACGCTCACATCCTGGTGCTGAGACTCACTGGGCTCAGCTGTCCATGGAGAAACCCAAACAGGAGGGAGAGGGACTTTTTCCATGGGCAGATGGTGAAAGGACAAGGGGAAATGGTTTTAAACCAAGAGAGGGGAGATTTAGGTTGCATATTGGGAAGAAATTTTTCACCCAGAGGGTGGTGAGACCCTGGCTCAGGTTGGCCAGAGAAGCTGTGGCTGCTCCTCCCTGGAAGTGTTCTCAGCCAGGTTGGATGAGGCTCTGAGCAACCTGGTCTAGTGGAAGGTGTCCCTGCTGCTGGCAGGGGGGTTGGGACTGGATGAGCTTTAAGGTCCCTCCCAACCCAAACCAGTCTGGGGTTCTGTGATTCTATGAAACAGCACCTGAGCATGGACTGGATGGAAAAAAGCTGGGCTAAGCAGGTGCACACCTGAGCCCAGGTTAATGCCTGACCCTGGGCCGGCCAACGCTGCGCTGCCTCCATCAGAGCCGAGGCCAGGAGCGGCAGCAGCACCTCCAGTAACACCCACACACCGACAGGCACGGGGTCTGTGCAGGACATGGGGCGGCTCCGATGCCCCCGGGGTCCTGGTTTGCAGACAGTGCTCCAGTCCCCTGGGCAGGAAGGCTCCGTGCTGACCTGGGATGGAGTCCACGCCCTTCTCCTTCAGCTCCGGGAAATACTCCAGGAAGAAGCCGAGGGCATCGTCTGCTGTGATGCTCTGGAACTTGAACCGGTTCACGTAGGCCTGTGGGGACGGCTGAGGTGTGACACCACACACGCCCACCCCAGCAGTGCTGCCCAGCCCTCCCCATGCTCCAGCTCCCAGGGATGAGCCCACCCCACTGCTGAGCCCACCCCACTGCTGAGCCCACCCCACTGCTGAGCCCACCCCACTGCTGAGCCCACACCAGCCCCCGTTTCCCCCGCTCCAGGGGCTGCCCAGCCCCTCACATCCCCTGAGACACCTCTGAGCATTGCCAGCACGGGGCCAAGCTCTGCCCTAAGCTCATTCCCCCATGAATATCTCCATTTCCCATCTCCCCAGCCCATCCTTCCCAGGCTCCCGTTGTGCTCTGACTTGGCACCTCCACCTGGTACCTCCTCGCACCAACCTGGAGAAAGGCATCGAACGTGCTCTGCTCGCCCACGAGATGGGCCAGGTAGCTGACGAAGCAGTACCCCTTCTCGTAGGGCGTTTCATTGTACGTGTCATCGGGATTGACACCTAGAAAAAGGGAAAGCCCTCAGGAATCATCTGCCCATCTGCAAACAGAACAGCCCTCAGGTACGCTGAGATTTCTGCTCTCTGTGCTGAGACCTGTAGCGTCCCTCCTGGAGCCACCGCCCCACTCGAGTCCCATCACCAGCACCGGTTTTGTTGCAAGCCTTGAAACGCTCCCTCCAGCAGCAGGGATTCCCCCTCTAGCACCACACTGCACTTGCCCCCACTCCCCCCGCCAGCTGCATGGGGACAGGGACACCCCACAAACCTGGCTCGATGACCACCCGCAGCTTGTTGAGCGGATGGTCCTCCCCGGTGTTGTCCATGTGCTGGCGCAGGAGGGCCCTCCCGGTGGCAGCCTCCAGGCAGGTGTAGGCCAAACCTGGGCAGAGACAAGCAGGAGCTGTTCAGAGACCCCGACCAGTCCCCCACGTGCTGCAACACGAGGAGTGCTGCTACAGGACAGAAAACAGCGTCAGTGCAGGAGCTGGGAGAGGAGAAAACCAACAAACAAGGCATTGGGATGGCAAAGCTGCAGGCAGGGAAGGAAACCCAGCCCTTGGGTAGCAGGAGGATTTTAGAGCTGTTAAAATTCAGCAAACAGTGCCAGGAGCGCTGGATGTGACCCTGTGTCCAGGGGGAGCCCAGTGCAGCTGGTACCAGCTCCCCACAGGAGCTGCGGGAGCAAGAGGAAGGTGAGGCTGTGCGATCGCAGTGCCCACGCCCCTGGGGCTCCATCCATCTCTCAGAGGGGAGGCAGTTCCTCTGCCAACACAAAACCCCAGGGCCTTGCTGGCTGCTGCTCTTCACCTCTTCTGAGATGCAGCACAGGCTCTGGCCCCGCACACGGAGCTCAGAGGGACAGGCTGAGCCGCGGCACACGGACCCCAGACCCGCGGGGGGTCCTGCCTGCAACGGCACGGCCACGCGCGGGGACTCGGCAACGCCACGCACCGTAGACTTCGGTGGAAATGCGTCTCTGGGCGTACATGGTGAAGCCCTCGTTCAGCCAGAACTCGCCCCAGGTGGCATTGGTGACCAGGTTACCAAACCAGCTGTGGGAGATCTCGTGGATGATGACGTCCGCCAAGGAGCGGTCCCCAGCCAGCAGACAGGGTGTCACAAAGGTGAGGCAGGGGTTCTCCATCCCGCCGAAGGGGAAGGAGGGCGGCATGAACAGGATGTCGTACCTGCCGGGGAAGGGCAGGTGACATGGGTCAGACCCATCTCCTCCTGCAGACACTGCTCAGGCTGGGGGATGCTCCCGCCCAGCCCCAGGGAGCAAAGCCCCTTGGGAACAGGAGGCCCTACCTGCCCCAGACATAAGGTCCAAAGAGCTTCTCTCCAACCGTCAGGAACTCCTCGATCACCCCATCGTACTCCTTCTTCGCAGCCTCGATCAGGCAGGGCTCGGCCCAGACACGGCTCCTGGCCAAGTGAGCAGAAGAGAAACTTTGAACCATTGCCAGACTTTTACCCTATTGCTTCATCACACAAAAGCCACACGTGTTCATTCCACAGCAAAACAAAAGCTGATAAAAGCAGCTCATGAGACTGATAGTGAGAACTGCTCCAACTTCTCCCCTGTCCGAGTGTCAAAGGGCTTTTCTGTGGCTGCTGTGAACGCTGGGACCCTGAACAAAACCCCAGCCCTGGGACGAGACGTGGGACCCTCCATCGGCGCGGACCCGCTGCATGGGCGTGAGACGAGCAGAGCCAGGGACACCCTCAAAGGCGAGGGGACCCAGCACCAAGGCTCCTCCTCTCCAGAGCAAGAAGCACCCTCACCCAGCAGAGCCCACAGCCTGGTGACACAGCACCACGTGCACAGCAGACGGGGGACGGACCAGCTCACACTTACAGTCAGTGTCTCCACGTCTGCCTGCTCTCCAGTGCCCAGAGGGAGGCACCCAGAGGTGCCATGGGACAGCACAGCATGGGGGCTTCACCGTGTGGCCCCACAGCCAGAACGTAACACTCGAGGGGTCTCCTCCAGAGCCCCTTACCTTGGGCCAACGTCAGCAGACACAATGTCCCCAACAGCCAGAGCGATCAGGTAGGAGGGGATCGGATGGGACATCTTGAAGATGAAGGTGTTATCCTCCTGCTTCTCCCAGCTCGTGGCACTCATCACAGCTGTGAAACCCTCAGGGACCTGGATGTGTAGATGAAAACATCTATTAGATCCATAACATGCAGAGCAGGGTGGCCACTAACCCAGCCAGGGATGCTGTGATGTCTGAGGGCGAACACGCTGGAGGTGGCCAGGTCTGTGGGCACTGCAGGTTTTGGGGTGCAGAGCAGGCCAATAATGCCCTGAGCTCCAACTGCAACGGCATCACTCAGCACTTGGGCTCAACCACCAGCTGGGTGCAACACCAGGACACCTGGAGCTGCTGTGCAAGGTGCCAGCGAGATAAAGAAATGCTGGAGCTGCAGGTGCTGAAAGGGCAAAGGATGCAGATCCTCCAGATGCTGCCCCTCCGCCCATTTCTTACACAACAACTCGTGTTTTCCATTCTCAAGCCAAAACAGAACCCGTGGCTGATCCACCAGCCTGGGCTGAGCCCTGGGAGACTGATCTGGTCTCTCTCTCCTTCCAAACACGGGGCGAGTGCCCGTGGTGCCGTGGGCAATGTGGTTTTCTTGGCACAGAGCTGGGGGCTCTGTGACAGCGCTCACCCATCACAGGGGATGCTGCCAAGCTTTAAGGGCAGAAATTAGAGCAAAAGGCAAAATAAATAAATGCCAGCATCACCAGCTGATGCCACCATGTGCCATCAGCCTTGGCTTGGTGTCACACCAGTAAGTGGCTTCACTCACCCGCAGCAGGCTGGCGTGCCGGGGTGGCCCAGGGCCGGTGCTGTGTGACTGCCCGCACACAGGGAGGGAATTTGGATTATTTAGTCCCATTTTGGTACTAAACCTGGGGACCAGCAGCTGCTCCTTCCATCCTGGAAGCCCAGGCACTGCCACCAGGACCCAGTGCTGCCTGGTGTCATCGCCCTCCTCCAGCTGTGTCCCCCCAAACTTGGCTCATCCCAGTCACCCCCCACTACTACACACACCGAGAGCCGGCATCCCACTGCCCTCGGACTGCTGCGGAGCAAAACCAGGGTGTTCTGTCACCACCAGAGGAACTGGACAAAGGCAGCAGTGTGAGGAGAGCAGAGAGGTTGAAACACCAAGTTGATCCCAACAGTTTGCTGATGGTTTGGCATCAAGCACCAACTATTTCAGCCACCTCCACCGGGAGAGAAGAGCTTCCAGGGGGACGGGGGGCACGTGCACCCACGTGCAAACCACTGCACAACGCGGTGCCCGGCACACACGGCTGCGGAGCAGCGACAGGACCCCTGGGGTCTGCTTGTATCAGAGGGACACAAGAGAAAACCAGGAGTACAAATTAATTATCCCTCAGTGCCTTCTCTGCTGGGCCCTGTGGCGGAGGGTTTGAGGCGAGTGTGACAAGCATCGCCTCCTGTGCTGCTGCTGCAGAGCCCGGGGCGGTGTCACCGATGTGACCCCCCGATGTTCCAGCACATCCTGCAGAGGAGCCGGCAGCTTCCCCGCGAGCAAACGTGCAAACTCACGAGGGTTTTGCTCCCGCCAGGCGTGAGGGGGTGGCTGGGTCCGTGTCCCCAGACCCCACCAGGAGTGAGGGGGTGGCTGGGTCCGTGTCCCCAGACTGACCTTCACCGTGGCCGAATAGGTGCATTTCACTGAGGGGGTGTCGAAGCCGGGGAAGAAGGACCTGTTGAGGACGGCCTGGCCTTGCGTGTACATGTAGGGCTTCTGCTTCCCCGCCGTCTGCTCAGGGGCGAGCCAGCACACCTGGGGGGAGGGAGGGGAGAGACCCCAGGGTGAGAAGTGTTCTGGGGTGAGGGGGGTCCCCGGCTCCTCACCCATGGGTGCTCTCTGCTGGGTCTTGTCCCCCCAGGGTGGGTCTCAGCCTGCTCTGTGACCAGTGTCCCCTCAGCTCCCCCACTCACCCCATTCCCTCAGCTTCCCCCATCCCCTCGGCTCCCTGTCTCCCCTCGGCTCACCCTGTCCCGCCGTGTCCCCTCAGCTCTGCCTGTCCCCTCAGGCCCCCCCAGCTCACCCCGTCCCCTGTTCCCCCGTGTCCCCCAGGCTCTCTCGGTTCCCCCATCCTCCTCATCCCCCGGCTCTCCCCGTCCCCCTGGCTCCCCTCGTCCCCCCACGGCTCTCCCCGTCCCCCAGGCTCTCCCCGTCCCCCCAGCTCCCCCCTCCTCACCCCGGGCCCCTCTCCCGCCTCATAGTCGATCTGGAGGGTGAGGAGCTGCCCGGCGCGCGGGGCCTGGGGCAGGGTGATGTGCAGGGCGCTGCCGTAGCTGGCGAAGGGGCGGCTCTCGACGTGCAGCGGCTGCCCGGTCCCGGGGGTGCCGGGCGGAGGCAGGAGCGCGGCGCGGTGCACGGTCAGCCCGGGGTGCGCGTCCAGCCGCAGCGGCCCCGCGTCCTCGCGCGTGCAGCACAGCTCGAGCCGCGCGCTCCCGTGCAGCCGCCCGGCGCCCGCCGCCGCGAAGGTCACGCGCAGCTCCAGGTGCAGGTGCCGCAGCGACCACACGTCCACGCTGCTGACGGAGGCCACGTCCCGTCCCGGGGCCGCCATCGCCGCTGCCGAGGGGTGAGACCGGCAGGGGCGGAGCGAGACCGGCAGGGGGGGGCCGGGGCCGGGGGGCGGGACTGAGACGGGAAGGGGGCGGGGCCGGGAGTCAGAGCCGGGCGAGGGGCGGGGCCGGGGCCGGGGCGGGAGGACCCTATAGCGGAGCGGGGCGGAGGGAAGGGCGGGGGATCCTGGTAGAGGGCGTCCGTAGGGGGAGGGGTCCGGGGGGATCTATGGGGGGTCAGGGGAGGGAGGCTCATGGGGGGGATCGCTGAGGCAGGGATCCCATGGGAGGGTCTGTGTGGGGAACAGGGAGGATCCGGGGGGGGCCGGTGGGAGGTGGGGGTGGGGGATCCGAGGAGTGGGGGTCCATGGGAGGAGGGATATAGGGGGATCTATGGGGGGGGGGGGCACGGGGAATCCGGGGAGGGGAGATCCGGAGGGGGAATCCATGGGGCGGGGGGCCCATGGGAGGGTCCGTGTCAGGATCCAGGGGGACCCGGGGGGGGCCGGTGGGGGGAAAGGAATCCGGGGAGGGGGGGTCCACGGGGACATCTGGGAGGATCGGGGAGTGATATAGGGAGGGACCCATGGGGGATCGCTGGCGGGATCCGAGGGGGGTTCCAGGAGCGGTGTCCCTGGGGAGCCGGGGGGTCCCTGGGGGATCTGTGGGGCAGGGGGGTCCCTGGAGGGTGTCTGGGGGTTCCGGGGGTTCCTGGGGGTCCCCGGCTCAGGCGTCACCACCGGCTCCAGGCGCCGCGTCCCGGCAGCCGAGCGACACCGGGTCGACGGGGACCGGGAGGGGCCGCCCCGCAGGGACGGAGCGGGGCAGGGGCGGGCACGGGCCTGCGCGACTCCTCCCCCGGCCCGGCCCGGCCCGGCCCGCGCGGGCCCCTCAGCCGCTCTGTCAGTCCGCGACCGGCGGCGGCACCGGGCGCTGCCCGCGGGGACACCGGGGACCGGGGCACAGCGAGCGGTGAGTGCCGCGCCGGCCGCCGGGCTCTGCCCCGCGGGGACACCGGGGACTGGGGCTATGGGGACATCCCGGTGGGACCGGGGGTAACGAGGAACACCCTGCGGGGACCTGGAGGGCCAGGGGACACCGCGGCGAGGACCAGCAGTGACCGGGGACACTCCGACAGAGATCGGCGGTGACATGGGGGCACCCCGGTGGGGCCGGAGTGATATGGGACATCCTGCGGGGACCGGCGGGGACAGAGGGGACACCCCGGTGGGGATCGGTGGTGATGGGGGACACCCCGTCTGGGACCGGGGGACACAGGGGGCACCCTGCTGGGGACGGCAGATGGTGGGGGGCACCCCGGTGGGGACCGAGGTGATGGGGTCATGCTGTGGGGACACGGTGACAGTCCTGACAAGGACTGGGGGTGACAGGCAGTGACTATGGGGGCTGGCGCTGCCTGGCACTCGGGGCAGCCCCCCAGTGTCCCCTCCCTTGTGTCCCCCAATGTCCCCACCTCTCCATGGGGACCCTGTTTCAGCAGTGGGAGCCCCAGCGTGCGTGGCCCCGGGAGCAGCGTCAACAGGCTGGCAAGTGTCCGTGTCCCAGTGTCCCCCAGCGTCCCCCAGGGTCCCCCAGTATCCTCTGGACAGCCCCAGTCCCCGGCCATGGCAGAGGGGGGCTGCAGGAAGCCACCGCGGTGCTGCCTGCCCCTGCCTTGCCTCCCCAGACCAGCCCCGGGGGGAACAGCAGTGCCAACAAAGAGTGACAAGGGGAAACTGAGGCACGGGGGCTGCCGAAATGGGTGACGGGTCTCCAGAGAGAAAACGCGTGTCGCGCTGCCCCCGTCTCCTCTCTGCAGGCAGAGCAGCTCGGTGCCGGCAGCTCCGGGTGTCTGACCTCATTTCGGGTACGGGAAGGTGCTGCGGGGCCATGGGCACCCATGGGTGATCCCTGGACGGGTGTCCCCCACACGCTCCGTGTCCCCTTGCTGGTGTGGGGACAGCAGAGGGGATTTTGGCTTTTTTAAAAATGCTGGTTTCACCGATATCGAAGGGGATGGGCCCTGATGGCTTCTCCCTGCTGGGTGCTCGGCCACCTCGGGGATGTTCCACCAGCCCAGGGATGCTTGGCCACCCCGGCCACCCCATGGGCGAGCATCCCCGGGGTGGTGGAGCATCCCCGGGGTGGTGGAGCATCCCCAGGCCCCATGCAGGATGGCTCCTGTGGAGCTGCCAGTGTCACAGCCCGGCTTCGCTCGGCGCTGCAGCCAAACCGGAATGGCACGGCACAGGGGGACAACTTCGAGGTGACTTTGGCCTGGGCCATGTCCCCCAAGGGACACTAACGTCCCGTCACCTCACGGGAGGGGAGCGATGGAGACCCACAGTGTGCGTGCGTGGGAACTCTTGTTTTCCTGGATTTCACCTGGGAAAAAACCAACTGGGAGGAGAGCCAGGGTGCCTGGGTGTGCCGGGCTACTGGTCCCAGCGCTGGCCTTGCCGGCTGCCCCTGGCTGGCCCACAGCGGGCCAGTGCGTGCCCCCGCCCGGGGTGGTTTGCCCAGGGGTGCTGGGTGCTGACCGCGCTCCCCAGGGCTTTGCCGAAGCTTCTCGCACCGCCATTCCCAGTGCCGGAGCGTCCCGGGGCTCCCGGGGGGGGAGGGGGGGGCACAGAGATAGGGGGACCCCCCGCACCCCCAGTCAGGGTGTGTTGGTGGCCGTGTTGTTGCCAGGTGGGGTTGCCCCCCCCCCCCCCCCCGCCCAGTTTTGCAGCTGGGGAAGCTGAGCCAGGAAATCCCGGCTGGCCTGGCCGGATCCGGGCTGAGTCATTTCGCAGGCGCTGAGGAACTGCCCGCGCCGGGGGGTGCGGGGCTGCCCGCGGCCTCCATGGGTGGGCAGGAGCTGCCTGCCCTGCCCGCACATGTCCCCGGCAGCTCCCCATGGCCCTGACAGCTCACAGCTTGCGCCTGCCTCAGTGCCCTCCTCGCCCTGCCAGCCCCGTGCCTCAGTTTCCCCAAGTGTTTTCCTATTAATTTCCCTCCTGCCAGGGGCTGGATGGGGCAAAAAGCTCCTGGGACGCGGGCACAGGCTGGATCCGACCCCCCAGCACGTCCCTGGCACAGGGAACCGGCTCCCGAGGGGTCAGGGTGGGTCTGAATGGGAAGAGATGGGGCGGGATGGGGAGCGTGGGGCTGGGCGAGCTCTGAGGGTGGTTGAGGGGGATTGATGTCCCCGAGGCAAGATTTGGGCTCCTCCCTCCGCTGAGGGAGTGTCCAGGCTGAGGCTTGGTGTGTGGGGAGGTGGACAGGGTCGGGGAGAGGGTTGAGGACAGGGATAGGATAGGATAGGATAGGATAGGATAGGATAGGATAGGATAGGATAGGATAGGATAGGATAGGATAGGATAGGATAGGATAGGATAGGATAGGGACAGGCATGACATGGGAATGGGAATGGAGATGGGGACAGGGATTGAGATGGGGATGGAGTTGGGGACAGGGATTGGGATGGGATGGCGATGAGGCTGGCGGGGCTGGAGCAGGGCTCAGGGGACGCTGCAGGGGATCAGGCCGGCCCCACCGGCAGCAGGTTATAAATAACCCACCAGACACGAGGGTTTTTCCTGCCACCCCCACGCTGCAGCCCCACGGGCAGGAAAAAGGTGTTTCCTGCTGCAGACGGGAGCGGGACCTGGCCCCGGAGGGGACGTGGGGCCTGGGCCACAGGCGGGGGGGCAGGTGACCCCCGGGCTGGTGCTGGGGTTGCAGCCACTGACCTGGGGCTAGAGGGACCCCTGACCCCGGCGGGGCCACTGTGGCCCCCAGGACCCCTGGCTGGGCTGGTGGCAGGAGCCCCAGGCTGAGCCACCACCCCACTGCTGTGCCTGGCTGGAGCTGGTGTGGGGATGGGACATGGTGCCACTGGGCTCAGGAACCCTGTCCTGTCCCCAGTGTCACTGGGATCGAGCACCCTGTCCCATCCTCAGTGGCACCAGACTTGGGCACACTATCCTGTCCCCAGTGCCACCGGGCTCAGGCACCCGCCAGACGCGTACCCTGGGCCCATGTTCCACCTTCCCGTGACCGGCCCAGGGTCCATGTGGTGCTGGGAGAGGCAGAGCCGGTGCTGTGGGGAGGAGAGTGTCTGGCTGTGCCCGTCACCCGGTGCCTGTCACCCTCGTGGAGCCGCTTTCACTCACTGATCCGGCGGGACATCCCCTCCCGAGGGGTCTGACAAGCTCTAGTGCCAGCAAAGTGACAGGGAGATGTCAGCCTGGGATGGGGACACCAGCGTGGACTGGGCGCTCCTCAGCACCCATTCCCACTGCTGTGGTGACACCCTGCCCTGCTCTGCTGGCAAATAGGTTACAGCCCCCTGTCACTTGTTGGGTGGCAGCTGGAGACATCCCACACTGTCCTCCCGCAGCCCTTTGCACCCTGGACAGGGGAGGAACCAGGCAGTGACAAGGATGGGTCCCAAGGGACGGGGCAGCTGGGACCACGCTGTGGCACTGTGTCTCCCCAGGGAAACCCCAGCTCATGTCACCAGGCTGTCCCCAATGGGCAGGGTCAGTCCCCAAGCCCTAACCAAGCCCAGAGGAGTGCCAGCCTCCAGAAACACACCCTGGGGAGCCGGGACCCACTGGGGCAGTCGGTGGCCACAGGCAGGTTGACAAGGCTAATGGCAGCATGTAGGGAAACTGAGGCACGGGCTGCAGGCAGGTGGCAAATTGCCAACACCCGTGGGTCCTCCTCGAATGCTCATAGGTGACAGATCAGCCACCAGCCTGTCCCAGTGGGCTCTGATGGCTTCCCCAGGGCATGTGCTGGCATGGCCCCAGTCCTGCTCTTTAGCAAGCCACCCCTAATGAGCTTTGCCCGGCCATGGTGCGGGGTCTGGGCGGTGTTAGGGACCTCGGGCACCGCTGCCAGATTAACTGCCTGGATTAGGGAGTGCCCCTGGGGGAGAGGGGCTGGAGTCGCCCCTGGCACTTGGCACCCACTGCCACCATCACGGGAGGTGACAATAAGTGGAGACAGCAGAACTTGCGTTAACTGTGGGAGGGGTCTTGGCTGGGCGGCACAGGGCGGGGGTTGGAGCTTTACCCTGTCCCGGGGGTCGGTGGGGATGTGGGGAGCAGGAGCTGGGGTGAAGCCACCTCTGGCTGCAGGAGTTGGTCTCCCCCATGCTGCACCGAGCTGGCCTGGTCAATGTCCCATCCTAGTGTGTCCCCAAACCACCTGCAGCGTCATCGCTGTCCTCTGGGACCTTTATGAGGGGGCTTCAGGTCACTCCATATGGATGCTGGGTTCCCACCAGCACCCGCAGTGGCTGCACGTTGCTTCATCACAGGGTCACATCCTGCAAATCCCCTTCCCCTAAAGCCTTGGCAGCACCTCCTGCTGCCACCCTGGCTCCTGCCCCACTGCCACCTGCAGTCACCGTGTGTCCCCATGTACGTGTGGTGACACCATCCTCTGGCCCCCACCGGTGCTTGGACCCGCTGTGATTTACACCGTGGCTCCGGTGTCCGGGGCTGGACCCAGCGCTGCCCGTGCTGCGAGAGCTGCCGTTGGCGCTGGCTGTGCACCAGGGCAGGATTTGGCCACAGAGGGGGTGAAGCCGGGAGCCCTGCAGGCAGCGGGGGTTGAGGTGTCCAAAGGCATCGCATGGGGAGGGAACAGGAGGGGACAAAGCACCCATCCCCAGGGCCGGCTGGGACAGTGGGACTGGTGTCCTGGCGTCCTCTCACCGCCGGGATGTGGGAATTGGGCTCCGAAGGTCTTGGCCGTGCTGTGGGAAGCAGGTTTGGGGTGGGAGCCAGCGTGTGGGTTGACACCTCCCTGGGTTCTCCCACTCCCACGGAGGAGCGGAGGTGGGAGCTGGAGGAGCCGGGTTTGTACTCGTCCCACCATCCTCATCCTCGGTTCCCACTGGACACGGCCATGGGGCTTGTGCGGATGAGACCGGGCGGCGTCACCTCCGGCAGCGGAAACTCCCCCTGCTCAGGGCCGGGCCATAACTCACGGCTTCTCCTCCACCCCTTCCCCCTCTGCCTCCCCTGCCCGTCGCCCCGCTGGGCTCTGCGCCCTCCTCACGGCTGGCTGCCTGTCAGGGGGTCCATCCCGGGGGTACGCACTGCGGGGTGGGGAGGGGGAAGACAGGAGTGCTGCCGTCCTCACATGGGCTGCTCGCTGCGGGCAGGTGGGATGCTCAGGGGATACTCAAGGATTGCTCGAGGGATGCTGAAGGGTTGCTCGAGGTTTGCTCAAGGGATACCCATGGGATACTCGAGGGATACCCGAGGGATGCTCGAGGGATGCTCGGGTCCCCCTCCAGGCCAGCCGGGCATCCTCCGGGTGTGACTGACCCGCGGTGGCTCCGTTAGCAGCGCCCCTTCCAGGCAGGACGCTGAATTTCACGTGGAAGAGGAGGGCGGTGGGACCGGAGCTGCAGCCTGCGCTGGGGCTGCCGGGGGGAACGCTGGGTCGGGGGGGCATTTCCAGCCCCTGCCCACCTCTTCCAGCTGCACACGTCAGTGACAATCCTCGGCTATTTGGGGACATCGGCACCAGGGACACGCTCAGGGTTGTGCTGATAAACCCCAGGGATGTGGGGTGTCACTTGAGTCTGGCAGCAGCGGCTCGCGCTGGGAGCAGGGACCACTGCAAACCCCCAGGGCCTGAGCAGGGAGGTCTTTGCCAGCAGCCGCTGCGGATTTACAGCTCACTGGAAAATCCGCTCATCCCATTAAGGGCTCCCGACGGCTTTTGCTCTCCACTGAAATACCCTCTTGTCCCAAGGGAAAGCCCCTTGGGGTGCTGCCGGGGCTCTCGGGGTGAACTGGCTGCAGGAGCGGCTGAACGATTTGTTATCCGAGGGGTTATCGGGCTGAGGGGGGATGCCATCCCACTTGCCCAGGTAAGACCTGACGGGGAAGTTTGCTCATGGTGGGAATGATCCGTACTGGGTGGGACTGGGGGGTTCAGTTGGGAATCAGAGCCGTGAGTTGATTTTCGATCGCCTGCTTCATCACCTGAAGCAGTTTCAGCATCAAAAAAGTCCCAGGTTGGAGCTCAGCTGCTTTGCAGGGAGGAGCAGTGATGACGTGTCCTCCCAGGCTCTTGGGGTTAAACCTCCTGCTTTGGGCCATGTTGTGCCCAACCCTTTGCGGTGTCCCCAACAGTCTTAATCCTTAACCCATTTTGAGGGGAAAAAGACCCCTTTTTTTGGGTAGCCCAAAGATCCCACTCTGCCCACTGCGGGTTTGGGGAGCTGAGTGTGGAAGGAGTAGGTGGGCTGTCAGGGTCTCACCAGTGAGCGCTGGGGGTGCCGGGATGGGGGGAGGCAACCCCAGCTCCCCCAGAACATCACCCCGCACACGTACGCGTGCAAAGGCGACAGCATCTGCCGAGTGAATGGAATCCACAGCCCCGCCGCCCAGCTGCCTCCCCGCCGTCCCGCTCGGCAAAGCCAGAACACGTCGGGGGCTTCCAGCTTTCAAGGGTTGAGGACCCGGGGGGGCCGTTTCCGCGCGGAGGCGAAGGCAGATGCTGCGACATCTGCTCTTGCTCAAAAATCCCGGGAGCAAAAGGCCAGGTCTGCGGCGCGGCGGGAACACGGGGCTGAATAAATGATGCAGTTGGATTCCGAGAGGTTTGGCCCAGACAGAAGTTTATCCGAATGTCACCGAGCGAGTGCCGGCACCTGGGCTGCAGGACGGCTCCGGGCCAAGGGCTTGATGCGGCCAGGACACGGCGCTGGGGGATCCCGCGCCTCACGGCAGCACCGAGGTTTCGGGGGATTTTAGGGAGGGTTTGAGGGATTTTAGGAAGGTTTGGGGATAATTTTGGGGAGGTTTTGGGGGGATTTTGGGAAGGTTTTTGCACGACTCAGAAGGTACAATAGAAGATGCTGCTCTTTGCTTACGGTGCTGGATGCTGAAGTGACCCTGGGCTCTGCAGTGGCCCCTGTACCAGGAGGAACCGGCCGCGGGGCTGCCAACGGCTTCATGGTTCATCTCACCGGGTGGCACAGGGGAAGCGGGGGGCTGAGGGGAGCGGGAGAGCCCCAGGCACACCCCAAACCCTTTGCCGCAGGGGCATCTGGAGGAAGTTCAGTGGGTGTCACCCCGGGGCGGTCAGCCCCACTTGGTGCCCAGGGGACGCCGGGGGATGACAGGCAGCGCTGGGGGGACAGATGGCGCCTGCCCGACAGGACGAGGGGCCGTGTGAGGCTGGTCCCCGGGGACTCGCTCTGCCGGGCCCGGGCGGCGGCGGTGGCTCGATGGGAACAGGAACCGCAGCTCAGGGCGAGGGGCTGGCACTGCCGGCCCCGGGTGGGGGGTGACATCGGCGTGGGGGTCAAACCGACGGGGGGCCCGTATCGGCCGGGGAGGGGAGGCGACACCGGCCTAGGGGAGACATTGGCTCGGGAGGAGGGGTAGCGGGAGGGGGGGCGGTGACACGGCCCGGGGGGTGACACTGGCTCGGGAGGGGGGTGGTGGGCGGGGGGCGGTAACACAGTCCGGGGGGCGGTACCGGGAGGGGGCGGTGCCGCGGGCGGTGGGGCGGAGCTGTCCAGCACCGGCGCCTCCTGAAGGCCCCAGAGCCGCGGGGCCGGTCCTGCCCCCCGACCCCCGGTCCTGCACCCAGCTGGGTCGGGGCTGGGGATCGGGGTTGGGTCCTCCGCCCCGAGCAGGCACCAGGCAGCCCCGATGTCCCCCCACGGGGGCTCCAGCCCGGCAGAGGAGACACTTCTGGCCCGATATCCCCCCGCCGCTGGGCGCTCAGGCAGTGACAGCCTCAGTGAGTGACCTGCGAGGTGGGGATGGGACAGTGGGACATGGACGGTAGGACATGGAAGGGCCATGGAAACACAGACGTGTGGCCACGGGGAAGCTGGGATGTCCCCAGGTGCCGCAACAAGGAAGAGGCCTTCAGTACAGGGGCTCTTTATGCAGAGCAGGGGTCTGTCCCAGTCTGCAACCTGCCTGCACCCTGCCTGCACCCTGCACCCTGCCTGCACCCTGCCTGCACCCTGCACCCTGCCTGCACCCTGCACCCTGCCTTCACCCAGCCTGTATCCTGCCCGCACCCTGTCTGGGACATGGAACCAGCCACCCCCAACATTGTCCCTCTGGAGGGGCAGGAAGAGGGGAGGCCTCCCTGAGGAAGGACCCAGCCCGGGGCCCGGTAATGCAAGCAGTGACAATGTCCCAGGCGGTGACACCGGCTGCTGGGCAGGCCAGGTCCCAGCCGGGGCGTGGGGGCCAGAGGGACGGAGCTGGTGGCTGAATCAGCAGCTTGTTCTCCTCTGAGGGCTCTTTCTTCCCCCGCTCCCTCTGTTTCTCTTAGGGAAGTTTTATGTTCTTTGTGTCACAAGGAGCCTTTTCTTTGTCACCCTGCCCAAGCGTGCCGGGGAGGAGGCCGCGCTGGAGCAGAGCCACCCCTGAGGGCAGCTTGGGGCCGGATCCTGTCACAGGGCTGTGAGGTGCACGGTGCAGCTTTGAGGAGCAACTGTGTCATAGTATCAGAGAATCCCAAACTGGTTTGGGTTGGAAGGGACGTTCAAGCTCATCCAGTCCCAACCCCCCTGCCAGCAGCAGGGACACCTTCCACTAGACCAGGTTGCTCAAAGCCTCATCCAACCTGGCCGAGAACACTTCCAGGGAGGAGCAGCCACAGCTTCTCTGGCCAACCTGGGCCAGTGTCTCACCACCCTCACAGTGAAGAATTTCTTCCTAATACCTAATCTAAACCTCCCCTCTTTCAGTTTAAAGCCATTTCCCCTTGTTCTGTCATTAACTGCCCTTATGAAAAGTCCCTCCCCAGCCTTCCTGGAGTCCCTTCAGGTACTGGGAGGCCACTGGAAGGTCTCCCTGGAGCCTTCTCTTCTCCAGGCTGAACAGCCCCAACTCTCTCAGCCTGTCCTCACAGCAGAGTTGCTCCAGCCCTGGCATCATCCTTGTGGCCTCCTCTGGCCTGGCTCCAGTAGCTCCATGTCCTTGTGCTGTTGGTGGCCCCAGCACTGGAGGCAGCACTGCAGGTGGGGTCTCAGGAGAGCGGAGCAGAGGGGCAGAATCCCCTCCCTGGCCCTGCTGCCCACGCTGCTCTGGGTGCAGCCCAGGACACGGTTATTGGCTCTGGGCTGCCAGCGCACGTTGCCTGCTCATGATTAACTTCTTATCCACCAGGATCTGTCCCTTTGACTGGGCTCTGCTCCTTGGGCCGTTCACACTCCAGGGTTCACCCCTGGGCTGCCCCCCTCTATCCTCACCCTTAAAGAAGGAAGGTGCTTTGCAGCCCCCGAGCATCTCCTCAGGGACACCCGGCACAGCCGGCTCTGCCGCAGCCCCCGCATGCCTGTGCTGCCGGTCCAGTGGGCGTCTCAAGGATGGATCCCAATTTATGGAGCTGCTCTGCAGCCCGGCACCCCCAGGGAAGGATCCATCATCCTTTATTCCTATTTATCAGCCTGGATTCAGCTCCCTCAGCCCTAACAGAATTTGTGCCAGGGTGGGGAAACTGAGGCACAGAACCGCAGCAGGACACCAGCAGAGGCTGAAGGGTTTGACACTTTTTTGCACCACTGAGTGTTCGTGCTCAGACTCCTGCTGCAATTACAGGGGCACGGGGCAGAGTTCCATCCCCGGCAGGATCTCTCAGCTGTCAGAGATAAGAGAGAAGTGAATTTAGTCTGGTTTATAAAAGTCACCCCAAAAGGCTTCGGGGACAGAGCGAAATGCTTGCAGAGCTGCCAGCTGTCCTGAGAGCACGAGACAGTGGAGGCTGGGTCACTCCGAGGCATCGCGGAGGGGCCGGGGGCTTCGGCCGCTCAGTGTAGCCCCAGCGTGGGGTCAGGAGCAGCACAAAGGCCAAGGCCCCAGGGAGCAGCTGTGCCCAGCTCTGCTCAGCTGCTGGGTGGCTCCAGAGCAGATCTGCTTCCACGCTGGGGATGCTCCAGTGACCCCTCACACATGAAATGGGGACATGAAATGAGAACTGGGCTCCAGGTCCCTGAATTCATTCCTGGCTGCTAAAATCGCACATGTGAGATGCATTTGGACACCAGGCTGAGGAATTAGCTCGAGCTCTGAGCACAACAGATGCCTCTTTGAAGGAGATGCCTTCAGGGATGTGCTGGGTTGTGTTTGTCCTGGGATGAAGGACATGGATTGGCCAAGGCTGTTTCATTTTCCTTCAATGCAAACACCCGTGTCTCTGTGGATGGCGTCATCCAAAGGGATCAGAAACCACTTCATCTCTGGGCTTAAAGGTCTTTAATTCAGTGAAAACGTGAGTCCAGCACTGGAACCAGTAGATACTGGCCCAGTGCTCCCAGCTGAGCTCTGGAGGTAGCTGGGATGAGCATCCTTCCTGGATGGGGGATGAGCAGGTGCCCAGGGAAGCTCAGCCCCAGTGCCCAGGCAGGGCTCTGCTGCCCGCAGCTCTGCTGCACCTTCTCCAAAACATCCCCTGGGGCAAAAATACCCCGTGTGCCTTTGCTGCTTTCCACCACCCCGCGATCCCAAGCTGGGATGTGGGGAGGGGATGGGGCCAAAAACCCACCTGGCAGCTGGAAGTCTCAAAAGGAAAGCACCGGGTGCAAATCTCTGGTGCTCACGTTGGCCAGAGGGCGAGTGGCAGACGGCTCTCAAGAGCTGCTCCGGTGACACAGAGGCTCTGTGGCTGGGTGGCATTAAAGGAGAAAGTCATTTCCCTTTCAAGATAATTGCGGAGGAGCTGCCTGTGTCTATCTAGGTCAAGCCATAACCTGCTTTAGCCGGGCAAGGCGGCGGCAGGACGCCAGCGTGACACAGCGTGACACGCCACTCACCCGTTCCCCTGCCACCACAGCACGTGGGACACACGCCTGGGGGGACCTGGTCCCTGAGGGCACAGTTTGGATGGGGTGGACATCGATCTGGAGGCAAATGAAGGATTTGTTTGGAAGAAGAATGGGCCAAATCTCTCCTGGGAATGGTTTTAGTTTGAGCTTGTTAATGAAATGGTGGGGTGAGTAGGGGGGCTGCTCGGCACAGGAGCGGTGGGGGGAAATGGGGGCTTGGTGGGAGCTGCTTTGGTTTTCCCTTTGGTGGCATCTCTGGGTGCAGGACCCCAGCCCGAGGGAGCAGGACCACATCCTCATCTCCCTTTGACCAGCCCCAGGGAAACCCCCGGCATCTCCAAAGCAGAGTGAAGCTCAAGGAGGGGTCACCCACGCTCAGCTGGGCGCAGTGAAGCCGTGGGTGTCCTCAGAGACCCCCGAGATGTGTCCTGCAGGAGGGGGTGGCTCGGAGCCTGGCTCCCAGCAGGCGTTGGCATCTCCTGGGAAACCTCAACCCCGTGAGCACAAGAGGAGGATTGATTTTTTTATGGCCAACTTAGCAGCTTTGGCTTCTGCTGCAGCCGCGGCATCGCAGTGGGGTGGCTGCTGGTGGCCTCAGAGGGGAGAAATGGAAATTGTGGCTATGGGAGAGAAATCCGAAATGATAGACTGGAAAAAAAATCTATTAGAGCTGGTTCCAGCCCCGATGCCACGTGCCCAGTGAGCAGGCAGGGCTGGCGGGGTGCTCCATCCTGATGGTGCTGGTGAAGGTAAGGTTGTAGTGTAAACCTAGATTAATTTTTTTTACTTCTGATTTGGTTAAGAGGAGCTTGAGAGCAGCTTTATGGAGGCAATGGCAGAAAATCCACCAGCAGCAGCCCCTGGGGCTGGAGATGTTTGTGCCAGGGCCCCCGAGGGTGAGATGGCACCAGCGGTTTGACCACCCGTGTCCGTGAGGCTGGAGCTTGGGTGGCTCCTGGCCCCATCCCGGCCATCCTCATGCTTACAGGGAGGAAGGTCGACCCTGTTGGCATCTGCACAGGGTATTTTGCAGCTCAAGGCTGTGAACTGCTCTGCCCCCAGGTACAGCACTCCTGGGACAAGGGGCTGGGTTAAAAAGAGTGAAAAAAGTGCAAAATTGGGGTTTGTGTAAGTGTGAGTTGTGGGGCACAACCTGGGAAAGAGCTGGAGGGCTGAGGGGAGCCGGTTGCTGCTGATATTCAGTGCTGGGTGGGCTGGACTGTTGTGTCCCTGATCTCAGCGCATGGCTGGTGCTGGGTGCTGGCCACTTTGCTCTCAGATATTGAGTTTGTGGGTGCAAGGAAATCCCATGGGTGCAGGGAAAGCCCCACACAGCTTCTGCCTTGTTCCTGTCACCCACCCTGCAGCACCCTTGGGTGCTGGTGCCAGCCCAGGGCCCCTCACTGGTGGCTGTGGTTGCCCACTGGGGTTGGATCCAGACCTATTCGCCACCACGGGGGTGGCAGAGCTCCAAGGCCTGTCCCCATCTCACGCCACACAGTGACTCGGGGACAGATCTGTCCCAGTGACCCCACCATGTCCCAAGGCTTCCTCCCGCCACCAGTGCTGTGACTCAGGGCCAGGAGGCAGAGACGGCTCAGCCAGGATGTGGGGAGGGAAAAAACCTCCCCGGACGTTTCAAAGGCGTCAGCGAGAGCCAGCCCAGAGCTGTGGGTGTTGGTCCCCCCTTCCCCCTGATCCAAATTGCCTTGAAAAGACTCTTGTAGCCCCGGCTGGCGCTGGAGTCGGCGCTGCGACGCCTGGATCCTGGCTGCTGCGTCAGCCCTGCTCCCCGTGACCCAGGGCTCTGCTGATCAAGTGACCCAGCTCATGTGGGGTGGCCAAAGGGAACTGGGGTGCGTTCACCCAAGCACTGCCCATGGGGGGGCTGTGGGGCACGGCATGGTCCTTGCAGACTTCCAAAAGCCTGGAGGGAGCTGGGCTTGGGGCAGCTGCAGGCTGGGGAGGGGGCAAAACGGGGAGGTTTGAGGCGTTTTTGGACCTTGCTCCACCCTCCCCTGGGAGATGCAATGGGTGCAGGGCTGAGGCTGGGTGCTGTTCCCAGTGGGGTGATGGGAGCTGTCCCCCTGCACCACACACCTCGCCAAGAAACCTCCTCCAGCTCTGGAGAAGCTCTGTCTTGGCCAGCTGGTTGGAAAGGCAGACAGGCTGCTGGTGCCAGGGGGCAAACAGAGCAGCTTGTGTGCAGCCCCGTCCCTGGGCACTGGTGTCCCCCCAGCCCCTCGGGAACGGCTTCGGTCAGCTGCAGCTGCCCCGAACGCGCTCGCTGGAGCGGCCGCACAAAGACCCGCCCGTGCTCTGGGTGACGGGGACTGCGGGTGGCCGACCTGGAGATGAGGGACCTTTCTAGGATGCTCAGGGACCCTAAAAACCTTCTGCTCCCCTCCCCAGAGGCTTTTATTCAAAGAAGCTGAGCAAAACCAAGACCAGTTGTGTGAGTTTCACTAAAGCCCAAAGCCAGATTCTGCACTTTGGCCTCAACAGCCCCTGGCAGCACGACAGGCTTGGGGAGCAGTGGCTGGAGAGCTGCTGGGCAGAGAGGGACCTGGGGGTGCTGGTTAACAGTGGCTGAACATGAGCCAGCAGAGTGCCCAGGTGGCTGAGAAGGCCAAGAGCATCCTGGCCTGGATCAGGAACAGCATGGCCAGCAGGACCAGGGAAGTTCTCTCACCCCTGCACTGGGCTCTCGTGAGGCTGCACCTCGAGTGCTGGGTTCAGTGTTGGGCCCCTGAGTCCAAGAAGGACCTGGAGGTGCTGGAGCGTGTCCAGAGAAGGGAACGGAGCTGGGGAAGGGTCTGGAGCACAAGTGTGCTGAGTTCCCGGCTGAGGGAACTGGGGGTGCTGAGCCTGGAGAAAAGGAGGCTGAGGGGAGACCTTCTGGCTCTGTCCAAGTCCCTGCAAGAAGGGTGCAGAGAGGTGGGGGTGGGTCTGTTCAACCAAGGACCAAGGGACAGGACAAGAGGAAATGGGCTCCAGTTGTGGCCAGGGCAGTTGAGATGGGATGTGAGGAAGAATTTCTTTGCTGAAAGGGTTCTGAGGCATTGGAAGGGGTTGCCCAGGGCAGTGGTGGAGTCCCCATCCCTGGAGGGATTGAAGAGTCGTGTAGACACAGTGCTGAGGGACATGGGTCAGTGGGGGACTGGTCAGTGTTGGGTTCATGGTTGGACTCGATGATCTTGAAGGGCTTTTCCAATCCAGGCAGTTCTGGGATCCTGTGGAACTGTGCTGGAGTGACCCCTGAAATGTCTGTCCCAGGACACTGGTGACACCCAGTGCCCGTTTGCCTTTCAGTTTGCTGTAGATGCACCAGGTTGAGGGGGCGGAAGTTGGCAAGGCACCCATGGAGCCACATCTCCTCATCTTCCTAGAGACCACTCCTTCCCCTGGCAAAAAACTTTTATTTTTTGAGGTTTTTTTCCCAGAGGGCAGCAGGTGGGAGGTGTTGGAGATGGAGCTTTGCTCCATGGCTCATTTCCTCGCTGAGCTCTGCTCTGCCTGTCCAGGCAAAGCCTGCAGGAGGGACGAGTTTCTCCACTTGCTGCGACTGTCTCAATGTCCCTGTCACCAGTGGTGGCAAAGACAGCCCTGCCTGTCCACGGGTGCTTGGGGTGGCATGGGGTGGTGCGCTGAGCCCCCCCATCCTCATCCACACGGAGCAAAACGCCGAGGCAGGGGGACACAGGGCACTGTCTGGGTGCTGGTGCCAGGGAGAGTCACCACGGGACAAGGTGAGAGAAGGAGCATGGAGTGATGTGGTGGTTGGGACCTTGGGGATGAGGAGGGCAGAGATGGCACTCGGACTCCAGTAATGGCCTGGAGAATGGGGTGACAGAGCTGGTCCTCATGCTGCTAGAATGTGGTCTTGGGTGATCAGGAGATGGCCTCAGGTGACCAAAAGTTGGTCTTGCATGACCAGGAGATGGTCTCAGGTGTCTGAGAGATGGTCTTTGGGTGGCCAGAAGATGGTCTTGGATGACCAGGAGATGACTTAAGGTGTCTGGGAGACAGTCTTGGTTGGCCAGAAGATGGTCTTGGATGACCAGGAGATGCTCTTGGGTGGCCAGGAGATGACTTAAGGTGTCTGGGAGACAGTCTTGGTTGGCCAGAAGATGACTTAAGGTGTCTGGGAGACAGTCTTGGTTGGCCAGAAGATGGTCTTGGATGACTAGATGGTCTCAGTTGACCAGGAGGTGGTTTTGGGGACCAGGAGAAGGTTTTTGAGGACACAGGGATGGGGCTGCACAAGGTCCCTGGGGGAGGACGTCACATGCCCTGGCCCTGTGGATCCCTGTGGAGGGACATCATGTGTGTCCTCACCATGCAGGTGTGGGATGCAGTGGCCTCCTCCCAGGATGGGGACACTGAGCACCCACAGTCAGTGGGGGCCAAGACCAGGGTCCGGTGTGGCCAAGGGGATATGGGTGCCCCCCCATGCCCACCCCCTCGCCATGTCAGGACCTGCTTAACCCTTCTCTCCCCCCACAGCCTCGCTGGCAGCCACCTCTCCAGGATGAACGGGATGGCCAACGTCAACCCCGCCGGCCGCAGCCACTACGCCTCCGCCATCCCGGTGCCCCGCGCCGTGACCCACAGCAAGCCACACGCCACGGCCCCCCTGAGCACCCCGGGGTCCCCTGTCCCCCATGGGGCTCCATCCCCCCGGCCAGGGAAGGCAACAGCCCCCGGCCCCAAGACCCTCAAGCCCAAAGGCGCTGGCAGAGCCACTGGCCATGAGCCATCGGAGGGCAGGGAGGGCAGCCCTGGTGTCCCCCCCCGCGGGGGGCAGAAAGCCCCGGCCAGACCCCTGGTGTCCCCTGGCAAGTGGCCAGAGGCAGTGGGTGGTGGGAGGAGAGGGGCAGGCAAGGTGGGGGAGCCCCCCGAGCTCCCCAAAACCCCCCCAGTGCAGGGCAGGGGTAGGGGGCAGCGAGGGGGGTCCCCTGGGAAGGGCAGCGGGGTGGCCACAGTGGGGACAAGGGATGAGCCCCATAGTGGCTCACAGGGCAGGGGGCCCATGTTTGGGTCAGGTGCCATCACCTTCTCCTCCGGCCCCCCACACAGTCACCCTGTCACCGCCACCGTGGCACCCTTCCAGTACCGGTGAGTCCCTGGGGACAGGGGGACATGGGGCTGGGGGCGGGCACGGGGACAGGGAGACATGGGGACAGGGAGAGGCGGGTGGGCATGGCCATGGGGAATGGTGGGGTTGGGTCTGGGGGCTCTGCCCCAACAGGAGTGTTCCCACTGGGTTTGGGGTGCTGGGGGTTCCCGGGGCACCCATGGGAGCTGGTGTGGGGCAGGGGATGGGCTCAGTGGGGAATGGAGTATCCTGGGACCCCCCTGCCAAGAGACCAGTGTCCAGAGCCCAGGGCATCGCCTTCCCATCTCCTGGGGGGTCCCCACCCGGCTGCACCCCGCGATGCACCCCTGCTCTCCCACCCTCACCCCCCGCTGTCCCCCCAGGCTGCGAGAGGACCGGGAGGAGGAAAGGGCCACGTCCCCGGGTGACGAGGGTCCCGGTCCTGCCGAGGGACCCGACGCGGACCCCAAAGCCGGCGGCCTGAGTGAGTCCAGGGGGGTTTGCGGGGTGGGGGGGTCCCGCCGGGGCTGCCGTGACAGTGCCGGGGGACAGAGGGCTGGAGGTGGGGGTGGCTGCGCGGGGGAACCCCCACCCAGCAGATGCCCCAGCTTCCCGGGGACCCCCGTGGCCAAAAGCCTGCACCCCGCGGCGGCTCGGCACGGGGGGACTGTCCCCTCCGGTGACACAGCCGGGACGTGGCCCCGCTCGGCTCCTTTCCCTCCTCTTCCCAGTTTCCCGGCGATGCCTCGTTCCAAGGAGCCGGCTGAGCCCGAGCGGAGGCGGGTGCTGCGGGGGGGTCCCCACCTTTCTCAAGGGGGCGAATGACCCCAAGTGCCAGGTCCCCGCTGCAATGTTGGGGACAACCCTGTCCCCTCCGGCACTTGCTTTGGGGGGGATTGGAGGGGCTGCTGGGGCGGGGGGTCCAGGGCAGCGACAGGAGGGTGGCAGGATGCTCCGGGGATGAGCGGGGAACGGGGGAAAGAACCGGGAGCTTCACGGGGGGGTTGGAGGGGCCTGAGGTCGGTGAGAGCGACGGGGGCTCCGGCAGAGCCCAGCTCGGCAGTGGGGTCCCCCCCGGGCAGCCAGAGGGGAACGGGGCTGAGCCCCGGCGTGGGGAGCACCGAGACCGGCGGCGGGCGGGAAGATCCTCCGGGAGGATTTTTTTCCGGGAGGATTTTCCGGGAGGAAGCAGGAGGGGAGCGGGCCGGGCTGGGTGTTCCCAGCGCAGCTGTCCCGGTTCAGCGCCGGGGAAAGGGTCGGACCCTTCCCCTGCTCCGCACCCCCCGCCCCGGCACCTCCCGGGGCTCTGCTGGGCCCGGCCGGAGGGGACAGGGGACACTGAGAGGCCCTGGGTCACTCCACCAGCCCCCAAATGACATGACACCCCCAGATTTGCCCCCCGCAGCAGGCTCCACACCAGCCTCGTAACTCAGCGAGGGGTGTCCCAGCCCCCCCCAGATCCACAGGAGCGCCGGGGTGCGCACCCCCCCCCCCCCCCCCCCCCCCCCCCGCCGCCAGGAGCACTTTTTGGTGCAAACCCCCCTGTTTTTGGGGCATCCTTTGCTGACCCATCCCGGCCGGGTTATTTCGGGGCTCCTCAGCATCACCACGGGCTGAGCCCCGAATCGGCCGGGCTGGGGGGTCGCACCGCCCCCGTCCCCCCCGGCTCCTTATCTCCGAGCGCTGGGCTCTAATGCAATATTTTCCGGCGGTTGCCATGGCAGCGCGCGTGAGGTCACCAAATAGACTTAATTCACCCCTCCCGAGGGACGGGTAATTAATGAAAAATGATGATAACCAGATATCCACCCCCCCCCATCCTGAATTCCCCCGGATCACTGGAGAGGCCCCGCTGGGTTTGGAGGCCACACTGACCCTGGGGGGGGGGCTCCCGGGGCCACCCTGGGCCCTTCTTGCACCGTTTGGGGTGAAACGGGGCAGTTTTGCCCCCCCCGGAGCTGGATGCGCAGTGCCGGGGCTGAGTGCGGGGACCGCGGCAGGCGGGACGGGGGGTGCGGCCCATGCAGGGTGCTGGGACGGGGACCCCCTTCGGTGACTTCACCCACCTCCCAGCCAGCACCCAGCACGTCCCTGCGTGCGAGGGGCTCCGGGGGGCGGGGAGGGAGCGGAGGCCACTGCCGACTCGATGTGGGGGCAGCCCCCCCTGCATCGCCCTGGGGGTCCCGTACGCTCCCGCTGTCCCCGGGGGTCCCGCCCGTCCCCGCTGTCCCCGGGGGTCCCGCCCGTCCCCGCTCCGCCGCGCTCGGCGCTGCACAGCACGAGGGGGGGGGGAATGGAGGGGGGGTTAGCGCGCGCCTCCCCCCGGCCCGCGCGCCCCCTCCTCTCTCCTCCCCTCTCTCTCCCTCCCCGCCGCGGGCGCGCGCGCCGCGCCCCGCCCCCTGCCCGCGCCAGCCGGGAGCGGAGGAGGGCGGGCCCTTTTTGTTTGCCCCTGACATTCCGCTGGTTCGCAGTGTCCTGCCGGCAGCGGAGCGGTGAGGTGGGGCCGCTCTTCTCACCTCCCCCCCTCCATCTCCTCCCCGTCCCGCTCCGCTCCGCCCCGCCCCGCCCCGGTGGGGCGGGCGCTAACGGCGCTTCTCTGTCTGTCTCGCCCGGTGTGTCCTCGGTGTCGCAGCAGCAGCAGCAGCAGCAGCAACAGCAGCAGCTCCCGGCGGGTTAAATGGTTGCAGCGCAGGGATGCTGGGGAGCAACCTCAAGAGCCTTCCCGACGTGGAGCTGGGCGAGGAGGAGCGAGGCTACCGGCGGGGCCCCGACGGCGGCTCGGTGATGCCGAAGCGGGCGAAGTCGGCGGCGGCAGCGACGGGGCCGCGGGGCGCGGAGCTGCGCGTCTTCAAGGCGAGCAGCGCGGAGGGGCGGCTGCCGGCCGTCTCCAACCTGCGCAAGCAGAAGTCGCTCACCAACCTGGCCTTCCTCACCGACGCCGAGAAGAAGCGGCAGCTCTACGAGCCCCGCTGGAGCGACGACATGGCCAAGGCGGCGGCAACGGGGGCGGCGGTGGGGGGGGGCGGCCGGGGCGGCGGCGGCCCCCGCGGCCGGGAGGCGCCCGCCATGTCGCGGAGCCTGTCCCGCTCCGAGCACTCGCTGCTTTCGCCGCGCCCCGCCGGCCCCGCCAAACCACCGCCCGCCGGCAAACCCAGCCGCATCCCCCGCGGGCCCTACGCGGAGGTGAAGCCCCTCAGCAAGGCCCCCGAGGCGGGCGGGGGCGGCGGCGGCGGCGGCAAGTGCGACGACGAGCTGCTGGGCGGGAAGGGGCCGGCGGTGGCGGCGGGCGCTGAGGAGAAGCCCTACCTGAAGGTGGACCCCGAGCTGGTGGTGACTGTGCTGGGCGACCTGGAGCAGCTCCTCTTCAGCCAGATGCTGGGTGAGTGCGGCCATCGTGCCCCGCCGGCCTCGCCGTCAGGGGATGGGGAGTGGCGGGAACGCGGCTGCCTGAGGCGTCGGGGGTCCTGACACCCTGGGAGGGACCTGCCGGGGCTGCATCCGCGTCCCTGGTGCTGAGGGTGAAGGAGAAGGGGAAGGAGAAGGGGAGCTGAGGGCAAAGGAGAAGGGGAGCTGAGGGGGATGGTGCCATCAGCAGCCCAAGGGCCAGCACACGGCCTCCTCTCACTTGGCTTCAGCCTCCTCACGAGGAGCAATAGCAGGTGGTGGTCAAACTCGTCCTCCCCCACGTGTCGGGTCACCCCTTGTCTCTTCACCCCACCAAAGGCGATCGAAGGTGCCTGTCCAGGGGCCGCAGCCGCTCTCTGCCATTGGGGTGCTCACCCCTGGGGTTGACCTTGGCCTCTCTCGCCAGGAGCTGCCGGCGGAGGTGCCGTGCGTAGGATCCGTGATGCTCCCTGCGCTTTGGGGCTTCACATCCAGAGCTCCTCCAACGTGTTGGGCTTTGGCCAAGGAGGGTCCTCCAAGGATGCTGCCATGGGGTTCTCATGAGCTGGTTTCAGCCTGTGGCTGACTGTGTCTTGCTGTCCCGGTGGGTTTGATCCCTGAGCCTGTGCGGTCAGGAGGTCATCGTGTGCATGGTGGGTTTTCATCAGAGCAACGAGCGCTGGCCCCAGTGCTGGCTGTGCTCAGATCTCGGCACCTGCTGATCCCGCTGTGGGCTACAGCACTGGGTCTCGGTACAGGCGTGCCCAGCCCTCACGTTTCCGTCGTGGCCGCGTGCTGATCTCCAGGAAACCACTGCAGCCCTCTGCTTCCCACTGAAGCCTGCTCTCCCCTGCATGCCAACTGGCAGCGCCCGTGGGCTTGGCTGGGCAAGGACTGCGAGGGTCTTGCAGCTCCAAAGAGCTCTGTTTGGTCTTGCAAACTGGTGTGAGAAGGTGGCAAATGAGCTCTGCACAGCTGTCACTGTGTTCCTGGTGCCCGAGCTAGCTGGGTTTAAAGCCCTGATGGTTGGTGTTGGGGAGAAGCAGCGGTACAGACAAGGGTGGGAGCCCTGGTGTGTCCAGTACCTTCAAGTTCCCTGCCTGGGACCCCCTTTTAGGGGGCCAGGAGCTTCTCTGGTGCTTGGAGAGCTGCCTTGAGATGACTTCTCCTAGCTGCATTGAGAGCAGAGCTCTGCCCTGGGGAGAAAGCAGAGAGATTCGCCCTGGCCAGGGGCTGTGGGGGAGGTTTGGAGAGGTGGAGTGAGCTGGAGTATGTACTGAAGTCAGGCGCCTGTGAAGCCGTGCTTGCTGCGTCTGGTTCCCTGCTGCACATCCTGCTGCTCCAGGAGCCTTCGGGGTGTCACTGCCCCTGCTCCAGTGCAGGGCCCTGGCACAACGTGCACCGGCGTGTGCCGGCACACGGGCACGGAGCCTCACAGACCGTCCCCTCGGCCCCTGGCCCTGCACAGCCACGGGAGCAGCAGTGGTGGTGAGCACCGATCCCCTCCCTGCAGCATCCCGGGGATCCTTGGGGCTGTGTGTGCAGCTCGTGGGGAGACACAGGGTGGGCTGAAGGTGTGGGCAGGCAGGTGGGGCTGAGCTGGCTGGACAGGTGAGGTTGGCCTCGCAGCGGGGCTCAGGCTGCTCCAGTGGTCCTGCAGCCGGGCGCATGGACAGCCCCAGTGCTGGATTGACGCCGGTGCCCTGGGACAGGGCAGGATTGCGGGGGGATTTGTTGCTTATGGGACTAACAGATCTCCACCCACTGGTGTTGGCGTGTCTGGGGGAGCTTGGTGTCCCTCTGTGATGCTCTGCTCTTAGATGGGGTTTCCTCAGCACTCCCAAGAAAAACTGGTGCAGCTTCCCTGAGAGTGCAGGATTGGCCCATGTGGGAGCGACTCCTGGTTTGTGGGAGTTAGTGGAGTACCAGAGATCCTGCCTGCAGGACCAGGAGTTGTGCATGTGCTGAGGAAGACCATGGGTTGTGGAAGTGCCCCCAACACCTGCTTTGGTTTCTGAGGTGGTTGCCCAGCCCTTGCCTCCTTCAGGGCCACAGGCTTACCTTGACCTTGGGAGGGGTTGAACATCACTTTGGACTGCATTTACCATCTGAAGGCTTGGTCAGATGACCTGTGAGGACCAAACTCTGCTGAATCCATCCTCTGAACCACCTTGCTCTGCATATTTGATAAAACAGATAACTTTCCAAGGCGTATGGACTGCTGGACTTCCCGCGGTGGGAACTGAGGGCTGGCTGTCCAGTGCCAGGTGGGGACAGTGCGTGGGGTGGACAGGGCAGGAGCTTAGTCCTGCCGAAACGTCGCTTTCCTTCCATGTGGCTGTGCTTCTCACGTTGTTGGGAGTTGTGCTGTTGAGTCATATCCACTTAACCAAGCCAGCCATGACCTGGCACCTCCTTGGCAGCCCGTGTGGTGGGGATGCCGACAGGAGCTTGGGGATATGCAGGGGATGGAGCAGCGTGGCAGTGGTGGTGGCTGCTCCATCCCCTCGTGCCGGTGGCAGAACCGTGCTGGGGGTGTGCCAGCCTGGACACACGCTGAGCTTTTGGTCCTGACCCCTTTACTCGTCATCTGGTGCGATCCAGGCAGGTGAGACCTTCTCCAGGGGTGACAGTACCTTCCACAACCTGGCTCCTCAAGGGAGAGCTTGTTCCTGCAGTGGGGACGGACCCAGAAGGGAGAGGATCCCACTTACTCAAGAGCGTGGGCTTCCTGCCGTGCTAGGGCTGGTGAGTAGAGCCAGTAGAAGGGCTTTCTCCTGGTTGCTACAGGAGGGAGAGAAGGTTTTTCTGCTGTTTTCATGGATCCCTTTGGCAAGAGAAATATCAACCTGAGCTGTTTGGCCATCTCTGCTGGAGGACACCCTATCCAGAGCAGCACACCCTATCCAGAGCAGCACACGAAGACCTGCAAGCTTGGTTCGTGCTGGGAAGAAGCAGGAGTTGCAGGGACTTTCAGCCTGTGCAGATCTCGTTGTCCTTGAACTGTTGACCTGCGTTGAGAAGCCTGTGCTGCCTCTGCCTGACCCGAGCTCCCTGCTCCACCAGCCACGATGGCTTGCAGGGTATCTGTGCGTCTTTGATCTCCACACCTGAGTTCTCATCTCCACCTCATCCTCCTCCTGCCAGAAGCACTCCCAGGATTTTACTGGCCAAAAATTGAGTTTATTTAGTAGTGGCCAAACGTTGCCTCTCACTCAGCTGCTGTCGCTGTGTCATCTGTTTGATGGCACCGGAGCCTTTGTAGAGCTGCTGGAGATGTAACCACGTTTAAAGCCGAGCAGCCTGCGTAAGATGGGAGAGGTCACCGGGACACAGCAACCACACGTGCTTTGTAGAGGCTATTTCCATCATCCAAATTATACATTTCACATCAACCAAAGGCTGAGGCTTCTCATCAAAGCTGGCTGGCAGCTGGGGCTGCTAATTACACCAGTGCCTGGCCGCAGGATGAAGGGTGCTGAGGGTGCGTGGCCAGCGTGGGGGAAGAGCTCGCTGTACAGAGCTGGCCGTGCCCGTCTCCGCTGCGGTGCACAGGAGCGTGCGGGTGCGGGGGCGCGTACGGGCTGTGTGCAGGTTCGTTAGTGCTGGGGTGCGGTGCCCAGTGATTGCTGCACTTACCTAGAGGTCCCCAGAGCACCTCTGAGATCCTGCACTTACTTTCTGCAGCCATTTCCTTGGCCATCTCTGGCTCTATGTGGTGCCTCATAAGTGGCTGCTAACTCACATCAGGGAAGAAGTGGCGGGTGTGGCGTGGGCAGAGCCCAGGGGACACACGTGTCGCCCCAGGGGAGATGGTGTTCCCCGAAACGCTCGCTGCAGGAGTCTGCAGCTCTGCCAAGCTCCGCAGGTGCAGCTGTGACCCATCTCAATCCTGCAGCCCTTGGCTGGCAGCGGGTGGGCAACGTCACCCTCCCCGAGTGGCCCAGCGGGGATGTCCTCGCTGTGCAGCATGTCCCGGTGCCTCCGCGGTGCCGGTACGGAGGCAGGGCAGACCCTGGCTGTGCCGGAGCTGGCGACTGGCTGGGCGGTGGGTGCCAGCAGCCTGTTGGTGTTCAGGAGGAGAGCCAAGGGGCTGGTACAGGCAGATGGGCTCCTTGAAGAGTAGGAGCTTCACATCTGACTGTGGTCAGTTCAAAAAAGAAACTGCAGCGCAGGGAAGACACTTGGCTGTGTCTGACACGTCCTGCGTGAGCACATTCCCAGCTCGGGTAGAGATGGGCTCACCAAGGTATCTCGTCCCAAGATGATCCCCTCCTGCTGACCATCCTCACTAGCCAGGCACATGGTATGGGATTCAGAGGAGCAGCTCTGCCCCACGGCGTTCCTGCCTCTGCCCCACAGCGTTCCTGCCTCTGCCCATGGCGTTCCTGGCTGTTTAATTAAGCGCTAACGGGCCCGTTGCGGCGTTGTGCAGCACTAGCCAGGATCCCTGGCAGGAGACCGCGAGGAGGTCAGAGACCAAGTAGCTCTTCCCAGCGACGGGAGCGGGTTATTGCCTCGTAAAGTGGTGCTGCTGTCCTGATACTGCTGTCACGTTACCGTTATTCCTCTTTTAAGGCCCCTGTGTGATGATGCCTGTGTGATAAGGTCGTTGGGGTAGGGATTTATTTCCTTCTGGCCACAGAGCTGGACTCCTGTGTTTGGGGCAGGGGTGAGGAGAAAGGGGAGAGGTACACAGTCGTGTTGCTGCTTCCAGTCTGCTCCTGGGAGGTGACAGGGAGTAGTAGATGTCTCCTCTCTCCAGCTGAGGTGGCTGCAGTGACTGGGAAGAAAGTCTGGAAATGTGACCCAAGGGCCTCAGAGCTTTCTGCTGAAGCTGTTTGGGATGTGCCACATTCCTAGTGACAATGGCAGTGCAGAAAAAGTGCTAAAAAAAAAACCAACCCAGATTTGTCTTTCAAAATTGCCCATGGAAAAGGAGCAGAGCAAACACCTGAAAGCAAAAATATTTGGGGATGCACTGCTGAAACAAAGTCCTTCCCCAAAGAGCCTGAAAATTGCTGTACAAATGGGGCTTTCCCAGTGACTGCATCTGTCTTGTCCCCAAATCCAACATTCATCCACTGGGAAAACATGGAAACGAATGCAAAATTGTCTGCAATTCTGGAAATGCCATTTGGGATCTGCTGGTGGGATGTGACCACAGCGGGGCCTGGGCAATGTCCCCTTAGGGTCTTGCTGTTCTCTGAGAGCAACTGCTGAGGGCTCCTGGGATGGTTCGCTCTTGCAGAAGCACTCATGGGACCTGCCTGGTCCAGGTGCCTCGTGAGCAACATGCTTCCTGCTTGGGTGGCACTTGGGCAACTGGTGGCACTTCTGGGTCCTTCTGGCGTGTCCCTTCCTGGTGCTTTCTGTCCCAGCTTTGTGTCTTTGGCTTCTCACGCTGGAGCACGTGTCTCTGTGCCCACAGCCCTTCCCCAGCATGAGGCCCCTCTGCCATCACCCTGTTATGTCCCTTTAGGTTCCCAGCTCCTTCCCTTCCTGTGCAGCTTCTCATGGTACCATGGTTCCCTGGTTCTTCCTGCCCATGATCCTCCTGCCCACTCTGCCTTGAGCCTCTGACAGGGGAGGATTCATTCCAGCTCAGCGTGGAACCAGAGCACGCACCCTCTGCGCTGTGTGACCCGTGAACAGTGCCAGCCTGTTGGCCATGGCCAGCGTGTGCCTCCTGGCTTGCCCGAGCCGTGGTCCTGCCAGGGGGTGACCAGGTTTTCTGTAGGGCTGTGGTCTCAGGGTCAGCCCACGCTGCTCACCTCACCCTGCAGTGTCAGGCAGACCCACTGACACATCCTCCAAAATGGTCACTTGGCCAGTCCAGAGCATCCTTGGTGCCACCGTGCGTGTGGCATTTGGTGCCCTGTGTGCGTGGTGGCAGCAGTGCCCCGGGGCCACCTGTGTGCACGGTGGTTCTGGTACTGGTGGCAGCTGCAGTTGGAGCCCAGCAGTGAAGCTGCTGAGTCTGGATCCACTCACTGGGTGGAGCAGGGATGGCTCTGTCCTTTGCGGGTGGCTTAGTCCTTGTCCTCTCCAGGCTTCACGCCTGGAGGTGCCTGGCAGGGAGCTGTGGGGATGCAGGGCGTGGGGGATCAGATACGGTGGGATTCTGCCGTATCCCCACCCTGCAAAGCCACATCCTCCTCTGGGTGCATGGAGCCGCTCTCCCAGCGGAGCCAGGGCAGGGGTTGCCGGTTCTCCAGCCGGGAAGCGGGGAGCTGGAGGAGGCAGGGGCTGTGTGACGCGAGGAGCCTGGCGGGGGGGTGGGCACTGCCTTGCGTTGGGGCGAAGGGGAGCTGGGCTTTCCCACGCTGCTGCATTGCAGCTCGGAGCCGGGAGCTGAGGCGGAGGGGAGCTGGGAAGGCAGGGGATGCTGCATTGCAGGGCTGAGATGAGAAGCCGAGCAAATGGAGATGTGCCTGTGTCAAGGCGTGTGTGGCACTGAAGAGCAGTGCCCCGCACTCCCGCTGAGCCGCTCGGCTTTCCTCTGATCCATTTCGTCCACGTTTTGCTTTGCTCGAGCGTTTCTCCCGTTCCTCACGCTGTTGTTTGTCTTGTTCCATTGAGCAGTAATGTATTTTTTATTAATTCAGGAGAAGGGCTGAGATTCATCTCCCGCTGGACGGAGCTGCTGGAACTCACGTAGGGGAGCTTGGCACAGGCGTGGCGCAGCTGGCAGGACGTTCCCTTGCTCCTGGGAGCAGCCTTGCAGCAGGGAGGTGGCTTGAGAGCCTGGTGCTCCTGGTGCAGGGGCCGGTGCAGTGTGTGAGCTCCTTGGAGATGCTGCCTGGGCTGCCCACGGGCAGGCACGTGCCCCCACGCTGCCCGGCCAGACGCAGGCGTGTCCTGCAGCAGGGACACGTGCCTCCGCCGCTGTGAACGTGTGGGTGCGCCAGCGCTGGCGGGAGCCTGGGGGAGTTTTCCACAACTACCTGGCATAGACACTCACTCCACATCCCTCTGTGGTTTCATGTCAGCCTCGTTATCTCTCTCCTCAAGCCCTCCTGCTCATCAAGAGGCGAGTGCTGTGCAGCCCTTCCCTGGCCAATGTACCTGCAAGGGTCTGGCCTGAAGCATCCCCTGAAACTGCAGAAGGAATTTATGGCAAAGCCAGGAGTTAGTTTCAGCAGATGTAGAGGCAGGGCTGCTCTGTCCTCATGCTTCCCGCAGGCTGGATCTTGCCCAGTGGCAGTGTGAGAGTGAGAAGAGGATGGTGAGCTGATGGGAGGAACCTTCTGAAGGGAACCCAGGAGGTGACTTTCAGTTGGGAACTGGAACTGAGGGTTTCGTGACACGCTCACGAAGTCGCGGTTCCCTCGGCAGGTCGGGAGCCTGACTCACAGCCGCAGGTGACACAGCAGGAGGGCTGGGCTCCGCGCCAGCTCCCTGGGCTCACCAGCCAAGGCTGGGCTCAAATGTGGGATGGGAGCTTCTCCTGCTCGGTGAGCTGGAAGGGTGGCTCGTGGCTGAGGTTCTCTGCAGCTCGTTGAAGCTGATGGAGGTTGTGTTTGTTCTCGTGCAACCCAGGAAAATGGGAAGAGCTGTGCTGTGGGCGCTGACGCTGTGGTGTGTGAGCTGGAGGGGGAAGTGTCGTACCCACAGCATGGCGGTGGGGCAGCACCTCGCCTTTAGCACCAGGGAAAGGCTGAACTGCTTTTCTTTCTGGTGCCAGACCTGCGTGGTTTGGGTCTGGGGTTGCTGCATGTCCCACCTCAGAATGTCTTGTGCAAGGTTGTGTCACCGAGCGTGACAAAGGTGGCAATGAGACCCTGCAACCAGATAAGCTTCTTCAGTGGTGCCCTTATGAAGTGCACAGTCTTGGCCAAACCCAGTCCTTACTGGCTCTACTGGGAGCCCAGACCAGCTAAAGCTGAGCTGTTGTGAAGCTCCCACCTCTGTGGTTTTTCGGTGGGACTGAAATGTCCCCGGTGCCAGCACTGCCCCCGCCCCTGCCCCGATTCGGCGAGCAGCCGTTCAAAGCTGCGACTCAGGTACGGCGCTGGCACTGGCTATTTATAGCCCTGTGAGCTCTCAGCATGGCTGTGGGCTGAGAATAACTCACTGGTGAGACACTTCTCAAATCAGGCGGCCCTTGCCCATGCGCAGCGCCGTGTGCTCAGGCTTCCCGCGTGCCGGCGCGGGGCTGCCTTGGTCCGGTGCCAGCCCGGATCGACGCGGAAAGGACTTTGCGCCGGTGTTTTTCCTCGCCCGGGGGGTCAGCTGGTTTGTCATGGCACAGCAACGCGGCCCCGTGCTCAGCAGGGTGCTGTCAGCCTTTTGTGGGGAGCGTGGTGGGGAGCCCTTCACGTATGGGCACAGTTTGGGGTCTGTAAAACCCACCCCGTGGGGAGCAGCCCTTCCCTTTCGCAGCCCGGCGTGTGGGGAGAGGTGGGCGCTGGCAGGGAGGGATGTGCTTGGAGAGCAAGGGAAGGAACCTGCTCTTCGGGCTGGGACCTGTGGTGTGGAAACTCATCTCTTTAATGAACCCCTCGGGCTGGAAGCGTTAGATGCTGTCGGGATGTTTCCACTTTGCTTTATCTCTGCCTTGGCATTGTATTTCCAAGCTGATGCAAACAAGTGGAGGAACAGATAGCGGCTAATCCGCATCGATCGCTGTGGCGTGGGAGCTCCCCGAGGTGAGCCGGGGCTGGCAGAAAACACGCTCTGGGCCATTCCATGGGGCAAACACGTCCCTCCCCAGCCAGTTCCCGCTGTGGTGCCGTGGGGGACACGCTGTCAGCCTTGCAGGCACCCACTCCCACATCCTGAGGCTTCTCCCAGCCGCGGTGGCTCAGAAGCTGGAGAAGACTTTGCTGGGGCAAGTACAGCGCCATCAACAAAGCCGGTGGCGCTGAAGCCGGGCGCGGCAGGGATGTTTTGGCAGCTCCGAGGTGGGAGCGCTGCGTTGCAGGAGTGGGGACAGCTGAGTCTCCCCTGTGTTAAAACCAGGAGGAGAAGCATTTGACAGATTGTGGCTGAGACCTGGGACTGCCATGGGGCCAAGGGCACTGCGGCCACCACAGGCACAGGACCTGCGGCCACCCAGCCATGGCTTTTTACACCACCTTCCCTTTAACCTCCTGACTTGCACTGCACCGAGGGAGTGATGAGGAGACAGCTCCAAACTCCCAATGCACCGAGCAAAAGCAAGAAAAATAATGAAGCTGAGCTTCCTCCCCATCCCAGCAGGGGAGATGGACAGACAGCGTCCTGGAAACGTGGCTGCTGTGAGCCCAGAGAGGCGTGTGCTGATTCCCAAGGAGCCAGCCTCGTGCTGCAGCCGGATTCCACTGGGCTTGATGCAGCTGCAGACTGGAAGGTGGGAGTGAGCTGCCTCGCTCTGTTGGTGCTCTGTGTGCTGCTTTCCTGTCCCACTGGACTGGGGAAGATGAGGCTGCCGAAGGCGAGCAGCGGTGGGGAGTCGATGGGGACAGCCTGTGGGCTTTTCTCCAGTGCTGCTTCAGCCGCTGCCCTGCACTCCTGTGCCTCCCCCGGACACCAGATCCATTAAAAAATATAACAAAAACCCTTCCAGGGAACTGGAGGGGCCCTGGACAGGCCATGCATTGCACCTTGGGATGGGCAACGGCGAGGGGTCATGGGAGCAGAGGTGTGAGCGTGCAAGGGACCCCTCGGCTCCTGGTGGTTTCTCTCTTAAATAACAACATGCACTTGGTGTGGGGTTCAAACCCTGCTCGGCCTGGAGAATGTGTTGTGTGATCGCTGGCCAAGGGGAGGCACCGACATTTGCCTGACTCCCAGCCACAGACCTGGGAGTGCTTGGGGCTGTGCATAACTGGGGGCTCACAAATCATCTGTGCATTGTCTTTTGGCAAATTCCATTTTGGTGGCTCACCCTGGGTTGATTTGAGGCTGGATGTGTCACTGTCTGGACCTCCTGTCTCCCACTGTTGAGTGGTTAATGCACCTGAAAGCTGGCTTCATCCTGACCCCATGGGACCCAGAACAAACCCCAGACCTCCTGCTCCTCAGTCCTGCGCCGGCGGTGCCGCAGGCACAGCTGTGATGGGGCAGTGAGGGTTCCTGCCCTACGTGGTGTCTCAGCCTTTCTCCCCAGGACTCTGCTCTGTGTAGGAGCACAAGGGGCACAGCCTGTCACACCGCTGTCCCCAGCCAGCACAGCCACGAGCGAGGTGTTAGTTACAGCCCGACAAAGCTACAGCAGCCCTGCGGCTCTTTGGTTTTACCTTGGAGACCTGAACGCTTTCAGGGGTGCTGAGGGACAGAGCTGGTGTCCTTCAATACTCTTGGCTGAGCAGAGCAGCAGTTTGGAGACTGATTTACCACCAGACCGAGACCCTCCTTCCTTGCAGGCAAGAACATCTGGAAGAGGGCAGGCGCTCAGGCAGCAGCACCTTCAGCCATCTCATTTTCATTTCCCTGAACCTTTTTAGCTGTGCTTTTGCTGTGCTGTGCCAAGCAGCATCCCGGTGCTGCTGGAGCACTAATATCCATCATCCGGCCGCGCTCTATAGAGCACTCAGAAATTTTTGTGCTATTTTCAGTTAGTTTTCCAAGCTGAGCTTATTGGCTGATGGGCATCTTCTCCCAGATGGAGAACATGTGGCTGGTTCCTCCAAGGGGAGGGGAACGGCCCCGCTCATAAAGCAGCATGGGGGATGAGCAAGGGAATCTCTTCCTGGAGCCTGCGGGATGCTTCGGGGCTGTGCAGAGCAGGGCCTGGAGGTTGGGATTTCCAAGCTGCTCCAAAAACCCTCTGCAAGCAGAATTTGCGTGGCAGCGTTGCTTGCGGTGGGAGGTCGCCTCCGTCAGATGGCTGATTAGTCCTGGAGAAAGTGCAGTAACCTGGGGGCAGGATTAGAGCTCAGCTCAGCTGCTGTTTGCACTGCTGTGTGATTCCCAGCCCTGCTTCCTTTTGAAAGCCAATAGCAAGTAATAAATTTTCCAGGGTGATTTCCTTGGCAAACAGTCATTGTGTTCAAACTGGGGAAACTCTTGGGGGTTCCTGAAAATCTCCCCGCCTCGAACAGGCTGTGTGAGCGCTCGCAAAAGGTAACGGCACGCGAGGAGGAGAGAAACCCAGAGCTCTGAATCAAAAGTAAATTTGCAGAGCAGCTTTTCCAGCCTCACATTCCCAAGTGGAGCGCGTTACCGCGCACAGGGCTGCCGTGCTGCTTTCCAAGGGCAGCTGCTCCGGGCCGCAGCAGCGGCCAGCGGGGTGAAGCCGCGCTCCCTCTGCTCCGCTCTCGGTTTGCTCATCGTTGCGTTCCGGGGGCAGAGGTGCTGATTTGTTTTGTTGCTAAGATTCTCGTTCCCTTTGTGGGAATAAAGCAAATTTTGTTTGGTTGAGATTCTCTATAGCTTCAAAGACAAATCAAATCTGGGTTGCCAGCTTCTTTTTGTATTGCAGGAGATGCCTGTTTTCCATCCCAAACCATCCATGTTTTGCAGCTCAATAGCACATCCTAGACAATGGCTTTAGAAATCAGACGCCTGCATTTTGGACCCACAGTGCTGAGGCAACGCCAGGCGATGTGCGGGGTGCCAGAATTCGTGCACATGGGGAGAGGGAAGAAGGAGGAGGAAGAACTTGCTCCGATGGGATGTTTCCAAGGAGATCATGGTAATGATCTTCCATTTCCATCTAGCTTTTCATCCCCTCGCGGAGTGTTCTCGGCCGTAAGCAGACGTTACACGTCCTGTGCAGAGAGAACAGCAGCTGTCCTTAACATGCACGTTGGAGTGGGGAGGCTCTGGTGCTGTGGAGTGGGATCAGCCTGGGGTGGGAGCGATCCCTGAAACTGCGGGGATGCTCAGGATGTCCCAGCCCCTTTGGCAGCACCCTACGTTCAGCATCTGTGTCTGCTGGGCACGGGGCACTGGTGTAGGGAGCAACCTTGTGCTGAGAAACCACGTCTGGGCACATCTCAATCCTTCCCCAGATCAGAGCTGCGTGTGGGATGTGCTTCACATCACCCAGCACCCAGCTCAGAGCTGCGCCGTGGCTGGACGCACTCTGGCACTTGGCTCTTTGGGGCGAGAGCCCTGTTCCGAGCTGCTCAGGGCTCTGCACACTCAGCTGGGAGCAGCAGCAGGATTTAGGGTCACTGCTAGAGTGGCTGCTCCCTCACCAGCATGCAGGGTGGTTTTCCTGGCTCTTGCGTCCTTTTTTCCCCGGTTGAGGCTGGCTGCCCTGCCGGGGGAGCCGCATTAGCCCAGGAGGGATCGCAGGGCTCTGCAGAGGGTCAGCGAGGCCGTGTGCTGCCGGGGCTGTGCGGGAGGTTGGTTAATACATGATATTCCCTTGTCCTTCTGAGCGCCTCTCGCTTTCCAAGAGGAGGGAGGCAAGGCTGGAGCTCTGCTTCTCCCCTGCGTGGAGATGGATTTGCAAAAGCCACAGTTTCTTCCGCCTTTGTTTTTTAATTCCCTCTTTTCCTGCCCCAGAATTTTTCCCTGGCCTGATGAATTTTTAAACAAAAACATGGTGAGGAAAGAAGAGAAGAGAGGGGCAAACTCAGGAAAGGACCTGGGTTTTCAAAACCCTGAGTTTTTTCAAGTGGAAGTGAAAGTTTAGGGTGTGTTTTTAATTTTAAAGTTCCAACTAATTTGAAGTCACTTTATTGACAGGAGAAAATACCTTTGCTAATGCTCTTTTTAATAAACCCCAGTTTTACAAGTAGAAGCTGTTGGTTGAAAAATACCATGGAAATATGGAAGTAAAAGGGAACTGCTGTGGCCTTTAATTCCTCCCTTGCCGTGATGGGGGTCGGTGCTCCCTGGAGGTGGGGGGCTGAGGCTGGGTGAGGGGACAGACCCCCACGCTGATGCCTCCAGGTGCTTGTGTGTCTGTCCATGGGGGATGGCAGGGGGACAGCTGGCAGGGCTGGTCACCTGCATGTGGTGGCTTTGCGGGAGGGTGGAAGTGGACAGATGTGGTTCCTTGCCCACTGGTGCAGGGCACTGAGCAGAGGGAGGGTTTGGGGTGCAACGGGCCAGAACTTGGCCCAGATGGGAACCCTCCGGCTGGAGGAGGATGAGCTGCGTAATGCTGAAGGTGCAGGAGGCCAGAGGGAGCACGGGGATGGAGAGGGGAGGTGGAGGCAGGCGAGGGGGCTGGCTCGCACAGCTCAGCATCACCAGGGAGCCCAAAGTCTCATCACGGGGGGCCTCATCCTGCTCCATGAGCCGGGTTTATGGCTGGTGCTGCTGCTGGCACTTCCTGGACTTCTGACCTGCAAAAGTCATCCAAAGAGTTTGGATCAGTGATGTAGCCATGAGACACCGTGGGCACCTTTCTGTGCCGTCCTTTGTCCCCTGCAGAAATCTTCCACCGCCATGTCCGGCACTGCTGAGGCACGAGCCGAGCGTCCGCGCTGGGGCAGGCTGCTCCCGCTGCTCCCGCTGCTCCCGCTGCTCCCGATGCTCTCGCTGCTCCCGCTGCTCTCGCTCAGGTTGAGCTGGTTTCTCACAGCCGTCAGCTTGGCAGGTAGATTGGGTGTTGTCACAAAAACAGCTTAAATCCATCGCCCTTAAATTTTGCAGAGCAGAGAGATCTTCTAGCAGATCTCATTGTATTCCACACTGGAGCAGAAAAAGAAACATTTTATGGTAATTTTGTCAATGAGTTTCCAGTTTTTTTTTCTTGGTAAACTGTCTGCAATCACTTAGAGTGTTCCTGAAGGGATTAATTACCCTCTGGAGCTCATTGTGTGTATTTCATATTCGGAACTGTTGGATGCGGTGCCTGGCTTGGATCGAGCGCGGGGTCACGTGGCGTTTCTTTTTTCATCCTTTTCCCCTGTTCTGTTTCATCTGTCAGGCTCCTGGTGGGAGCGCTCCCAGTCGCCGGTGCGGTGGTCGCTCGGTCGGTTCACTGCACGTGATCACAGCTGACTTCCCTGCTCCGTGCTCCTTTGTCAGGGGGAAGCGCAGCCAGGAGAAGACAAATCGCTTCCTTGTTTGAGTGGCTTTTGGCTGATGCTTTCCCCCAGGCTGTAGTACTGGCTCGGCTCTTCCTGCAGCGGTCGTGGCTCTGGGCTGTGCATCCTCAGTGCTTGGACAGGCCCCTGGAGCCAATCTGGGGAGCAGAGCTCCGAGCACATTGCAGCGCTGCTTCCCATGGTGGAGAGGGCTTGGCCAGTGCAGGCAGCCGTGGTGCGGGGGTGGGAGATCTTAGAGGGGATAAACCCAGCTGTGGTGCTGCCGGGGACCCCGCTGCGCCGTCCTGAGAGGGTCGCGTCCCCAGGAGGGCCCTGCCTGCGGGACAGCCGTGTGCCCGGTGCTGTGGTGACAGGGAATGGCGTTGTGTCCAGCTCAGCAGGGGACATCGCAAACCGTCCAAGCTGGGGTGTGTAGCTCAGCGTGCTCTTGGCACGCTGAAATGGTTCCTGCAGCACGCAGGGGACGGGGACTTGTCACTGCACGGGGGTCTGGAGGCGAGCGGATGCTCTCCTGTTCAACATCAGAGTGAGCCGATGTGCCTGAGGGCTCGTGGCTGCTGTCACTGCACGTCACTCGGCCCTTGGTGTCAGGGGGTGTGTGGCGAGGGCAACCCTGGGGGCTGGCACTGACGTCCCTCCTGTCTGTGCCGATGCTTTTTCTGCCCTGCCCGTCCCCAGCACCACCAAGCCCACAGTTAAACTTGGAGTCCTGGGGTGGAGCAGCAGCTCTGTGCATCGAATCCCAAAGCACCAGAGTCCTTCCCCTCGCCTCAGCGCAGGTGATGGATTTGAGGTCATGAGCGCTCTTCCTCCACGCTGTCCCCCAGCCCCACTGGGGCGCCTGGGCTGGGGTGCTGCAGGCTTTGGGGTCCCAGTGGGGAGAGCAGGGGCTGAGTGGCGGCTCCCACGGTGGTGGCACAGAGCTCTCTGGTCCCAAGTATCCCCTTCCCTCCCACAGCACACCCAGATTTCCTGAAGGAGACAGGTTCTTCCTTCTCTGCACATCACCTTCAGTGGGAAAAAAAGCATCTGCTGCTCAAGAAAACCTTTTCCCAGTGGTAGGGACCCACGGAGGGCACGGTGAGAGGTGGAGCAGGTCTGGAAGCAGCTGGAGGACGGTGCAGGTCCTGCCGCCAAGCGCAGCGAGCCCTCAGCCCTGCACTCCCAATGGGAACCATCAGTGCTAAGAATAGACAATTTATTCCTCTGCATCCCCCGCCCTGGGAAGGGTGAAGTGCCTGCTCCAGGCGCTGCGCAGTGATTAAACAAGTTCGGAATAATAACGCCAGACTGCGGAGCTGGCGGGGGGTTTGGTGGTGCTGAGGGTGGGTGGGGGGAGATGGGTGCTGCTGACCTCGCTGGCAGACACCCAGCTTCTCCCCGGCGTGGGGCCGGGGGCAGCGCTGCCAGGCAGCAGGATGAAACCCTGGGTGTTGTTGCAGCCGCTGTGCCGGGTGAGCCAGGGCTGCAGGAGGAGCGGGTGGAGGTGGCCGCAGGGTGGGGAGAGGCACATGGGGCTCCTGGCGCTGGTGGCAGGTTCGAAGGAGCAGGTAACAAGGCTGGCAGAGGTAATGGCAGCGTTCACAGGGTGGGGAGTGTGCTGCTGGGTGAGGCAGGGGCACGACGCTCTGCCCTTCCTCACCACAGCGGGGCTGGCCCTAGGGAAGCTGGCACAGCAGGAAGGAACATTCACCCACACTAATCTGGGTCGCTCCAGCCTCTCCTGCAGGCTGAGTTACTGGGATGCCTCATGTCAGTTCTAGGCAGGGACCCTGGAGCTGCTGGTTCTTGTTGGCTTCCCAGGGCACCTGGGGCATGAACGCAGGTTATCGGTGTGTTGCCGTCAGAGCCACAGTGCCCTCTTCAAGCACAGAATCCCAGACTGGTGGGGTTGGAAGGGACCTCAGGACATCATCCAGTCCAACCCCCCCTGCCAAAGCAGGTTCACCTTGAGCAGGTTGCACAGGAAAGTGTCCAGGTGGGTTTGAGCATCTCCAGAGAAGGAGACTCCACACCCTCTCTGGGCAGCCTGTCTCAGGGCTCCAGCACCCTCACAGTGAAGAAGTTTTCCCTCATGTTTAAGTGGAACCTCCTGTGTTCCAGCTTGTGCCCGTTGCCCCTTAGCCTGTCACTGGCCACCACTGAGAAGGGTCTGGCCCCATCTTGACACCCGCCTGTTAGATGTTCATAAGCATTGATAAGGTCCTGTGCCCAGCAAACCTCCGGCTGCTCGCTGCACATTGTCTGGTCTTTGGGAGAGCGTAGTGGGTTTGCTTTGGGGTGAACATCACCTGGGCAGCTGATGGGACAGACCAAAGGGACCCCAAAACCTGTGATGTGCAGATCAGTCCTCAGCCCCGCCTGGGTTGCTGTTGCAGATACTGCCACGATTTTCAGGGGGTGAATGTGTCCTGGCAGAAGGAGCACCCCCAGGCACCCCGGCAGCGCTCGCCCACCCTCGGGGGACCGCAGGTGGGAGGAGACCCTGAGCCGTGCGGGATCCCGGTGACCGCATGTGCAGCCGCCTTGTTTCCGGCTCTCCGCAGGCTGCTGCGCCTGGTGCCAGAGTGAATTTGGCACCTGGCCCTCCTGCGAGGCTGGGGCAGGGGGAGAAGAAAGGCTGAGCCCTCCCCCTGCCCTCGCCGCAGGCAGGAGATTCAATTACCCCGCGCCTGCACAAAGGCCGTTTATCTCTGGGAGCAAAGCCCTGGGAACCGGCGGGGCCGAGCGTGAAGGGCTGATTAGAGGGTGTGCGGGGAAGGGCGCCGGGGTCGCGTGCGGGCACTTCCCTTCCCATTTCCAGGCCTTTCCATGGTAATGGCTCCTATTTGCCTCTGTTGTTAGGACGTCACTCACACGCGGCTCGAACGACATCTGTCAAAACATGTCCCCCCCGCGTCCTTGGGGCTCCTGGGGAAGAGGGATCCGTTGGCCCCATAATGAGCCTGACATCAATTAATCATCAGCCTTAAAAATTAGCATCGTGGCAGTGCACGTTGGAGGGAGACGATTCCCCAGATGGAAGCAAAAATAGCCTGGGTTATCTCCCTCCTCCCACGGGAGGTGGCAACAATAGATCCACTAACGAGTCTGGAACTCATTTAAGCTGGGTTTGCCCCCTAAGGCTGGTGGAGATTGAGGTGCTCTGACTCATCTCTTGAGGTGCTCTTGAGGGACCACCTCATGCAATGACTGGTGACCTTCCTGGGGCTCTGATCCTGCCTGCAGCTGGACCTTCATGGGCCGTTGTCCCCTAGGGTTTGCAGAGAGCCCAGGGTGAGGTCCCAGAGCACTGAGCCCCTCCCTGAAGCTGATGGTTTGGAGGAGAGCAGCCCTGCAGGAGTCTTGTTCTTCTGGAGTGAAGGATGCTCATCCCCGAGCGGTGTGGCTGGGCCAGGACGGGGGTTCAGCCAGTGCCTCAAGGACATGTCCTGCTCCAGGTGAGCTGTCCCCTGCCCCTCTGCAGGGGTGGCAGCTCTGAGCAGCACCAGTGCCTGTGGCAGCTTGGTGAGTGCTTTGCCTGTTTTGATATTCAGGACCCCAGCAATGGGGGGAGGTCTCCAGAGACCCCCTTGTCCAGGAGGTGACCTGGGCACCTTCCCTGGAGCTTTGCAGTGGCCTGGTCTTTGTGCCTGTGCCTTGCTGGGATTTTCCATGCTGGGAGCTGCTCTCCCTCACTGCCAGGCGAGCTGCAACCCAAGTGAGCAGCTCTGCTGCCCGCAGCCTCCCGCAGCTTCGGTTCCCACCCCCAGGACTCGGCGAGGGGCAGAGCTGCTGCCCCCCTCCAGCACCGCCTGCGCCTTGGGTCCATCCTGGTGGCTCTGATAAGCAGCTCAGCGCAGAGCAGCTCGGCGGGCTGCGGCGGGCGGGGGAGCCAGGGAGGACATTTTGCATTCTTGCTGGAGATGCACGAGGGCTCTTTGGCTGGTCTGGTGATGGACAGACAGACCAAGTGTCTACCAGGGCCCAGCTGAGGCTGGGGAGAATTGTGTTTGCAACGCATTGCCCTGCACAAAGCTTGCAGTCACAAGGCGAGGGGGACAAAAGGCTCCCTGTTCACTCCGTCCCAGTGGGTGCAATTCCAACAGTTAAAAAGCAAATGTGAGTTGTTTGTCTCTGGGAATATAAAGCTCCCCAAGCATGGCCCGATTCTGGCTGGGAACGGGGAGTTTGGCTCTGCTAATGACTCTGTTCTCTCTGCAAAATGGAGCCAACTCGAGTCAAGAGCTGCCCAGCCGGGCCCTTCCCCACCAGCCCTGGTTCGGGGACGTGGGCTGAGGAGGGGATGGGCTCCTGGGTCTCATAGATGCCCTTTCAGCCAGGCCTGGGCACCCGGCCCAGAGCAGGGGAGGGATGAGCGTGGGGACCTCTGTGCTCCTGAGGTGGCGGGGTGACTGCCACCCACAAACATCCTGCCAGCACTCGGGATCTTCTCCCTTGCCCAAGGGCTCTGATGTCCTCAGCGGGTTGGGTTGGCTTCCTTGGGTCATCAGATCAGCTGGTTTGGGGCATCTCACCGTGAGTCCAGGGGCTGCTGTCACAGCTCGGGGAGTCACGTCACTCCTTGCATGAGCCTGGGTGGGTGCCCTGCCCACGGGACGCTCTGTGAATCCCCACGGTGCTGGGCTTTCACCTGGGTTTTTGTTCCCAGCCCAGCTGCAGGAGGAAGGGGACGGGTGCCCATGGCTGAGGGTGTGACAGGGCAGGGCGGTGGGTGTGCTGGCGATGTGCCCGATCCCAGACAGCCTGGTTGTGCTGGGGAGGAGGACAGGCAGCTGTGGGGCTGGGGGGAGCGAATGCCAACCACGCGCTGCAGCCTGGCTCGGGGCAGGGGTGCATCACCCCATCCACGTGCAGGATCCTCAGCGATAACGGAGCTGTTGCGATGGCACCAGTGCCCTGAGTGGAACAAGCACGGTCTGTGGCCGGCTGTGTGTGGCTCCTGGGGGGGCCCGTGGCACTGAACCCCCACATTTGTGGCAGCCAAGCTGTGCTGAGCACAGCCCATGGGCACCTTCGCTCTTGCCCAAGGGTGTCCCTCCTCCCTGGCTGCTTCTGCCTTTGCCCCACCCTCACCTCGGCTCGCTCGCTCTCTGGGCCACGGAGGCTTGTGAGGAGGGCTGTGTGCAGCCAGGGAGGGGAGTTATGAGCGGAAGGACGTGGCCATGACTGGCCATCAGCCCCGTGCCCTCCATCGTGCCATGGGATCCCTGCAGGGACCCAGCTTGGTCCTCCAGACACAGCAAGAAGCGGGTGCAGGATTCCCCTGTGCCCACGTCCCCCTCCTCCACCAGGCAAAGCCTGGAGCGGGGGCTGGTGACGTCCCCAGATGTAGGGCACATCTGGAGGGCACCGAAGCAGTGAAGTGAAGGGCTGATTTGTGCTATAGAAACCCGCAGTTCCTTCCTTTGATCCTCTGAATCAGCCCATTGCCTCCCTCTTATAAAGCCCCATTTATCTCCGCTCTTCCCAGTAAGTTTGAAGGCGGTTGCGGCTCGTGGCTCCTCGGCAGCAGCGAGCTCACCCGGCTTTCTCTTCCGCTGAAGCAGAATCAGGTGAAATCTCTATGGCAACCAGCAGATGACAGCGAGTCTTGTTGCCTTGGAAATGAGGCAAGGAAAAAAAAAAAACAAAAAACCCACCCAAAAAGAGCCATCTGGAATTTTGAATTTCCACAATGTCCAACCTGACGCGTGGGGAGCGTGAACCCGCTGCCGCCGGCTGCTCCGGGGCCTCCGAGCTGGGGCCCGTCTGCACCTTCTGCCTCGCCACAGGGATTTCTTTTGTTGTTTTTTGGGGTTTTTTTTTGCTTTCCCCTCCCTTTCTTGCCTTTTTTTTTTTGTGCAGGGTCTGCAGTGTCGCTTTGGGCGTCTGCTGGTGGCTGTGGTAAAGGTGTCGTGTGTGGAGCATCTGGGCTGCCTGAAATCCCCGGGCCGGGCGCAGCTGTGCCGTGCTGCAGCCACCACAGTGCAGGCACCCGCGGGTGATGCAAAACCCCAGGGGGAACAGCAGGCTCCGGGGGGAAACTGAGGCACGGGGTGCTGTGTGACCAGCCTGACCGCACTCTGCAAGGGCCCCAGCTTAGGACCCCAGGTGCAGTGCCCACTAGTGACACTGTCTCCATGTGCTTTGTCCTGGTGTGAGCTGGGCCAGAGCTGGTTCTGTTCAGCAGCTGGAGCAGCGCTGGGGGTTGGGTTCAGCTGGGATTTGTCAGGAGAGAAACGCTGAGAACATCCCCATGTTGGCATTGGTGTCCCTGGCACTGAAGGACTTTGTGTTTGTCCCTCTGCAAGCGCAAGAGCTCAGGGGTGAGGAATATTGACATGGATCAGCTCCATGGGCACTGGGCTCGGCCAAGGGGCTGTTCCATCTCCTGTGCCCCATGGGCAGGAGATCCATGAGGGGCTCTTCCTCTCTGGCTCTCTCTGGCTCTCTCGGGCTCTGGCTCTCCCGGGATTGCGGTTTCGGGTCGGGATTGTCGCTGCTCCGGGATCGTTCTCTGGGAACGGGCTGGACTGGGTCGGTGGGTGCTGAGCAATGGCACTGGGGGTCACTCATTGGTGTATTTTATTCTGATTATTATTATCATTATTATTTTAGTATCAGTATTTCAAGTTTTATTTTATTGCAATTATTAAATTGTTCTTATCTCAACCTATGAGTCCCCCTGCCCCCCAAATTCTCTCCTCTGTCCCCTGGGGTCGGGGGAGTGAGTGAGTGGCTGTGCCAGGCTGCCAACCCAGTGCTGGCCCAGTGAAACCACCACAGCCCGAGGCCACGGTGCTGTTAACTGGGCAGTTAGTGTCACCCAGCATTTCTGCTGCTGCGTGTGCTGGTGTCCGGAGGCTCAGGGCACCCCTGGGTGCATGGATCCAGCCCATCCCTCCTTCCCAAGCTGCGTGCACATTTCCTGTGGGTTATTTTGGAGACCTTCAGTGCTGGGGACAGGGGTGTTGGGGTGCCCCCAGGTCCTCTGACGCTGCCGGAGCAGCTTTGGAGGCAGCTGTGGCACCGGGATGTGCAGTCCCATGGGCAGGAGCAGGGTCTGCCCCGACACAGGGGATTTGGGGCTCTCTGGGCTCCTCAGCGCTGGGGAGCAGAGCGCGGCACGGAGGTGGGGTCCACGGGACATTGAGCAGCCTGAGGCTCTGCTGCTGAAAAAGGAGCTGTAATTTGGATGTGCAGGTGGGGTGGTTCGGGGCCAAGCACAGCATCCATTGAAAGAATAACCCGCAAATGGGCTGCAGGCCCGGCCTGGATCTCTCCAGCGGGTTCATTTGGAAACTTGTGTATGGGAGAGACCCAATTAAGTAGATTTATGGCTGCTTTAGCCTGAGAAAGTTTGAATCCCTTTTAAAAGCTTGGCTCGCTGGAGCCAGACGAGGTCCAGGCTCCAGGTCTCTCAGCCCTGCCCTCATTACGAGCAGCGATTCGCACGGCTTAGCAGCAGCGATCGCCCCACAAGTGCTGATTCGGCTGAAGCCCCGGCCTGTCACCGCTGCACCGCTCCTCATGTTCTGCTCTCGCTTGCCAAGGGGAGGTGATGGCTCCCACACGGTGTGGGGCTGCCCCAGCCTGCGGTGATGGGGATGGTGGGTGCAGGTAGAGGAAGAGGCTTCCTTCTTCTGGAGGCTGAGATTCCTCCGTAATAGCCTGAGAGAGTTGGGGCTGTTCAGCCTGGAGAAGAGAAGGCTCCAGGGAGACCTTCTAGCGGCCTCCCAGTACCTGAAGGGGCTCCAGGAAGGCTGGGGAGGGACTTTGGCCAAGGGCAGGGAGTGACAGAACAAGGGGTGATGGCTTGAAAGTGTCAGAGGGGAGATGGAGATGAGATGTGAGGAAGAAATTCTTTGGTGTGAGGGTGGTGAGACCCTGGCCCAGGTTGCCCAGAGAAGCTGTGGCTGCTCCTCCCTGGAAATGTTCAGGGCCAGGTTGGATGAGGCTTTGAGCAACCTGGTCTAGTGGAAGGTGTCCCTGCTGCTGGCAGGGGGGTTGGGACTGGATGAGCTTGAAGGTCCCTTCCAACCCAAACCAGTCTGGGATTCTGGGATTCACTGCTGCAACCACCTTTGGGGCCTCCTGCAGAGCTGTGGTGTTCTGCAGAAGGGTCCGGCAAGGTGTGAGACATGGGGTGGCCGTGCCACCGCTTCTCCTCTCGCTGTGTCCCTGCAGGGGCTGTTGCTCCTTGGGAGGCTCGGACCATGTGTGGTGCACACCGTCCCCACCAGTGCTGCCTGGTGTAACCCCATTGCCTCCCCCAGCTTTTGCTGCTCGGCCGTTCTGCCCTCTGCCGCGGGCGAGTGCAGGACACACCGGGCTGTGTCTAGTCTCATCTCTGCAGCCTGTGCAGGGCTACATGTGGGGTGACAGCAACTGGGGAGCCCAGCCTGCCCTGGCTGGAGTCAGTGATGGGGATCTATCCTCAGGTTTCTGCAGCATCCCCTGCTCGTCCCCAGTTCCCACTGGCAGGAGGGTTCCTCTGTGTCCCCGTCAACAGCAGCTCTGGCTGCGCCAGCCCGGGGCTGCTGCCTTCATCCAGGAGGAAGATGATGGCCAGGCTTTTCCCTGGTGGCCTGCCTGCCGTGTTTCAGAGCCAGTCAGCTATCCAGGTACCGTGTTACTGGGGTGCTGGGTGGCACAGGGCTCCCAGCCCCATCTCTGCCCCTTGGGGAGCAGGACTCACGCTGCTGCAGGAGACACGGGGCTGGCAGCCAGACCTCTGCTCACACCAAGAAGTCCCTGGTAACTAAAGCCATTAAAGCACTGGAGTGCTAAGGAACCTGCTGCCTTCTGGTGGGGTAGAGCAGGAAAGGGCAAGGTGCCCTTCTGGGGCACTGGGCAGGGCGGATGTCCTCTGCCCAGCCTGGGTGCCCTGGGGCATCTCCTAAGAGAGAGGATTGTATTTGAAGGGTCCTGGTGCATCCCTCGGGGAGCACACAGGGGCTGCAGGGATGGGGCTAGGCCAGAAAATGAGGCTGATGGTGAAAACAAACGCTGTGGACCCAGCAGTCACCCCACAGAGCCCTGTTAGTCATCCCCGCTGCTCATGTAGCCTGTTTGGTAGCTGTTGAGGGAGAGGGAGAGAATTAATTAAACCACAAGGAGAAGGATTGCAGGATGTGACCATCCCCCTGCCCAGCCGTCCGGGAACGTGAATCAGAGCTGGATGTAAGAAATGCAAGATAAAGCCATTTTGCTCCATATGGAAAGACTCTGCTGTCGGCGCGCCAGGGCGCTGGTAACCGAAGCGCAGGCTGTGGGGTGTGAGCCAGGAACCCGCACAGTTTGCACCGGGCTCGGGATCCCGGGTGTCCCCTCGGGCCCACGGCCCGGCTGCAGCCGGCTCTGGGTGCCGGAGTGGAGGGTTTGCAGGGAAGGTACCAGCAAAATGATGCCTGGGCTGGTTCATTCATAAACACATCCGGGAGCAGGGGCTGCAGCAGCGCGGCGGGAGAGGAGCGTGTCTGCACGGGTTTGTGGAGCCGGGGAGCTCGACTGGGCTGGGGGAGTCTCACAGCCCCAGGAGAATGGGTTTTATTGCAGTTTATTTGTATATTTTTCAGTGCACTGGAAGGAATTGAGCAACCAGTTAAAAATGTTTCGCAGCCTGGGGAGATTCGTTGCAGCTACTGTGTAACAGGGACCCACCGTAGTGACTCAGGAACAGCACGGGGCCTTTTACAGCAAATTCCCGCTTGCCATTAAATCTTCACGGGGTCGCCAGGAGCCCTTTCTGAGTCTGATCTTCTGAAATGAGAGTGGCTGGGTCATGGAGGGCAAGGAAGCACGTGTGTCACTGCCACGCTCACGCTGAGCACACGAACACAGGAGCAGACGGTGCATCTGTGCGTGCCTGGCACGCTTGTGCCACTGTTGGTGTCGGCTGCTGCCATCCTCGTGCCTGCACACGTACACGTGGGCACGTGTGCAAGGCTGCAGGCACAGGCGTGCACACACGCACCCTTCCACAGGCTGAGGGGTTTTGCTACCATGTGGCCCACACATGAACAGAGACATGATGCAAACAAGCACTTGAGCAACACACACACACACACACACACACACACACACACAGACACACACACACACACAGACACACACAGACACACAGACACACACACAGACACACACACAGACACACACACAGACACACACAGACACACAGACACACAGACACACACACACACACATGCAGACACACACACAGACACATGCAGACACACACACACACACACACACACACACACGTGTGCGGGTTTCTGTGCCAAGGCACATGGGGCACACGTGTCCCGTGGCCGCGGCTCTGCCTGGCCCCAGTGGGAGCTGGTGGCCACATGCTCCTTTGAAATGAGCTGTCATGAGCTGTTTGGAGTTGATTATTTCCTCATTCCTTGACGTACTTGGCCACGTCGGCAGCGCCCGCTGTGGGGACGCGGCTGTGCCCCATCGTGCAGGCAGAGGAGCTGCCACCACTCGCTCCTGGGGCTGATGGGAAGGGCTGGACATGAGCACAACCCGGAGCTCCCCGGTCTCCTCCAGCCCTGGCTCTGCGGTGCCTGGCACAGTCAGACCCACAGCACACAGCACCTTGCCCTGAGCCAGCCCTTCACAGCACAGCTCTTCCCCTCTTCCCCTCTTCCCCCTCTTCCCCCTCCTCCCCCTCCTCCCCCTCCTCCCCCTCTTCCTCCTCTTCGGCTGCCTCCAGCCCCACATCCCACCTTGCTGATGCTCCTTCTCTGGGCGATGGTACCTGCTGCTTCCTGGGTTGTGCAGGGCAGGACACGGGGACACCGGGCAGGTGTGGGTCAGGGACAGGCACCCACAGTGCCAGGTTGCTGTGCCGGCATCCACTGTGTGTGACAGGCAGCATTGCCCAGTGGAGTGTTTGGCACTGGGCTAGGGCTTCCTGCCTCAGTTTCCCCATGTGCAAAGCGGAGCAGTGTTGTGTGTGCTGAGGCTGGAGAGAGCTCTGAGAGCGCTCAGTCAAAGGAGCAGCAGCGGGGCTGGGAGGGGTGCTGGGTGCGGCTGCAGACACGGGCAGGACAGAGCTGGCACGGGCAGGTTGGACCCAGCCTGGCACAGGGGACAGGCTCAGGCAAGGGAGCCTGGTGGCCTCTCTGCACAGGGTCTGGGGACAGTGGCTGTGCTTTGGGGCTGCCGTCCTCTGCATGGCCAGGCTGGGGGAGCACAGGCCTGGTGCCAGCACCCCCTTCCCTCCGTGATGGCAGGATGGAGCCTGCGAGAGCGGCTGGGAGCTGCGACTGGGGCTGCAGGCCAGCCTGGAGCTGGGACAGAGGGGACAGTCCCCGAGCCTGCCGCCCCAGCAGAGCAGGGGACACTGCGGGACACGTCCCAGCCGTTGCTGCCAGGGAGATGAGCCTGGCTGAGGCACCGTGTCCGACTGACCCCGCCACGGCCCGGGCTGAGCTGTCCCCGCTCCAGCAGCTGTACACATCTGGCTGCAGGAAGCTTGCTAAATCGATGCGGGAGGAATCCAGCGCGCTCCTGCCGTTCCCACACTCCAGCCTCTCCCAGCGGCTCCGGTTTCGGCTCGACTCTGGCACGCTGCGGCCCAGACAGCCCCGAGCCAGCCCCGAGCCAGCCCCCAGCCCCTCGCTGCACCTGGAAAACAGGCTGTGGGGGGCCGGTGTCACCACCCTGACCCAGCACAGGGGCACCTCAGCGCTGGCAGTGACGCAGCCAGCGGGACGTGTGCCAGAGGTGGGCGAGCAGCTTCTTGAGTCCCAGCTTGGCCCTTTCCCAGGGGAGAGCTGCTGCCTTTCCTGGAGTGACTCCAGGGGCTGGGGTGACCTGGACTGTCACCCAAATACTGGGGCCAGGGGAGCAAACTGTGCCAGGCGTGGGTGGCTGCTGGTGCTGTAGGTGAAGCTGGGGACAGGGGTCAGTGCCATCGCCCCGAAACGCCGGGGCTGAAGCACCAACCAGCCCTTTGCCAGGACCCAGCCCTTGAGCTGTGCCCAGGAAAAGCACACTGCCGAGCTGCCAGGAGTGTGGGAGCTGCTGGTGACACCAGGGGACAATGGTGGCTCTTCCATCCATCATCCTGCTCCATCCCACCCCAGCCCGCGGGGATGCGGCGCTGCTGGAGTGTGTGTGCAGCCTGCTCCGGCAGCGGGCACTGGGCTCAGGGGGGACAGCACCCACCGAATGCACCCAGGGTGGAGGAGCTGAGGGTGCCCGAGTCCTTCCCTTCAGGGACCCGCATGGGGACATTGGTGGGCATTTTATTGCTCTTCCCTAAGGTTCAGATGTGCCTCACCTCCCAAATCTTCCATTGCCCTACAGACTGCCCGTGTGGCAGCAGTGGACTTGGCCCTGGGTTTCTGCTCTGCCATTTCAAGCCTGAAAATCCATCTTTCCAGGAAGGTCAAGGGCAGGACTTGGCGTCTTTGAGGTGCCCTGATCTGCCAACATGGCCCTTTCTGCCTGAGTCCCCTTGTCTCCTTGTCCCCAGCCGTGGAGCAGGGTGGGTGCCAGCCTCCAGCACCGGGGGCCCCTCGAGCTGCCCCTGTGCCCCGGCTCCGTGTGCGCAGACCCCTGTGCTCCAGCCTCTGCCCCACTGCCCACACATCCCCATCCCGCGGCTCTAGGGTGCTGCTCGGGGGCTCTGTGCCTTTGATGATCTCCTCTGGTGTGCTTGGGCCACAAGGAAGATTTAATAACGAGTTCATGACTTGCCTCCTACTAAACCTTATGCTGGGAGCTGGACCAGGGTGGTCGGGCACACACGGGGCCAGGTGCCCATATGCGATGGTGTGTGCCAGCCATGCTGGGTGCCTTGTGGCCTCACCAGCCCCACTCACCTTCATCTACAACCGGCTTTAACCTGCTTGACTTCACCTGTCTCATTGGGGCTGTTACCGCTCGTCACCATCTTCCAGGGTCACGCGTCAATTGGAGCCGCCTCGCTGGAGAGCAGAGCCCGGGGATGGGGCAGCAGCACCCATGGGTGCTGCCTGCGGTGTGTGCGGTGCTGTGGTTGGTGTGTGATGGGGACAAAGGGACACGAGCCCTGCTCGTGTGCTGGGTGTGTGGCCGTGCCGTTGCGGGGAGCGTGCGGGGGTGTGTGCTGGTGGTGTCCTCTGGGTCCCCGTGTTGCTGCAGCTTACACGGTGCCACGCAGATCCCGGAGCGCTGGTTGCCACCTTACATTAGGGAGAGCCACGTCCAGCGTCCCCGGCCCCGGCTGTCACTGCAGCTCAGGGGCAAACTGGGCTGAAAGGCGCGAAATCGGGGATCAAAGCGGCGGGGACGCGGCTGTCAGCGCGGGATGCACCCGAGCGGGGCGGGGGCGCGGGGGCTGGCGCCGAGCTGGGCGGCACTGCCAGGGCTGTGCCAGGAGTGACCCCCTCTGTGTGTGTGCACGTGTGTGTGTGTGTGCACGTGTGTGTGCATGTGTGTGTGTGTACGTGTGTGTGTGCACGTGTGTGCGTGCGTGTGTGTGCATCTGTCTGTATGGGTGTCCGCTTAATTATGTGCACATGTGTGTGCACATTCATGTGTGGGTGTTTGTGTGTGTGTGTGCACACGTGTGTGCAAGTGTGTATGCATGCATGTGTGGTTGTGCATGCGTATATGTGTGCACAAGTAGTTGTGATGCAGGTCCCTGCATGTGAACATGTGCAGGCAGGGGGTACAGACCTGTGTGTGTGCGTGCACACCCGTGCTGTGGGGGTGCACACTCATGTGTGTGCACACTCATTCCGTGGGTGTGCACACCTGTGCCGTGTGGGTGCACACGCAGAGAAGCCAAGGGCAGCCAGAGCCAGGGGGTCTCCAGCCCCGGGCCATGCCCGTGGGGGCTCGGTCCCCCCCCTCCAGTCCCTGCTGTGGAGCAGCCCCCTCTCCCCACACGGGGCAGGATGGGGCTCAGCTCACGCCGCTCCCCGACATCTCCTTGGCTCCTGCCAGCTGTGTGCTGGTGATGCTGCTGCCACACCGGTGTCCCCAGGACAGAGCACCCCCGGGCCTGGGGGACGCAGGGGCAGGTTTGGGGATGTTCTTCCAGGACGGCTGCTCCCTCATGGCCCCATAGAGCAGAGTCCCAGTGCTTCGGGCTCACCTGACTATACCTGGCCTCCTGTCACCTGCATGGGTCCTATGGCCCCACTTGGTCCCCCTGGCCCCACTGGCTGCTGCCCAGATCATCCTGCCTGGAGCAGACATCACCCACAGCACCCTTGGGGTGGCATTTTATGGTGGTGCAGCTCCAGCCTGGTGCCAGCCCTGCTCTGTCCCTTCCCAGTGGGCAGAGAGAGGGCTGGGGGGCACAGCCATGGGCAGAGGGGTGTGGGAAGGGGCTGGGGGGCACAGCCGTGGGCAGAGGGGTGTGGGGAGGGGCTGGGGGGCACAGCCGTGGGCAGAGGGGTGTGGGGAGGGGCTGGGGGGCACAGCCGTGGGCAGAGGGGTGTGGGGAGGGGCTGGGGGGCACAGCTGTGGGCAGAGGGGTGCGGGAGCCATTCATCCCTTTAAAGCCACTGCCTTGTCTCTCTGCAGACCCCGAGTCCCAGAGGAAGAGGACAGTGCAGAATGTGCTGGACCTTCGGCAGAACCTGGAGGAGACCATGTCCAGCCTGAGGGGCTCTCAGGTGTCTCACAGGTGAGACCCCAACACCAAACCCCCACCACCCCTTCCCCACAACCAGTGTCATCCCTGGGGCTGGGGTGGCTGGGGGGTGGCTCTGCTCCCAGTGAGGGCTGTGGGGATGGGAGGGAGCTGGCTGTGCTGTGTGGCCTGGGGACCCTGCACGTGGGGTCTTGGACAGATGACCTTAAATCTGTGGGGTGTCCTGTGTGGGGCTGCAGAGCCCTGTCCCAGGCAGTGCTCTGGGCCCACCACTGCCTCACGTGCTCTGGGGCAGTGGAGATGGGTGGTGGTGGCACCAAGGGGAGCTGGTTGTCCCCAGATCCCAGGCAGGCGGTGAGGTCTGTTCTCAGTAGTCAGCTGTTCCCATATGGACAACCAGAGGTGAAGGTGTCCCCTGTGCCTGCCCAGGTTTGGACTACAGGCTCCGTCCACAGCTGTGACTCAGTTTCTCCACTCTATAGAGGTGATGATGGAGAAACTCTCAGACAGAGCTGAGCAAATGCTCGGCAGCCCGTGGTTACCCTGCCCAGACCAGGGCTGGCAGCACCCCAGGGTTGCAGCTGGGGATGGGGACAGGGTGACACTAGGTGATGACCCAGAGCAGAGGTGAGGAGAGGGCACCTCCCCAGGGCACCCTCCCGGCCCCCACCGCGCTGGTGCGAAGCCTGGGCTCTGCAGCGGGGCTGTGTGGGCTGTCAGGAGCAGGCAGAGCCGAGGGGGCAGCCGCGATCCTTCTCCTGGAGTTTGTTGCCACCTCGTGGTCTCCCTCCGTCCTCGTTTTTGTGTTGGAAGGAGCGAAAGCTGCAGCGTCCTCCCCGACCTTCACCCACCGCTCCTCATTACAGACCTTCCCTGTGTCACCCTCCCTCAGCCTCGGCCAGGGTGAAGCAGCCCGCTCGATTTACCTCTTTTGAACACGAGGCTTCTCTAGCCCTCGCTGCACTTTCTGGATCTTTCCCGAGCTGGGGGCAGCGGAGCGCTGGGGCGGTGGGGTTTGCCCGGGGCCGCCGCGATATTCCCTGAGCTGATGATTTCCTGGGATTACCCGTGACAGCTCTGCCGTCCCTGCGCAGCCTGGCGCTGCTCTCCCCGGGTCAGACCTGCTCTGTGCTCCTTGGCCTTTGCTCTGCGCTCTCTTTGCATTCATCTGTGTCAAGATTCACCCACTGCCTTCTCGCCCCCGCGCTTGGCCCCGTTGCTGCCAGCCCTGGTCTCAGTGAAACAGGGCGAGGATATCCAGGGTGACTGAATTAGCGCTGCTGGTGGGGTTTGACTCTTCGCCATCTCTGCCTTTTCCTGATGACTTTCGAGTCCTTCGCATCACAGAGGCCTCGGCCGGATCCCTGCCATGGAGAACAATAACTGTTGATAGCCCAGGGCTGCCTGCCCCTGTGTGCTGACCCATAAGCAGCTCTTAAATACGTGAAGATCTTCCTTCTTATCCCATGTCGAGTTCAGTTTATTTGGAAGCTTAAACTGCCTTGGGTGAGGACGCTCATCCCTTTATCCACCACCTTCTGGTGGTGTGTGCTCCCTGCATCCCTCCAGGAGCTCCACCGCGGTTGTGAGCTGGATTTTCCTTTACCAAAGCTGTGTCAGCTCTTCCTTGGTAGGTCATAATTACACAAGCACCCGCTAATTCTGCTCTTGGGAATGCTTCCTACAAGCATGTCCCATACAGATGTCATCCACAATCCTCTGGATGTGCCCCGCATCTCCAGTGTCCTACAGAGCTGCCTCAGGCTCTCATTCCTTCCACAAACTCTCCCTCAGATTTCTCTTGTTCTCCTCGCTGGGTTCTTCCATCCCATGGCTGGCGGCTCAGCCTCTGCTGTTTCCTCGCTAGGACACAACGTTGTTCCTGGAAGATGTCACCGTGCTCCTGGCAGCCTTTGCCCCCGGCTGCAGGGCCGCACGAGCGTCCCCAGGGCCTTGCTGAGGTCCTGCTTGGAGCCGTGGTCTGCATCTGCTCCCAGCCGCCGGCGGGACATCCTTAAATAGCCCCTGTGGTGCCGGCAAAAACTGAACCCTTTGAGCTGCCCCTTTCAGTTCCGCTGTAACAAACTTCCTCGTTTTTTAAGTAGTTCCCTGATTTAAATTCAGTGCTGCAGCCGAGGTCTGGCTTTTGGTGCTCCTGCAGGAACGTTTAATCCAGGCTAGGGAACAGCTCGCTGATAGCAGCGTTTGGAGCCAAGTCGAGGGCTGTGGGTTCCCAAGTAGCTGCTCCAAGAAGTAATCATTTTTGGTGTCTAAATTTAGTCTTAGCATCACTCCCCAACACGCTGTTTGCCTAAAATACACCCTGAGGGGTGCAGGGAGCAGCTGAACTCCCTGTTCCTGATGTGCTGGTGGGCTCTGGGCTGGCTGGAGAGCAGCACGCTTGCAGGCAGCGCTCGGGGGCCAGGCAGCCCTGTCCCGGGGTGTCCCCTCCTGCCCAGATGTAGAGTTTCACTCTGCAGGGGTTTGGTGTGGGACTCTGATGCAGGGACCTGGTCCCTGGTTTACCCCTTGGCATCCTTTCACTCACAGCCTCCGCTCCCTGGCATGGCCCACTGCCACATCCCCTGGGATCAGTGTGCCACCACCCCAGTTCATCCTGTCCTGGATCTGGGGTGATACTGGGGTGCAGATGTTGAAATGCTGGGGGGAAATGGCAGAGGGAGAGCAGCCCAGGCACAGGAGAGCACGTTGGGGCTTTCCACTAAAGGCTCCCTGTTAGTGGGGTTCAGCCCAACTCGGGGCTGGTCTCCAGAGAGGTCCAGACCCCTCTGCTCCAGTGTGTTTGCAGCTGCCAGCCCTGGTGGCACCCCCAGCCCTGCACTGAGCTGGGTGGATGGGGCTGTGTAGGAGGCTTCACCTCTGCAGAGTGCTTGGGTCTGTAGGGAGGCACAGATCTCCCCATCACACCCCATGTCCTGCTCCACAGTCACTGGGGAGAAATGGACACCCCCAAACACTGGTGTGTGCTGGTGGTGTGGATGTCCCAGTGGGTCCTGGAGTGTGGGATGCTGTGCTGGCACCAGGGGACTGTCCCCTGCCAGCAGAGATGGAGGGGGTCCAGGACAGATAGTGTCCCTGCACCTACTCTCCTAGGAGCCTCTGGCTTTTCCTGGCTGCCTAAAAATGGGCAGTTTTGTTTTCTGAGCACTTGCAGCCCCAGTTCTGGGGTGGGGGAGGCAGGGCACAGACCTCTGCTCCCCACCGTGCCCTGCTCTAACCCCCCTGCACCCCGTCCTCGCAGCTCCCTGGAGATGACCTGCTACGACAGCGACGACGCCAACGCCCGGAGCGTCTCCAGCCTGTCCAACCGCTCCTCCCCGCTGTCCTGGCGCTACGGGCAGTCCAGCCCGCGCCTGCAGGCGGGGGACGCGCCGTCTGTTGGGGGCACCTGCCGCTCCGAGGGCACCCCCAGCTGGTACATGCACGGGGAGCGGGTGCACTACTCGCACACCATGCCCATGCGCAGCCCCAGCAAGCTGAGCCACATCTCCCGCCTGGAGCTGGTTGAGGCGCTGGACACCGACGACGTGGAGCTGAAGTCGGGTTACATGAGCGACAGCGATCTGATGGGGAAGACCCTGACCGAGGATGATGACATCACCACGGGGTAAGTACCTGCGCTGGGGCTCCTGCCCGGGCTGGGGCTCTCCTGGAGGTTTCACCACCTCCTGTTTGGCTGGCACTGGAGGGACACCAGGCACAGCAGGGACGGATGGAGGAGCACATGGGGCCAGTCTGGCTGGGTGGGTTGTGTCCCTGCATCCCAGGAGATGCTTTCCCACTGCCGAGGCAGTGTAGCCCTTGCAGTTCTCATGGTGCTGGGCCAGCCAGAGCTTCCTGGGGCTGGTGAGCCCCTGAGCTGGGGCGTGCTGCTCTCCCGGCATGTGGAAAGTGTCCAGCTTGATCTGGGTGTTCCCTGAGCAAAAGGCTGAGAAAAGTGTGTGGTGTGTGGCTGCGGGAGTGCTGAGCCAGAGCTCTGCTGGGTAAATGCCACTGCTTTCGGAAGTGCTCTCCCAGTTTGTACCAGTGGGTCCTGTGTCCATCTGGGAGTGCTGGTGGCCCATGGTGGAACAGGCTGGGTCAGGTCTCAGCACTCCAGCAAGAACCGGGCACCGAGGTGTCATTGCAGATGGGTGGCACCGTGGTGCAGCAGAGTGCTCTGCTGAGTGGGGTCCCCTCCATCCCTCCACCCGCAGGGCCAGGGGCATCTCCTGTCAGGTGGGCACAGCCCAAGCACGCCCAGGGCTCACGTTTTCTTTTCAGATGCGTCCAGCTCCCGCTGTGCTGTTGAGATACCCCTGGCTCTGGCGAGGGTCCAGGGTTTCAGCATGTTGGAGGTTTCCTGTTTCAGCACAGGAGAAAATAAATAACTCGGGAATTTGAGTTGTCCCAGAGCAGGGGGAGGTATTTGGCCTCCAGGCAGTGCTGCTCCAGCCCTCCTGGGGTGGCCGTAGCCATGGCAGCTTGTTGCAGGGTAGAGCACAGCCCGTGGCTTCACACCCATCCTGGGGACCAGCGCTCCCCAGACGTGCTGCAGAGGCTCGTGCTGCACTTGGAGGGGACACCGAGGGGTGCCTGTGCTGGCCTCTGCCCCTGCAATGCTCCAGCTTAGGGGTGAGTGTCCACAGCGCTGTGGGCATCAGACCCGTCCTCCCCATGGGCGTGTGGGATGACCTTGGGGGCCTGCCCTGTGCTTGGGAACGGGGGTGCCTTGTGCTGGCTCAGCGTGGACCCCTCCTGGGGACTGTAACCCATCGCTTGACAGTCAGAGGTGGCATGTCACCACCTTCTGCCACTGGCCACTAGGTCGTGGGGTGTGATGGGCAGTGGGGTGGCTTTGAGCTGCCCTGGATGGCTGGGGCCACAGTGGGTCTGGCTGTGGGGATGAGGGCTCCACTGCTCCCCATCTCCCTCCCTGTCTCATCCCGGAGCTGCTCGTGCAGGCAGGTGCCCTTGGGGTGCCCTTGGCTGCAGAGGCAGTGCCGGGAGGGGTGAGCTAGAGCATCGCTCCGTGTCCATCAGCCGCTGAGCAGGCAGAGTGCGGGCAGGGGCAGCCCTGGCAGGACCCTCCCTGGGCTCAGCCCTGGCGCTGCCCCGGGCAGGGTCTGCTTCTCCTCCTGGGAAGGGCCAAGCTTTGGGGATGGAGCCTTGCGTGGCTGAGCCTCCTGTGAGGCCCTGGCAGCACCACAGTCCCCCATTGTGGGTGAGGCTTTCAGTGCCAGGGCAGGCTGGGCTGGCACTGCCACAGCCGGGTGCCACAGTCCCTGTTCCTGCCCTGCATGTGCCCCAAGAGATCCCTGGAGCTCTGCCAGTGGGTGCAGAGACAGACCGGGTGCTCTGTGCTGGGTACCCCTCCCCAGGAGGGCAGCCAGAGCAGAGCAGCACAGGACCCTCTTATCCACAGGGACATGTCCTGGGGATCAGCTGTGTCACTGGGATGTTGCTGGCACATGGGGCCGTGTGGTGACCTACTCACAGCTCCATCCCCCATGGCCCCACAGCAGGACTCATGGGGGTCTCTGAAAGCGGGCAGCGTGGCAGGGCTTCTGTCCCCAGGGGACATCCCTGGCTGGGTGCTGGGGGACACTTTGGTGCCCAGTCCAGGAGCCTGGATGTCAGGGTTGGGGAGTAGGGGCATCCTCTCCTCCCCAAAGCCGGCCAGGGCGAGAAGCTGCCTTGCTGGCTGGGAGCACTAATGCAGCTCAGCCCCTCACCCAACACAGCCTCTCACCCAGCACAGCCCCCCATCTCACCCAGCACAGCCTCCCATCTCACCCAGCACAGCCCCTCACCCAGCACAGCCCCTCACCCAGCACAGCCCCTCACCCCACGCAGTCCCCCATCTCACCCAGTGCAGCCCCCCATCTCACCCAGTGCAGCCCCCCATCTCACCCAGCGCAGCCCCTCACCCAGCACAGCCCCCATCTCACCCAGCGCAGCCCCTCACGCAGCTCAGCCCCTCACCCCACGCAGCCCCTCACCCCACGCAGTCCCCCGTCTCACCCAGGCTCCTGGGCTGGCTCTGACCTAGAAAGCCGGTACCGCCGCAGGCCGCGTCTCCCCGTGTCGCTAATGCGGGGCAGGAGCCGAGTGCTGCAGATGGGGCCATCAGCCCCCAAGCCCCCACCACTGGGCCAGCGGCTCCCTGCACCGCGCCGGCACACGCCCAGGCTTGTAGGGCAGTAGGTCAGAGCCAGCTTAGAGGGTGCGGTGACACATCCCCCTCGGAGACGTGTGGGGCTGTGGGATGGGACGCAGCATCCCCACGGCTCGCTGGGGAAGCAGCCTGGAAGGAGAGAGGGCCGAGGTAGGTGAGGCACGGCCAGGGCATGGGGACCGTCCGTGGGGGCATCGGGGTAAATCCAGCGGGGTGGTGTTTGGGGTGAGCCCAGCTGGGAAGGCAGTGGGGGTCCTGGGACCCAGCTCAGAGGGAGGGTGGGATGATCAGGTCTGGTGGTGGGAGCAGGGGTGGGCTGGGGGACACCTCGGCCCCCAGAGGTGTTTCCATATCAGCTGAACCATGCTGGTGTCCTGGCTCCTTGTCCAGCCCTGCCTGCTCCTATCAGGCTCCCCCCCACCAGCAACCTGCTGCTGGTTTTGGGAGGTGTAAAGCTCTGGCTTTGCCCTCCCCATTTGGCACCAGGACCCTTCTGATGTCACTGTATCCTCCTCGTGCTCTGCAGCAGGGCAGCCCTTGTCAGCACAGCCCAGGCCGGGAGCAGCCCCACTGGGATGCACCCACACTGCTGCGGCCCCATTGTGTCCGGAGGGCCCGGCACAGGCACTGAGCTCGGCTTAACACGCCAGTCACTGGGACGGTGCTGCTCTCCTGCCCTGTCCTGCCTGTCCTTGGCGCCTGGGCAGGGGACAGCACCAACCCCTGGGCTGTTTCCCTGGCACTGAAAAATTTTCACTCCCTTCCTTGGCTGCTGTTGACTCAGGTTTCCACCCGCGCCGCCCAGCGTGCTGCTCGCTGTTCCCTGATGCCAAGGGATGTGGGGGGTGATATTTTCCCCTGCCCTGGCCGGGCTGAGGATGTTTCCTGAACCCTGGAGGTCACCCCGCTGGGACAGTCACCTCACCGGGATGTCCACCAAGGCACAGCCACCCGGTGCCAAGGGAGCTCTGCCACGCTGGAGCAGCGACGCAGCAGCGCGGGCGCCTTCGTGTGCAGGCCTGCGCGTGAATCAGGCAGCGGCAGAGGGGGCGGAGAGCGCCCGAGCGGGGATGTTCAAGCCGGGTTTTGCCCAGTTTCGTCCTGGCCACCTCCTGCCTGTCCAAGCGGTGCCACCTCCTGCACGCAGAGACGCGTTCCCCGGCAGCGCTGCGCAGCTGCGTGTTGGTGTCACCCTGTGCTGCCTGTGCTCAGGGACCTGATGTGAGCAGCTCTGGGTGCTGGTGCAGTTGTGGGTGAGCATCCATCACCCCTGGGTGTTCCCTGGGGCCATCTGGGATGCAGTGAGGGGTGAGTGGGGTGCTGTGGTGTGTCGCTGTGGTTGGGAGCTGGTGGGCTGTGCTGGCTTCCACCACCCAGCCCTGCCTGCCTGGGGCCATGGGGCTTCTCCCTCCCGCGCAGGACAGGATCCTGGGCTGAGAGGCTCGTCCCTGCTTTGCACCCCCGTGTCACATCTCTTGGGCTCAGAGAGCGCCCTGCATGATGTCATCCTTTCCTCCACCCTCCTTTTGTCAGACCCTTTGGCAGCCACACCGTTCCCCAGCCGCTTCCCCACTAATGGCGATGCTGCCGCGAGGGTGCTGGGCTGCTCTGGGGGTGTCACTGGAGGGGTCTGTCAGGCCACTGTGCTCTGTGCCAATGGCTCAGCAGGGTCACTCCCCATGGTGTGCCTCATGCCATGGGGCAGTGTGGGGCACTGGGCAGGGTTGAAGGAACCTGCTGTGTTGCCTTGGCTGTGCCTCAGTTTCTCTTGGTCCATCCTGCCGGCTGCAAGCCGGTCGGGGCAGGGTGTACCCAGGGCATACCCAGGTCATGGCAGGGAAGAGCTGCTCTCGATGGGGTTTGTGGGGTGCAGAGGAGGAGGAGCACCTCTACCTGGCTCTGGTATGTGTGCCCTGGGATGGTGCTTGTGGGATGGGCAGCTCCCCAGGGACAAATTGGGACAAACTGGCTCCATCCTTGGAGCTGCTCAGATACCTCGTGGTGGCAGAGTCCTGTGGGGACATGCGGGATGGCCTCATCCTGCCCCTCGGACAGAGCACAGGTGCTGCAGGGCCTGATCCTGCTGTCCTCAAGTACAGGGCTGGGAGTGGGGAGGGGACGAGCGGGGCTGGCTGCTGAGTCAGCGCTTTCTCACTGCGGTAGCTGCAGGAGCGGTGACGATGTGTGTGCCACCGAGCCCCGCGTGTGCAGGCATCGCTCCGCAGCCCATCCCTGGGGCTGGGCGTCCCACGGGGCTGTCAGTGCCCTGGGGAAGTCACCATGTAACCCTGGAACCCCTGCGACTTGGGGGTGTCCTGTTGGGCCTCGTTTTTGTTCAGGGTGGCAAGGGAGGTGGCACTGCAGTGGTGGCAGCATCAGCACCCCTGCAAGCTGGGCACTGCCCTGGCTCCATTCGTGGGTGTGAAGTGGGGCTGTGACAGCAGCCTTTGGTGTTGGGACCATGAGGTGCCACACAGTGCGGGGATCAGCGCGTGTTCCCAGCTCAGGGTACGCCCCGAGCACTGTCCCATGCCCCTGCGATGGTGCTGCCGACAGCCAGGCGCTGCAGAGCCCCTGGTGCCCTCCAGCGGGGCTGGGGGCTGCCGGCAGTGTCTCCCTGGGAGGGATGCTTTCGAGTTGGCACCCGCCGCGCTCCTGCTGGCCTGGCCCCGGCTGCCTCGGAGCTACTCGAGCTCGGCACAACCCGGAGGCGGGAGCAGATGTTTGGCTCAGCTCCCCGGGAGCGGTGGGGAGCGGCCGCCCTCCTCTCCTCCTCCGAGCAGGATTGGTGCTGGCGTTCTGCTCCCTTCCCTCGAACGCCCCTTGCTTGTTGGCCAGTCAGACCTGACCCCTCTCCGCCGTCCCCATGAGCCTATGAAGTCATTTCCCGGTGGGGACATCCCGCGGGGCACGTCTGTGGCCCCGCACGTGGCCTGGCGTGTGTGCAGGGCCCCGGCTTGGCTGGCCGGGAGCAGCCGGGGAAGTGGTGTTGGATAAATATTTGCTGTGCTGCACCGTGTGCCGGGGCTCGGCGGGGAGCCTCCTCCAGCTGGGGACAGGGGACAGTCCCAGAAAGGGGCCCCAAAATCCCACCATCATAGCACCCTGACCCCCGAGCCCTGGGGCTGCCGGGGCCGGGCTGCTGCGGCTGCAGCCACATGGGACACATTTTGGGAAGGGGATCCCAGGGTTGTGAGGTTCAGGGGGCTCAGGGCACCCAGGGTCAGCGCACACCCAGGACTTGGGAAGCTCCTGGCCTCTATGGCTCATCGGTGGAGCTGGGTGTGGACAGGGAGCAGAGCGAGCCCAGGGCTGGACCTCGCACGCCCACACTCCCCGGGGAGAGCTGCTCCGGGGTATCTGCCCCCAGACCCAACTGCTTGCCCTGCCCGCTGGCTGCCTGTGGAGCTCCAGACCTGGCTTTGCCACGTGCCACCCCGCCGCGAGTGAAGGGACCCTGCCACTGTGGGCAGAGGTGTCTGAGCCCACCAGCTTGTCCAGAAAATGGGAAAAATAGGAATTTCGCAAGCGGGCTGAGTCACGCTGCTCCCCCACCCCGGGGCGGCCCTGGGACTCTCCGACCTCCGCACGCGGCTGCTGCAGCGTTGTGCTGCCACGGTGACCCCGAGCGAGGCTTCGTGTGTCGCCCTTCCCGCAGCAGCCGGAGATCCCCGCACGGGGACACGCTTCCTCCGGGCTTTCCGCCGCTCGGGGGGTGCCAGAGGGGTGACCTCACATCGTCCCCCCGCAGCGAGGCTGGCTGAGCGCGGTGGCCCCGCTGGCACGGTGGCCGGGCGCGTGGCCGGGGTCTGTGGCTGATCTCATTGCGTCGGGCGAGCGCTGGCTGACACCCCACGGCATCGGCCTGTGGGGAAATCGGACCCTGTTATTACTGCAGTCGGCAGCGCAGAGCTGGAGCAGAGGTGCAGCCTGGCTGCAGGCCCCCCCTTACAGGGGACACACAGGCTCTGTGGACCCCCGGGGGCAGCCCCCTGCACCCCTCGGGGACCTGGGGTGCGGGGGACCAGAGGTGCTGCTGCCTGGAGGACAGGGGACTAGTCCAGCTGCTGGGATGCGATGCTGATCCTCTTCTGCTGGGTGAGCTCAAGCGAGTCAGACCCCGTTCCCTGCCTCAGTTTCCCCATCTGCAAGGTCTCTGCAGCCCCCTGGTCCACTGAGCGTGGCTTTGGTGAAGGGTGCCAGATCCCAGTACCTGAAATACAAGCGGGAAGCACCGGGTGCAGGGTAGCCTGGCTGGTGGTGGGGGATGGTGCTATATTGGGGGGGTACCTGGGCGTTTGGGGGGTCCTGGAGGGTACACAAGCCTGGTTTAGTGGGGTCTGAGGAAAACTGGGAGGAATCTGAGCGGTCCTCAGTGAGTCTGTGAGGTTCTCAAGGAGTATTGGGGGTCCCACGGCTGTTAATGGGGAGTGTGCAGGGGGCTGGGTGTTGAGATGCCCTGAGATAGTTCCTGAGGCAGATGGGAGGGGAAGCAGAGCCACCCCCACCCATGCCCGTGGGGAGTCCCCAACTTCCCCCTGATCATGATTTATGAAGCTCGTTGTCTTTTCTGCCCCATTAAGTGGAGAAGGGGTGGGAGGGAAGAGCCTGGGATGTGCCTGTGCTTTCCTCACGGGTCCTGCCAGGGCAGGATGAGGCTGTGATGGGGGACAGCAGTGGCACATCTGCAGAGCCCCCTCACTGCCAGTGCCCCACATATGTGGGGTGTGGAGATCCCCAGTGCAAACCCCGTAGTTCCTCCCCTGCAGCAGCCATGTCAGAGCAAGAGGAAAGGGCCAGGGCAGACCAAGAGGGGCTTGGTGGGGTGGACTTTGGGCAGTGAGGATTCGGCAGCACCAGCCTGGCAGGGACACGAGTGCTGGGAGTCCCGGCTGGTGCCCATGGGTCAGTCTGGCACACGGGGGGGTGTCTGTGCCAGTGTGAGATGGGTGAAGCGAGGAGACTTTGAACCCTCCAGCTCCAACAGCAGCTGCTGTGGGGAGGTGGGCTGGGGCTGCTGCTCCATGAAGTGTCTGGTGCTGGTGGGGCTTTGCATGGGTGTGTGTGTGCCACCGCGGCATGGCTGCTGTGGGCACCACGATTCCTCACCATCGGCTTGCACCAGATTCACGGCTCCGGTGGCATCAAATCTGCTGTTCCTGGGGTCCACCAGTGCTGTGCTGGCCTGGCTCCTCCCACCACTCTGGGTACCCTGAGTCTGGATTTGGGACCAGCAAAAGCCAGAGCTGCTTCTCCGGCGTGGTGTGGCTGGGGCAGTCGGCCAGGAGCAGGGGCGGGAGGGGACATCCGACATCGCCCCAGGCTGGAGGGACCGCGGGGATGTGATGCTGGACAGGCCATGGTGCCACACCCATTGGCACAGACCAACGTGGGGGCATCGCCCCACAGCAGGGCCATCGCCCCACAGCAGGACTGGCTGCCTGTGGCAGGTACCGCACCGCGTGGGAGCGGTGTCACCGCCGGCCAGGAGGCCGTGAGCTGTGTCCCTTGGCCGAGAGCTGCTGCAGGGATGATGGGCGCAGGCAGCATCTGATCCGTGGAGACAGGGATGGCTGGACACCGGGGTTGTTCATCCGTGGCCCTCCCTGCCCTGCCGTGCTGTGCCGTGCTGTGCCGCAGCACCTCCTCGCCTTGCCGGGGCAAGTAGCATGAGGAGGGAGCCAAGAGGCGTTGCCCCCGCCGAGGAAGGCTCAGGAAGGAATTACTTATTTCCCAGCCCGCAGGGACCGGCTCTGCTCTGCCAGGGCTGCAGTTAACCCTCTCAGCCTGCCGCGGCCGGGCTGGCAGGGGTGTCCCCAATGTCACCTTCGCAGCAAGGACCTTGTCCTGGGGTGCAGCTCCTGCTGATGCCAGAGAGAGAGAAGAAAAGCCAGAGACAGGTTTTTTGGTCGGTGAAGTGCAGGCATGGGTCCCCACTGGCAGCAGCTGCCCTGGCACCCCCCGGGGATGGGCAGGGGCAGAGCCCCGCGTGGGACCCACAGCGAGAGGTGGTGCCTGTGAGGAGGGGGCTGGGGGACTGGGGGACACTGAGGCCAGGCTGAGGGATGGCCTGGAGGGCACTGGTGCCACGTCGTGGGCTGGAGTGGGGGGCACTGGTGCTGCATGTGGGGACATGGGTGGGGCTTTGGGAGCTCTGGGGGACCCCGGGATGATGCTGGGGGTGGGGCACTGGCTGAGGTGGGGGGGATGCTGGGCCAAGGTTGGGGGCCACCAGCGACAGGGTTGACGGGTCATGGGCTGAACTGGGGGACACTGGGGCTGCCTTTGGGGACATGGGTGGGGGCTTGGGGACAGCTGGGGCGGACCCGGGCTGAGACTGGGTGGGGGGTTGAGGCGGGGGGGACACCAGGGACAAGGCTGGGGGGTACTGGGACAGACGCGGCTGGGAGCCGGGTCCCCGGGCCCATCCCGGCGGGGCTCGGCGGCAGCGGGGCTGGGGCCGGGGCCGCGGCCGCTTTAAGGCGCGGGGAGCGCGGGGCGGTCCCGCCGCCGCCCCTCCCGCCCGCGCCCGGCGGGGCCGCGCTGCCGCGGGCAGCACCATGCTGCGGGCGGGGAGACCGCGCCGAGCCCCGCGCCTAGCCAGCAGGTACCGTACGGCACCGGCATCGGCACTGGTACCGGCACCGCACCGGTATCGCAGCGGGGCGGGGCGGCCGGAGCCCGGCCCCGGCAGACAAAGCCTCGCGCCCCGGGGCCGCACCGCGGGCGGTGCTTTGTCTCGGCCGCGCTGCAGGGGGGACGGGGGGACCCGGGCAGCGCGGCCCCACCCGGCCCTGCCGCATTCGGGCGGCTCCTCCGGGCCCGGGGGCAGGGCCGGCTCCGGCACCCTCCGCCCCGGCCCCCGCCTCGCACCTGCAGCGCGGCCGGACCGAGTCTCCGCGGGGCTCCCGGGGCTTCGGTACCCTCGGGCCGGCGGAGCTGACCCCGGCGGGGCAGGAAGGGCATCGGACTGCGTGCGCGGGCGGAGGGTCCTGAGCGGGGTGCGGTGCATCCCCCCCCCCGCAGCCCCTCGCTCCGCGGCCGTGGGTCCGCTCCGTCGCCAGCTCTCCCCGGGTCGGGGTCGGGCCGCGCATCCCTTGGGCCGTGTCGGGACGTTTCTGGCCGGTGCCGGTTCCCGCCCGCCCGTTGCCGCAGCCCCCCGCCCCGCCGCTGTCCTTGACTCCCCGTTTCCCGGAGCGGGGCCGGGCGGGGGGTGCGGGGCTCGGCCCGGTGCATCACCGCCGTCAGGGCGGGTTCGGTGCGGTGCCGGCGGAAGGGAGGGAGCGGGAATTGCTCTGTGTAAGATGGAGGGGCTGGAGCACAAAGCAGGAATCGAGTTTTACCCCCTGCACGATGCTGCGGCACGGCTGCCCCTCGGTGGGGTCTGCGGGGACACCATGGTGGCCTTGGACAGTGGGGACCAGGGTGCCTGGGGTCAGCCGGGCACCGGGACTCATCGCTGGTGCAGCCTGAGCTGAGGGTCTCCTCGCTGCGCTGGGCACAGCTCACGTGTGCTGGTTTTGGAGGCACCCAGATGTCACCCTGTGGCTTTGGGGTGTCCCCTGCGACCCCTGTGCCGCCTTTCCTTGGCATGGGGCTGCTGACGAGTGTCCGGGGTCACCTCCTGCCCCCAATCAATCCCTGGCCCTGTGCCTGTTTCACTGGGGCTCTGGGAGCGCATTGCTGCCAGGCCACCGCAGACAGAGTGGTGGCACGTCTTGTCACAGCCGTGTGCCCAAAGCCGTGCCTCGCTCCCAGCGCTGCCAGGGTGATGCCAGTGTGGGAGAGGAGCTTTGCTTGGGGTTGGGATTTCTGTCCCCATGAGAAATCACACCCAGAACAGGGGCTGGTGGTGGGAGATGCCAGGAAATGGCCTCAAGTTGTGTCAGGGGCACTTAAGATTGGATGTGAGGAAGAATTTCTTTGCTGAAAGGGTTCTGAGGCATTGGAAGGGGTTGCCCAGGGCAGTGGTGGAGTCCCCATCCCTGGAGGGATTGAAGAGTCGTGTAGACACAGTGCTGAGGGACATGGGTCAGTGGGGACTGGTCAGTGTTGGGTTCATGGTTGGACTCGATGATCTGAAAGGGCTTTTCCCATTGAGGCAATTCCAGGATTCTGTGAGTGGGCAGCCCAGCAGCACGTCCCAGGCACGTGGTCGTAATTAAACCCCTTTCTGGGTGGCAGTGCCTGCAAGGCTCTGTCCAGAATTTGCCACAGAGGTGAGGGGACCATGTCCATCCTGGCACTGTCCTGGACATCCCAGTCCCTGGTGTCTGGGAAGAGCAGGGTGCACGGAGCTGGTTGGAGGGTGCTGGAACTGCTTGCATTGCTCCGTCCTGGGGTTTGGGCATCCCGCAGGGGATGGTGATGGCTGTTGCTTGTGCCCTGGTACCCCGGTCGGTGGAGGTGCCCAGCGGGTGCCCTTGCCAATGCCAGGCCCACCCTGTCCTCTTCCCAGCTTGGCCAAGATCGCAGTGCCACTTGGGTGACACTTAGTGGCTTCACCAGCTGCTCAGGCTCCGGTGCTCGCTGGGCTCCTCCTGCACCTCTGTGGCCCCAGGGTTGGGGAACGGGCATCTCTGGTGAGAACCGGGGGTGGCTGCAGCCCCCCAGCTCTGCTCCCCTCTCCCACACTGCTGTCTGTCCCCCCCAGCTCCTTGCAGCCCCCTTGGAGGCTGTTGGGGCCTCAGTGACCTACTGAGCCGCTGACCTGAAAGGGGCTGTGCTCATCCTGCTGGAAGAGCTCCGTGCCCGTCTGTGCCAGATCAACGCTGGCGCAGCCCTGTGCTGCGGAGCCCAGGCAGCTGCTGCCCCGGTGCGATGCTGACTGACGGCCCTGGAGATGGGCTCGGGCACGGTCCGCTGAGCCCCCGGCATGGAGCAGCCACCCCAGCACAGAGGTGGTGCCCGTACCTGCTGCCTGTGCCCGCCGTGGGGGCCGGAGAGGGGGGAGCAGGGTGCAGCGAGGTGGTGGGTGGGGGCCGCCTGAGGAAGGGAGGATGCTGTGGGGTGGCTGGTTTGTTTGCTCCAGCAAGTCCCGGCCCTTTCCGGTGATCCTCCCGACCCTCTGAGCGGGGCAGGTCACAGGGGGCTCAGTGCCAGCCACGGTGCTGCCAGCCCTGCTGGCCTGGGTGCTGGCCTCCTGCGCTGCACAGGTACCTCTGTCCCCAAAAAACCCCTGGGGGCCTTAACAGGGAGACATGGGGTCACTGGGGCTGAAGTGCTGGTGGGATGCTGAGCCTGTGCCAGGCGCGGCTGCAGCCAACTGTGGCCACTGCGTGCCAGCTCCCAGCCAGGGCCCTGCAGCCGGTGCTACCAGGAGCTGCGGTTTGTGCCCCGGCAGCCCCTGGAGCAGGGAAATCCCACTGGGCAGAGCTGGGGCTGAGCAGGGCGGCTGACACTGGCTCTGCCGTTGCAGCTGGGATGAGAGCAGCTCCATCAGCAGCGGCCTCAGCGATGCCTCTGACAACCTCAGCTCGGAGGAGTTCAACGCCAGCTCCTCGCTCAACTCCCTGCCCTCCACCCCCACTGCCTCGCGCAGGAACTCGGCCATAGCGGTAGGTGCCTGTGGTGCCCGGACCCTGCCTGACACCGATCCCGGCTCGGTGCCACAGCCTCTGTGGGAGGGAGGCATTGGAGGGTGCCAGTGTGGGGAAACTGAGGCATGGCACAGGGTATCTGGTGCAGCCCTCTCCCAGCTGGCTGGTGCTCCCTGGGGAGGGGTTTGGGGTGGGTGCCCAGAGCGCCCCTGACTCTGCTCTGCCTGCAGCTGCGCACGGACTCGGAGAAGCGCTCGCTGGCAGAGAGTGGGCTGAGCTGGTACGGCGAGGGCGAGGACAAGGCGCCCAAGAAGCTGGACTACGACAGCAGCAGCCTCAAGATGGAGCACGGCTCCTCCAAGTGGCGGCGGGAGCCCTCAGAGGGCAGCGAGGAGGGACCCAAGGGTGGTGAGCTGAAGAAACCCGTCAGCCTGGGCACCCCGGGCTCCCTCAAGAAGGGCAAGACCCCTCCAGTGGCTGTGACCTCCCCCATCACCCACACGGCCCAGAGCACCCTCAAAGTGGCAGGTGAGACCCAATTTGGGCAGAGTCCAGCTTCTCTGGTGGGGAGAGGGTTGGGCAGTTGCTTCATGGATCTCCCCTGAGCACGTCAGCCACGGGGCGCCCTGTGACTGCTCAGACCCAGCAGCCAGACCTGGGCTGAGGGGTGGCAGGGCTGTGCGTCCCTGCAGGCAGGTTGTGGGGCTGGCCCCACACTAAACGCTGCTTGCCCAGAGCCATGCCTGCCCCATGGCCACATGCTGGGTTAGGGGCTGGCTGGGTGCCCCTGGGGCCTGGCCATGGCTCTGTCCTAACACCAAGGGTGGTGGCATGTCCCTTTATCTCCATCATGTCCCTGTGTCTCTATCACCAGTATCTGATCTGGGCTAGTTTGCACCCAAATGTCCCCAAAGTCTCCCAGGACACTAACCTGCCCTTCCCTGCCCACCAGGCAAGCCTGAGACCAAAGCCACCGACAAGACCAAGCTGTCTGTGAAGGGCACAGGGCTGCAGCGCTCCTCCTCCGACGCCGGCCGTGACCGCGTTGCCGATGCCAAGAAGCCACCCTCGGGCCTCACGCGGCCCTCGGCCTCCAGCTCCTTTGGCTACAAGAAACCAGCTCCTGCCACGGGCACGGCCACTGTCATGCAGGCCGGGGGCTCGGCCACTCTCGGCAAGATCCAGAAGAGCTCTGGCATCCCAGTCAAGCCAGTCAGTGGAAGGAAAACAAGCCTGGACGTCTCCAACGCAGCCGAGCCCGGCTTCCTGGCCCCGGGAGCTCGTTCCAACATCCAGTACCGCAGCCTGCCCCGGCCGGCAAAGTCCAGCTCCATGAGCGTGACCGGTGGCCGCGGCGCGACCCGGCCGGTCAGCAGCAGCATCGATCCCAGCCTGCTGAGCACCAAGCAGGGCAGCATCTCCGTGTCGCGGCTCAAGGAGCCGTCCAAGGTCAGCGCTGGCCGCAGCGCGCCGGCCCCTGTGAACCAGACAGACCGCGAGAAGGAGAAGGCCAAGGCCAAGGCGGTGGCACTTGACTCTGAGTGTGGGACACTGAAGAGCGTCAGTTCACCTGAGAGCACCCCAAAAGCCCAGGCCAACCTCCCGCCAGCGGCCAAGGTGGCTGAGCTGCCCCCCACACCTCTCAGGTACGATCCTTCCACCTCAGAGGGCAGCGGGTGCCTGACACAGCCGTGCCAGTGCCCAGCCGTGTCCAGCACCCGAGTCTCACCTGCTTCCTTACCCGTTTTCCCCTCTCCAGAGTGGCTGCCAAGACCTACGTGAAGCCTCCTTCGCTGGCCAACTTGGACAAGGTCAACTCCAACAGCCTGGACTTGCCCTCCTCCAGCGAGCTGCATCCCCCCCACACTGCCAAGCTCCAGGACCTGCACCCGGCTGGTGGGCACCTTGCACCCTGCTTCAGCCCCAGCCCTGCCCCCATCCTCAACATCAACTCGGCCAGCTTCTCCCAGGGCCTGGAGCTCATGGGTGGCTTTAGTGTTCCCAAGGAGGGCAGGATGTACCCCAAGCTCTCAGGCTTGCACCGCAGCATGGAGTCTCTGCAGATGCCCATGAGCCTGCCCAGTGCCTTTTCGGGGGGCAGCACCACCACCCCCACCCCTGCTGCTGCGCCCACCGCCAGCACGGAGGAGGAGGAGGAAGAGGCAGGGGAGCTGGGCTGGAGCGGGAGCCCCCGGCTCGCACATCTGGACAGGTATGGCTGGAGGGAGGGCATGGGGCTGCCAGGGCACCTCCATGGGCTTGGGTCCCTCCCTGCCACCCTGCCATCACCTTTGCCTGCTTTGGGGGCTCTTTTCCTGCTACATTTCTGGGGAAAAACTCCCTGTCCCCATGGCTCAACCCATGTGGCACCTTCCCTCATCTGTGCAGGGACGTGACTGATCTTTGCTTCCCTTCCAGTGCCAACCGTGACAGGAACACGCTGCCCAAGAAAGGGTTGAGGTAAAAGAGCCCGAATCACTTTTGGGCGGTGCTGGGGAGGGGGAGTGGGCACGTGGAGCTTTTGGCAGGGGGCTGGGCCGTCGTGCAGCAGGCAGGAGCTGCGTTGGTGCCAGTCCACCTCACCACGCTGGTCTCTGCTCTGCTCCCCAGGTACCAGCTCCACTCCCAGGAGGAGGTGAAGGAGCGGCGCCATTCTCACGCCGTCAGCAGTGGCCTCTCCGAGTCGGATGACCAGCAGGACCTGCCCTCGCCCCCCGCCCTCCCCATGACGCTGGTTGGGAAGGGTCCGCTCACCAGCATCGGTCAGTGCCCTCCACCGCCAGCCCCTTCCGCTTGTGGCCAGCCCTGTCCCCCGTTGCCCTCGTGTGACTTGCTGGTGCTGCTCTGGGTGCTGCTTTTCTCCTTGACACCCCCAGCAGCCCTGACTCCCAGCGCCTGGTGCTGGGTTGTGCCCAGGGGCCAGGGATGTCCATCACCTCCACTTCAGGGCATCTCATCCACCCTTGGGGCTCTGCCCCAGCTCCCTGTCCCTCTGAGGGTGCCTGGCAGGGTGAGGGGTGAGCCCTGCCCTGCTCTTGCCAGGACCTACATGTTCCTGGAGGGCTTGAGGGTCCAGGCAGATGCATTGGGACTCTGGTGGGGGGCAGCAGGTGATGAGGTGCTCACCTCATGTACCCAAAGGTGACAGGCTCTGGCGTGGTGGTGCCTGCTTTGTCCCAGGGCAATGGATTTGTTTCTCAGCCCTGTGGTTATCTTGGTGCTGGTGTCCAGGACTTCCCAGCAGAAATCTGTGTTTTAGCTTTCCCTCGCTTCCTCCTGCTCTAGGACCACGATCCCTGCTTCCTCTCCACATCCCAGCTCATGGTTTGCTCCCAGCCCTGCTTCCCCATCCCAATCCTAGGTCCCTGGTGTGACTCTGACCCTGCTTTTCCCTTGCCTTTTCCTTGTAGTGAGCCCCACTGCCACAGCCCCGCGGATCACCCGCTCCAACAGCATCCCCACCCACGACTCCACCTTCGAGCTGTACAGCACGTCCCAGATGGGCAGCACCCTCTCCCTGGCCGACAAGCCCAAGGGCATGATCCGCTCGGGCTCGTTCCGGGACCCTGTGGATGATGGTGAGAGCGTGCTGTGCTCCTGCCCAGGCAAAGGGGGGTTCCTGGGAGGGGTGGTGGGGCTCCCCACACACTTGTCCCTTCCTCCTGGCACTGCTGTGACACTGTTGGATGGCTTGGTGCATCCCATCCTCAGCATCAGAGCAGGGGATGGCAGCCCTGAGGGGCCTGGTGGATCCCTCTGCGCTGGCATCTGCTCTGGGTCAGAGCCCACACTGACCCCCTGGGTGCCCAGTGTCCCTGTGTTTGCCCCAGGACATTGTGGCATTGGGTGAGGGGGACCCAAGCAGCCAGGGAGAGTGGCAGAGCCCCCAGGCTCAGCCAGAGAGGAGGGTGCAGGCGGAGGGTGCTCCCCACGCCCTGCTGCATGCCACATGCCTGGGGAGGTCACCAGCCACGCGCCACGAAACGAGCAGTGCTGAGCAGCTGCCATCCCCCCCTCTGCCTCCCTTGCTCCCCTAGAGCCCCCTCTCCGTGGGACCTCCACCCCCTGCACCCCGCTATGCCCTGCACCTGCAGTCCCCGGGGATGCCGCCGGCCAGGGCACCCTGACACGCCGGGTTTTGTTCTGTTGCAGTTCATGGATCAGTGCTGTCCCTGGCCTCCAGCGCATCCTCCACCTACTCCTCCGTAAGAGCCACCTCCGTGCTGCGCCGCTTCGTGCATGGCTGGGGGGGCCCGGGTGGGAGCGGGGGGGCTCTGTGCATGCCTCTGCCTCGCGCCGAGCCTGTCTGTGCCTCGCTGCCCTCCTGACTGCCTGCCTCTGTCTGTCTGTCTCTCTCTGCTCTCGTGCCACCAGGCTGAGGAGAAGATGCAGTCCGAGGTGAGCCTGCACCCTCTGCTCTTTGCCTGCCCCTGCCACCACGGCAAGGACGAGCTCCTGGCCCCTCTCATCCCCCCGCTCTCTCTCCCCACAGCAAATCCGCAAGCTGCGCCGCGAGCTGGAGTCCTCGCAGGAGAAGGTGGCCACCCTGACGTCCCAGCTCTCCGCCAATGTGAGTCCCCGTGGCTGCTGCTGCAGGGCACACCACTCTGTGTCCCTGCAGTGCGTGGGGCTGGCGCTGGCCTGCACCCACAACAGCCTTGGTTTCCCCTCTCCACCCTCTTGGGCAGCGGGTGCTTGCCCAGGCGTGGGTGCTCACTCGTTTCTCCACCTCTCCCAGGCCAACCTGGTGGCAGCTTTTGAGCAGAGCCTGGTGAGCATGACCTCCCGCCTGCGGCACCTGGCTGAGACCGCCGAGGAGAAGGTGGGTGTTGGGGTGCAGTGTGGGTGTGGGGGGCACTGGTGGTGCAGCTCATGGGGCTGGGAAGGTGTGGGGCTCTGGTGAATGTGCTGTGGCATGGCCTGCCCCAGGGGTGCTTTTGGGATGGGTCCTGCCCCATTGGAACACGCCCTGCAGCTCCCGACTCTGCTCCCCCAGGACACGGAGCTGCTGGACCTGCGAGAGACCATCGACTTCCTGAAGAAGAAGAACTCGGAGGCCCAAGCTGTGATCCAGGGCGCCCTGAACGGTACCGAGGTCGCCCCCAAAGGTGAGACGTGGCTTGGCAGCCCACTGCCGTCGGGGCTTATAGCCCTTCAGCCCAGGTGGGCTGCTCCTGTCGGGGGCTGGCACAGGGTCCCAGGGTCCCCCTCACTCCAGTGAGGTGTTCAGATGGGAGACAGGGTCCCCCCAGGCAGCAGCTCTTCCCCATCTGAGACCCCTGAGTGACATTGAAGTGAGGGTCAGACAGCCAGAGCCATCACCGCAGGAGGTCTCAGCACTGCTGTGGAGGGGTGATGGGATGGTTTTGGCTGCTGATCTTGTCTTTGTTCCCATGGGTGCTATTTCTAGCCCCAAAACCCCAGTGTAAGTGCAGGACGCTGGCAGGGAGGTGGCCTGGGACAGGAGCAGGATGATGTGTGCCCTGGGTTTCTCCCTGGGGTTTGAGATCACTGTCCCGAATGGCTGCACCCATGTGGTGTCTGAGCCTCGCATCACCTTACACGGTGGCTCCAAGAGCTCAGAAGGTGTTTGGGTGGGAGAAGGGAACTGGTACAGGGAGGGCAGTGCAGGTGGCTCTGGAGTTGGAGTGGATGCAGTTTGCTGATACCTCCTTTCCTGATCCCTCCTGCTTCTCTTGCTGGCTCCAGAGCTGCGCATCAAGCGGCAGAACTCCTCTGACAGCATCTCCAGCCTCAACAGCATCACCAGCCACTCCAGCATTGGCAGCAGCAAGGATGCCGACGCCAAGAAGAAGAAGAAGAAGAGCTGGGTGGGTTGGACAGGGTGCTGGCAGGAGGAGTGGGACTTGGGGAGCCACTGGCAGGGTGTGTTGGGGTTCAGCCCCACAAGCCAACTGCTCTCCATCTATCTTGGCATCGTGGTGTTGGTCCCCTCTGTTCCCTGGGGACAGCACTGGTGAGGAGTGTGTAGCCACCATGGATTTGTGTCTTGATGTGTCAGCTGGGACTTCTCCAGCCCCTCTGGGAGTTTTCCAGCCCTGGTCCTGCATGCCTGCTCCCTCAGATATTCCCATGTCTCCCTTTTGCCCGTGCAGGCCCTCCCAGTGTCAGGGGTCGGACACCTTGGCCAGGCAGCCCCTTCCCTGTGCCAGGTGCTCTGAGCTGGACGTGCCATTAAGTCTTGCTTTGTTTTGTTTCTCTCCCCCTATGCTGACCTCAACCCTTTTTTTCCAGGTGTATGAGGTAAGTCCTACGCTGTCCCCTCCACCCCGTGCTGTGCCCAGCCAGGGCCGTTGCTCCATTCTGTGGGACGGTGCTTGTACCCCTGCCCATCCCATCCATCCCACCGGCACTGACCCCGGCACGGGCCATCCCGGGCCCCCCAGCCAGGCTGAGCACACCTTGGCTGCTTCCTTTGACACTGAGGCCAAAATATGCACCCATGTGGATGGGGCTGGACTGCCCTGGGCAGCCCTCAGGCAGAGGGAGGGCTGGGGTGGGGACCTGTCTCATGGATGGGGACAGTCCCCTCCTTGCCCCAGGAAGGCAGGCTCTGCTGACTCCCTGTAGCCACATCTTTTGGGATGGGGATCTCCCTGCAGCCCAGCCTGTGGTACCAGGGTGTGGTGCTGCCCATCGCTGCACTGCCAGGGTTGGCCTGATGTGGCCTGAGGTGGCTGTGTCCCCGCTGGGACCTGTGTGGGTCCCCATGCTCCTCTGCTCTCCCACCGTCAGCAGAGCCTGACACCCCCCTGATTCTTTCACTGAAATGCGATGGGTTTGCTTCTGGGGCAGCCCAGCCCAGCCTCCCTGGTGCCTGTGGGAGTTGGGCAGCATCCTGCCCATTCTCTGTGCCCTCTGTCTCCCACCTCCAGGCCCTGGCCCTCCAGGGGACATGGTGTGACCCTGAGGTGCCCATCCTTTGCTCTTCTGCAGGCTGGGGGTGTGTAAGCGGGACCCAGGCCCGGTTTGGCCCCTGCTCAGTGTCCGTCTGCCCTCGGCACGCCGCTCGCCCTCCCTCTGCTCTGTGCTGTGTGCATGCTGCATGCCCGGCCGGGACCCTTGGTGACATCTTGCGGGGGACTGGCTGGCCCTCTGCTGTGCTGGGGCTGAAATGGCCCCTTGCACCGTGACCCCGGCTCTGTGGTGCCTGGGGAGGGGATGTCCCCCAAAATGCCACTTGCTGGGATAGCTGTGGGGAGTGAATGCGAGGGTGGAGTCAGCCCTGCCCCTTGGATGGGGGAACTGGTGTGGTGCCTGAACACCCCGATGTGGGTGCTGGGGGGGAGCAGGACTGTGGGGAGCCTGAGAGAACGTGGGTCCCACACTCTGGGGCTGTTTGGTGCCGTCCAGGCTGGGGCTGGAGCGTTGCACAAAGGGCCACACACCCGTGTCCCTCAGCCGTGCCAGCGGAGCAGGGTCAGGCTGGAGCCTTCCCCGGGATGGTGGGGCACAGTCCTGCCTCGGTGATGGGTGTTACTGGTCCCAGCTCAGACTGTGGGTCCTGGGCAGGCAGGGGCACCAGGGCAGGACCAGGCCAGGTCTCTGCTTGCAAGGCTGCCCTGTTGGACTGTCCCTAACGACCATTTCTGTCTCCTGTAGCTGCGCAGCTCCTTCAACAAGGCCTTCAGCATCAAGAAGGGACCCAAATCAGCCTCGTCCTACTCGGATATTGAGGAGATTGCCACGCCGGACTCGTCGGCCCCCTCCTCCCCCAAGCTGCAGCACGGCTCCACAGAGACCGCCTCGCCCTCCATCAAATCCTCCACGTCCTCCTCTGTGGGCATCGACACAGCTGAGTACGTGGGGGCAAGGGGTGGGGAGGGCTGGTCACAGGGGCTGCAGGCTCCTGCCCTGGATTTGGGCAAGACTCTTTTTCCCTTGGCCCAGGCTCTTTCAGGCCCATGGTGAGGGTGAGCCGGAGAAGAAGGAGGTATCAGAGCTACGGTCAGAGCTGTGGGAGAAGGAGATGAAGCTGACGGACATCCGTCTGGAGGCCCTCAACTCTGCACACCAGCTGGAGCAGCTGCGGGAGACCATGCACAACATGCAGGTGAGGACCACTGCCAGGAGCCTGGCTGGCTCTGGGGACCTGGTGGTTACCTGCTGCACCCCTGGGATGCTGCTGCTGTCCAGCTCCTCACCCTGTGCTGTAACTCCTTCTCCCCAGCTGGAGGTGGATCTCCTGAAGGCCGAGAACGACCGGCTCAAAGTGGCTCCGGGGCCCTCAGCAGTGCCGGGCTCTGTTCCCGGCCATGTCACAAGCACATCAGCCTCCTCTTCGCCACGGCGCTCCCTGGGCCTCACCCTTGGCCATGCCTTCAGCCCCAGCCTGGGGGATGCAGGTAGGGCTGATGGAGCTGCTGGCAGACGGGGAAGGGTGGGACAGGGACGTGTGTGTGGTGGTGATGTATGGGCCAGACCCCTGGGAGGAGGCAGCTGTGCACGGGGGTCTGTCACGCTGCCAGTGCCATGATCTGCCACAGCAGGATGTGGCTCAGGCTGGGCACGGTCAGGGCCGGTGGCTCAGCTTTCCCTGCTGGCACTACCTCACTGCTACATCCCCAGATGTGTCCCCCATGGACGCCGTCAGCGCTGGCACCCAGAAGGATGAGCTGATGCTGCGGATTGTGGTGCGCATGCCACCCCAGCACATCATCAAGGGGGTAAGTGTGGGCTGCAGGAGGAGCCCGACCTGCCCCAGTGCCATGGCCCTGGACGGGGGGCAGAGGACCCCTGGCCATGCCTGGATACATTTCTCCAACCTATGCACTTCTGCCTTGGCTCCCAGGACCTCAAGCAGCAGGAGTTTTTCCTGGGCTGGACCAAGGTGAGCGGTAAGGTGGACTGGAAGATGCTGGATGAGGCTGTCTGCCAGGTCTTCAAGGTAGGAACACAAGAACCCCACTTCTGAGAGCCATTCTTTTACACTGCTCTGCCACGCCTGATGCTCCTTGGCCCAGGTCCTTATCGAGGTCTCCTGGAGCTTCTGAACGCCACTTGCTACCCACCCGCCCTCAGGGGCACTGACAGCCCTGTCCTTGTCCTCGTAGGATTACATCACCAAGATGGATCCTGCTTCCACGCTGGGGCTCAGCACCGAGTCTGTCCATGGCTACAGCATCAGCCACATCAAGCGGATCCTGGACACGGAGCCGCCGGAGCTGCCGCTGTGCCGCCGGGGCCTGACCAGCATCGTCGTCACGCTCAAAGGTCGGTGTGGCACAGAGGCCCCGTCCCTGTCCCCCCTTCCCTCTGGCTCGCGGTGTCGTGGGACGTGAGCGGCACCTCAGCCCTCCCCTGCCTGCAGGCTTGAAGGAGAAGTGTGTGGACAGCCTGGTGTTCGAGACGCTGATCCCCAAGCCCATGATGCAGCACTACATCAGCCTCCTGCTGAAGCACCGGCGGCTCATCCTCTCGGGGCCCAGCGGCACCGGCAAGACCTACCTGACCAACCGCCTGGCCGAGTACCTGGTGGAGCGCTCGGGCCGGGACGTCACCGAGGGCATCGTCAGCACCTTCAACATGCACCAGCAGTCCTGCAAGGTGGGGGCATGCAGCAGCTGGGAGTGTCCGTGGTGGCACTGGTGCTGTGGTCCCTGATGGCAGCTGTGCTGTGGCCCCATGGTGACACCCGGCGTGTTCGTTGCAGGACCTGCAGCTGTACCTCTCCAACCTGGCCAACCAGATCGACCGGGAGACGGGCACGGCGGACATGCCGCTGGTGATCCTGCTGGATGACCTCAGCGAGGCGGGCTCCATCAGTGAGCTGGTCAACGGCGCCCTCACCTGCAAGTACCACAAATGGTGAGAGCTCCACTGCCGCCTCCTCGGCTGCAGTGTCCCGGCACACGCACGCTCCCCGCCGCTCTTGGCAAGGTCCCTGAGTGGAGATGGGGCTTCATGGCTGCACATCTGCTGTGCTCAGATCAGCTCTGCCATGGGTGGGGTGGTCCAGGGTGCTTTTTCTCATGGATCCTCTCTCTGTCACTTGCTCAGCCCCTACATCATTGGGACCACCAACCAGCCTGTGAAGATGACCCCAAACCATGGCCTCCATCTCAGCTTCAGGTGGGAATCATACATCCCCGGGGACCGTCCCCATGGGGTTGGTGGGGGGGCAGAGATCATCACTCCTGCTCCTGGGCAGTCCTGGGGCCACATCATGTGACTGGGGAACCTGATGAAGCCTGAGCCCCAAGCCTCTCCCTGCCATCCCAGGAGGAGCTGATGCCCCAACGCTGGGCACATGCAGTGTGGGGGTGCTCAGAGGTCCCCTGAGGGTGCTGGCGAGCAGGGCAGGTTGTGAGGAGACCCAGTCCTGATCCCTGAGCCTTTCCCCCAGGATGCTGACCTTCTCAAACAACGTGGAGCCAGCCAACGGCTTCCTGGTGCGCTACCTGCGGCGGAAGCTGCTGGAATCGGACACGGACATCAACGCGAACAAGGAGGAGCTGCTGCGGGTGCTGGACTGGGTGCCCAAGCTCTGGTACCACCTACACACCTTCCTGGAGAAACACAGCACCTCCGACTTCCTCATTGGTACGGCCTCGCTGCCCCCCCCCCCCCGCCCCCCCCCCCCCCGCCCCCCCCCACCTCCTCTGCCCCCTCCCTCCTCTGCCCCGCGCTGCTGGGAGCCCCCAGGGACTAAAACCCCCCCAGAGAAGCTCGGGGAGCTGCTGTGCTGCCCCGTGTCCCCCGGCCCCACACCGCCGAAAGCTGGTGGGCGATGGGCACACGTGGTGCTCTGCCCCGGGTGACAGTTGTTCCTGTGCCCTGGGAGGGTTGTCACAGCGATGGTGGCCAGGGCTGCCTGTCCTACCAGCACCTGGGGCACAGAGGAGCCGTGCTTGCCCCGCCAGGGCTCCCTCTGCCTCACCAAGCTTTTAGGGGTGGATTGACTATAGCAGCCCCGTCCTTGCCCAGGAAGTTGCTTTCTGCCCCCATGAGCCAGGCAGATGCTTCCTGGGCACTGCTCCCAGGACATGGTTGAGCCCAGGGCACCCTGTGCAGCTGGGCTCACCCACCTTGGTGCTGTGCTGACAGGGGCTGGTGACTGGAGCAGGGGCACCCAGCTCCCATTTTCCCTCTCTACCTTCCCACTGCAGGTCCCTGCTTCTTCCTGTCCTGCCCCATTGGAATTGAGGATTTCCGGACCTGGTTCATCGATCTCTGGAACAACTCCATCATCCCTTACCTGCAGGAGGGGGCAAAAGACGGGCTCAAGGTACCCAGAGCTGCCTGGCATGTGGGGACACAAACCTGTGGTGCTTGGGGACACGCTGATGCAGCAGTCTAAGGGGACAGGGAGAGGGGAGGTGCTGGGATTTTGGGCAGAGGTGGCACCTCTGTCAGTCCCTGCCCTGCAGCTGCAGTGGACACAGCACTGTCCTTGGGGGGTCAGGGTGCCGTGTCACTGGCTCTGGCACGTGCTGAAGAGGTGGCTGGCGCTTGCACCCTGCCTGCAGGTCCATGGGCAGAAGGCAGCCTGGGAGGACCCCGTGGAGTGGGTGCGGGACACCCTGCCCTGGCCATCAGCGCAGCAGGACCAGTCCAAGCTGTACCACCTCCCCCCGCCCACCATCGGGCCCCACAGCACCGTTTCCCCTCCTGAGGAGCGCACTGTCAAGGACACAACACCCAGCTCCCTGGACTCGGACCCTCTGGTACGGCCCTGCTGTGCTGGGCACTGGGAGGTGGGCTGGGTGGTGCTGGGGGAGTGGGGAGAGGAGGGTGGAGTCCCCATCCCTGGAGGGATTGAAGAGTCGTGTAGACACAGTGCTGAGGGACATGGGTCAGTGGGGACTGGTCAGTGTTGGGTTCATGGCTGGACTCCATGAGCTTAAAGGGCTTTTCCAATCCTGGTGATTCTGTGCTTCGCTTTCCCAGTCCCTTTTCAGGGTAAAAACCCCTGACTTGGGGCTGCAGAAACATTCTGGGCTCCTGGTGGGAGTGGTGGGTGTGGGACGGTGGGTGGCATCAGCAGGGGGGCTGCACCCTGAGGCACCTTGTGCTGTGCCAGCGAACGGACACAGCGTGACCCTCCACGAGGCGCCGTGTCCACACGCAGCCACACGCAGGCACAGCTGGAGACTGGCACACGTGTCCTGGTGTGTCACCTGGAGAGGTGCTGGCAGACAGCAGCCCGCCACAGGCGATGCCAGCTTTGGCATGCTCAGCCTGGGGCATCCCAGCTGTGCCCAAGGCCAGATCCTGGTGCCAGGGAGGGATTTTGCAGCATCTCTGGGCTTTGCCTTGTCCTCTGAGGAGATTCTCGAGGTGTCTGGTTTGTACAGGAGGGCAAGGAGGGGCTGGGTGGCCTTGGCTTCCCCAGGGCATCCCTGCACCTCTTGTCCCCATGGGGCCTGGTGCCACGCTCCTCTCCCCACAGATGGCCATGCTGCTGAAGCTCCAGGAAGCTGCCAACTACATTGAGTCTCCAGACCGTGAGACCATGGTGGATCCCGACCTGCAGTCGACTCTGTGAGGCCCGGACGTGCCGGCCCAGGCGGAGGGGAGCCCCCGCCAGCCCCCGCTCCCCTTTCCTTGGGCGTCCCCGAGCGCAGGGCTGGCGCGTGAGCGAGGGGAGAGGGCCGGGGCTCCGGCACAGCCCGGCGGAGCGTGGGGAAGCTCGGCTCAGCCCTGGAAGAGCGCGAGGCACCACCTCCCCTCCCGACCCCGGGGGTAGGAGAATCCTGGTTTCTCTTCTTGTTTTGTTTTTTTTTTTTTGTCTTTATTACAAACTCTCGGGTTTTGGGGCCAGGGCAACCGATGTGGCTGAGCCCCGGCTCCCGGGAGCGGCAGGAAGGCCCCTGCGTGGGGCAGGGACCCCGTGGGAGCCACCTGGGCTGAAGGTGGGGGGCACGGGAGGAGCGTGCGTCCGCAGGACGAGAGCACGGGCGCGAGGGGCTCCCGCTGCCCCCCCCCCCCAGCCAGGCGTGGCCGAGGGCGGGCGCCGGGGCGGGCGCTGCTGCGGGAGGCGCCTGCCCGGCGCTGGCCGTTGTCTCTGTACTTCCCCGTTTCCCCCGCACGGCAGCCGCTGCGCCCAGGGCAGCCCAATAAACCCTGCTCTGGTTATTTTATTTAGTTTCCCCCCCTCCCATTTTCCTTTGGCCGAGTCCAGACCTGCTCTGATCCTGGTTTTGTTCTGGTTCTTTGCTCTCCTGGCCTGGAGCCCACGGCCCGGTGCCCACCCCCTCCCTGTCAGCAGCTCCCTGTCCCTTTGGTTTCTTTTGCAGCTGTTGGTTCCACCACTCAAACCACCTCTGTTACCAAACTGGTGCTCACTGGACAATCTCCAGTCCTTGAACCCGCTTCCTGGGGCCTCACAGCTTGGCTCAGATGGCACTTGGCAGCCGGTGGCAGCGGGATGCTGCTGGAGCAGCCCCTAACCTGGCAGCTCTCCCCTCCCAAAAAGCACAAGGGTGTCCCCCCAGGCCAGGATCCCACATGGTGTCCCCTCCCTGAGGCCCTGGCCAAGGCCTGGGGATGATGCTGCTGCCTCATCCCTGGGCAGCCACCTGCCATCCCCGTTCCTTCAGTGCTGGGGGACACAACCTGCCCCCTGTCCCCTCGGTGCTGCCAGGCCTGGAGTGCGGGCTGGGGAGCTGTGCCCAGGGGTGCTCCCTGTGCCCCTGGCTCCCCAAGACCCTCTGCTTCCTGGGGCCTGGCAGCATTTCACTGTGCCTGTGTCAGGGGACACCTAGGGCTGCCAGTGTCCTCTGGGCCCTGCTGTGCCGTGTCACAGCCCAGGCTTCTGGCACGGAGGGGATCAGCCCCGGTGCTGCCGTGGTGCCTTAATCCCCGGCCATGGGGGCTTGGGCTGGCGCTGTGACAGCTGCTCTGGCTGCCGTGGCCTATGGCTGTCCCCAAAGCCAGCTTGGCTGCGATGGGAGAGGGGGGCTGGCGCTGGCCTGAGCGTGGCCAAGCTGGGGTTCCTGGCTTTGGCAGCCTTTGCTTGCCTGTCCCCTGCTCTGCTGGGCCAGCACCTCCCTCCCTGAGCCCAGCTGGGCTCTGGGGTCCCCCTGCACCCCTCTGCCATGGTCCAGCTCTGTTCCTGCACTCAGCTGGGACCCTGGAGAGCCTCGCGGGGAGAGGTGACCCCAGGCCTGGGTCTGCTGAGCCCGTCCTGTCCCCGAGCCCTGCCAGGCTGGGGACTGGGCAGCCTCAGCCCCCGCCATGCCATGGCCTGTGTGACCTTCAGGAACACCTCACAACCCTCCAAAGCTGGCACCTCCTCCAGGCTCCGGCCCTGCTGCCGGTGCTGCGGGGAAGCGGCTGCCGCCTCTGCCCTTGGTGCTCTCTTGGCTGGCGCTCTCTCGCCTCGCCGGCCCCGGCCGCGGCACGCGCGCCCCATGGTGCTCACTGCTCTGTCTGTCCCACAGCCTCCTGGCCGTGTCCCCGGGGCCAGCCCGGCCCCTTTGCACAGGGCCGTCCCTCCCCAGGCCCCCTTGGTCTCCAGGGCTTTCTGTTCCCCTTCTCTTGCGTTGCCGCCGTCGGCCGAGGACTCGCTGTACATAGATCTGTAGTCGAACACCCTGTGGCGGTTGGTGGGGCCCGGCCCTGCGCCTCTCCCTTTGGTTTTTTCCTGTGCTCTGTGATAACTGTGCTGTGCTGACTTCTTTTCTGATTGTACAAGACACGGGCGCAGCAGCTGCTCGAGGCCGGCGGTGGGGACCTGGCTGTCCCCTCCAGCCCCTCTCCCCCTCCTCGGGGCTCTGGTGCCCAGGGCAGGAAAGTGCACGATGCACCTTTGGGGGCTGCCCCGGGCTGGGCTCCCACCCCTCTCGCCTTGCATGGCCTGGGGGCAGCCTTGGCTGGGCCTTTCTTTTCTGATGCCCCCACAGAGCCACCGAAACGTTGACCAAACTGTCCCTGTCACCGACTCGCTCGGTGCTGTGCTGCCAGGTGTCCCCCAGCCTGTTCCCTGGGGCTCTGCCCCATCCTTCCCTGGTGCAGAGCTGCCCACTGCCGTGTCACCTCAGCTGGGACACGCTAGAGGCATGTGGCACCCCGTGGTGGCAGTCGGGAGGAATCCCAAGGGGAAGGGCGATGGCAGCAGAGGTGCCCAGGGGCCGTGTGTGAGGGGTCCCCTTTGCTGGGCTTCCCCGGCTGGAGGGGACGTGCCCTGCTGGGTCCCTCCTGACTCACACCAAGCACCGTGTCCCCACCCCTGGCATCTGTCTGGGGAGGTCAGCTGGGGCCCCAGCAGTGTGGGTACAAGGGTTGCACTAACTCATCCCCCTGCCACCCCCAGGGGTATCCATCACCCCTAAAGGTGCCTGTTACTGCCCCCCCCATAGGAGCCCATCCCTCCCAAGGGTGCCTGCTGCCCCCAAAGGTGCCTGTGACCCACCAAGGGTGCCTGCTGTCCCCAAGGGTGCCTGTCACCCCTAAGGGTGCTTGTGACCTACCAGAGGAGCCCATCACCCCCAAGGGTGCCTGTTGCCCCTAAGGATGTCTGTGACCCCAAAGGAGCCTGTCACCCCTCCCCCCCCAAAGGCTGCCTGCCACCTCCAGAGGTGCCCATGGCCCCTGGGAGGGCCCGGAGCTCTCCTGAGGGGCTGGAGCTGGGAGATGCCAGCGTGTCACCCTCCTGCCCCTTCGAGCTGCTGCTGCCCAGTGGCCTGAACCTTACAATTTTAGCTTTTTTCTATTAAAAACAAACAACCTTTTTTTAATTAAATAAAAGACAAAATGGACAAATTCCTGTTTTAGATGATCTGTGGAATTGACTGGGTTTTGTGTTTCTTAACTGCATGGTGTTCCTGCTGAGGGGTTTTATAGCACTTTTTAAATTTCTCTTTAAGATTTTGGTCCAGATTTCTACTGCTCTCGCCTGTCTGTCTTTGCTTTTCCCTTGCCTCCTCCAAGTTTGTAAACTCGCTCCATTTTATACCTGATGTTGAGACTCAACCCCACGTTGTACATAGCTGCGGGAACAATCACAGGGAGCAACCCCCCCTGGACTCCACCACGAGTCGTTTTTACTTCAAAGAAATTGTAGAAAGAAGTCTAAAAGGAAGCCAGGAAAAGGCTTGAGGATGAAACAAATCCAGCCCTGCGCCAAGTCGGCTCCTGCTGCCCACGCTGCCCGCGCCACCCGGCATGTCCCTTCTCGGTCGTCTGTCTCACACCATTGGATTCAATAAAGTTCTCTCCTGTACCTCGTGGCTGCTGGTCCTGTGTCCGGGAGGGGGGTGGGACAGTTGTCCTTGTACCACCACACACCCGCCCCTGCCCTGGGTGGATGCCCTCCTGCAAAATCTGGGGAGGGGGGGTGGCTTTGTAGGAATGTTCCTGGTTTGAAATCCTGGCTGTTTTGCAAGGAGCTCTGAGAACTTGGGGTGCTGGGGGATGAGCAGCTCAACATGAGGCGGCACCGTGCGCTGGCAGCACAGAGCCAATAACTGTGTCCTGGGCTGCACCCAGAGCAGCGTGGGCAGCAGGGCCAGGGAGGGGATTCTGCCCCTCTGCTCCGCTCTCCTGAGACCCCCCCTGCAGTGCTGCCTCCAGTGCTGGGGCCACCAACAGCACAAGGACATGGAGCTACTGGAGCCAGTGCAGAGGAGGCCACGAGGATGATGCCAGGGCTGGAGCAGCTCTGCTGTGAGGACAGGCTGAGAGAGTTGGGGCTGCTCAGCCTGGAGAAGGCTCCAGGGAGACCTTCCAGTGGCCTCCCAGTACCTGAAGGGGCTCCAGGAAGGCTGGGGAGGGACTTTGGCCAAGGGCAGGGAGTGACAGAACAAGGGGTGATGGCTTGAAAGTGGCAGAGGGGAGATGGAGCTGAGATGTGAGGAAGAAATTCTTTGGTGTGAGGGTGGTGAGACCCTGGCCCAGGTTGGCCAGAGAAGCTGTGGCTGCTCCTCCCTGGAAGTGTTCTCGGCCAGGTTGGATGAGGCTTTGAGCAACCTGGTCTAGTGGAAGGTGTCCCTGCTGCTGGCAGGGGGGTTGGGATTGGATGAGCTTTAAGGTCCCTTCCAACCCAAACCAGTCTGGGATTCCCTGCTGGGAGCAGTTTTATCAGTTGGGGACCCCTCTTCCAAGATCCCTCTCCTGTTAAGTCTGGAGGGAGCAGAAACTCCTGCTTTGAAATCCTGGGAGTTCTGTGAGATGCTGGAAGTGGAGGATCCCTCCCCTGGGGCGGGAGGGGCAGATCCTCCCCGGAGTGTGCAGGGAGGAGTGGGGAGCTCGGGGTGGGTGGGCATCCCCCCGGGCCCCTTTCCCTCAGCCGGGCTGGTCCCCACCTCCCCTTTGAAAGGAACGGTGGTGACAGATGCCGGAGTCTCCAGCACAGGGGGACAGACACGGGACAGTGTCCCTGGAGCAGTGACGCAGCACTTGGCCCTGTGTCGGGGCGTGGGGTGAGGACGGGGCTGCAGACACCCGCGGAGGGGGTGGGAGCTCCTGGGGTGGCTCCACTCGCGGCGCGATGCCGGAGCCGGGGCAGAGGCTCCCGGAGCCGTTAATCCCGGGAAGGTGCTGAGCTGTCCGGGCTGCAATGGCCGCGGCAAGGCCAGGAGAGGGCACTTCCCACCGCTCCCTGCTCCTGCCCGGGCTGAGCTGGAACCGGTTCCTTCCTGGTGGGTGCGATCCTGACCCTGGAGAGCAGGAATGGTTGGGGGATCCACAGACCCTCGTCCACGGAGATGTCGTGTGGATGCTCTGGAGCCTCTGCTCGCCCCGTGGCCCCGTGCAGGCACCAGAGCAGCAGGAGGGTCCCGTGTGGGGTGCTGGGCCCTACACGTGGTAGCCCCACGGGGATTTCCAGCCTGGCAGCCACGGCACAGAGCCAGCGAGCCAGAGGGGTCGGTCCCCAGTCACGGGGGGACACAGAAGAGTCATGACCCTGTCCCCCAGGCACAGGGACGATGCTGCCGCTTTGATTTCAGCGGGACACCCGTGTTTGGGAGAACTCAGCTGCGTGTTTCAGGGGTGACAGGCAGGGGAGGGTCCCGTCCATTCGGGAAACAGCACCCATGGGCTCGGCGCTGCGGTGGGGATGTGGCCCCCACGCAGGGTCCCTTTCCCTGCCTGCAGCAGCTGGTGGGAGCTCGTGGGTGTCTCTGGTGTGAGGTGGTGGGTGCAGGGCTGGGAGGGATGGAGCAGAGCTGAGTGGCCCCTGGGCTCGCTGGGCACCCGCCTGTCCCGGCCGCTGCCCCCACACACCCTGATGTTGATCTGGGGAATCAAACCTTACAACAGAGTTCTCCAGCCCGGATGTTTTATTTGCCAGCAGGTGACAGGGGGGGTCGCTCCATAAAGGCCCTGCGCCCCCACTCTTTTACAAAGGCATTATTTAAAGTACACACACACACATATTCATTACATTTAGGATGGGTTTAGCTAATTAGTTAAAAAAAACATGTTAACATAAGTTCTCTCCCATTGGCGCTGGCGCACTGCCTGCTGTGGGTGTGTCAGCACCCTTGGAGACCTCCAGACAAAACAAAGCAGCTTTTCCCTTCAGCCTGAGGTGCTGCACACCAGCTCCTGCTTCTCCTGCCCCAGACTGCTCGCACCCCAGGCAGCGCCAGGCCTTGGCTGATGGTGTGGAACAGCTCGGTAGTGCTTGTAGAAGTTCCCCACTGAACACCGACACAAGGATCTAAATTTAAAGTTTCCCACCTAACACAGAGACAAAATGAAGCTCAGCTTATTTTCTAAAATCTAATTCTCAATACAGACAATAAATGAATAAATCTCACTGTATTTTATATGTTCACATATCACTGCCGGCCGGGAGCAGAGGCCTTCGCACAACCCGTGCTCGTGTCTCCCAGCCACTATAAAACACTGTGGAGCTTCGTGAGCCGCTCGAGCTCTTCTCTCCGGTCCCACAGTGCCCTGCTGCCCCCCAGACACTCGTAGGGTACCCGCTGCGCAGGGCCCCCCCGCACCCCTGCAGAGCCCCGCCACCTCCCAGGCAGCTGCAGGGGCCACATCGGGTCCCGCCTGCGTCCCTGGAGAGCCCCGCTGTCCCCCAGGCCCCCCCAGGGGCCCCAGGATGGCCCTGCATGTGGCCCTGAGGAGCCCGGCTGTTCCCCAGGCAGCTGGAGGGGCTCTGCCGGGCCCCGGCCGGAGCCCCAGGCAGCCGTGCTGCTCCCCGGGCCCTCACAGCGGCCGTAGAGCACCGTCCATGGGGCCCTGCGAGAGCCGGGAGTGCCCCCGGGGCTCTCTGGAGGGCAGCAGGGCTCTGCCTGGGCCCCGGCCAAGCCCGGCAGCCCCGTCCCGATAGGAAATGGGCCCTGGCAGAGCCCGCGGCTGCTCCACCTCCTGCGGCAGCTCCTCAAGGCCTTTGCTGATAGGGATATGGGAGGCTGGGGGGCAGGTGTGGGGGGGCTGTGGGGCAGTTATGGGGGGGCTGGGGGGCAGGTGTGGGTCTGATGTTCCGTTCCCCAGAGGACGGAGCGGCCCCTCCCCGCTCCCGCGCTGCCGACAAGCGCCGATCGCGGCTGATCCTGGAGGGGCACTGGGGGGGGGGGGGGGGGGGGTGCGAGGCGCTCCCAGTTCATCCCAGTAACTCCCAGTATCCCCCAGTACCACCCCAGTTACTCCCAGTGCCTTCCCAGGTGCTCCCAGTATGGCCCAATGTCCCCCCAGTATCCCCCAGTTGCTCCCAGTATTTCTCAGTGCCCTCCCAGTATGGCCCCATTCCATTAAACACCCCCCCTTTGCCACTCCCCCCGCCTGAGCCGCTCTCTGGGGGTCGCGGGGTGGGGGGAGGGGCGGGTGGGGGGTGTGTGTGGGGAGGGGCCCCTCCGACTCCCCCCCACTGTCCTCATTGCCCCTCCCCCCACCCCGTAAACAACCCCGTCCCTCCCCCCCGCACCCCCATCTGGGGGGGCAGATAAGAGCCGGGGGGAAGGGGGGGGAAGGGGCGGGGTTGTTTACGGGGTGGGGGCAGGGGCGGGAGCAGCCCCCACAGCAGCGCCCACCCCCCGCCCGGCCCATCCCCCCCCCATGGCGCTGTTGCTGCCGCTCGGGGCGCTCCTGGCCCACGCGTGGGGGTGGGGGGGGGAGGGGAGCGCGACCCCCCCCGGGGACACGGACTTCGAGATGGAAGGTGGGGGAGGGGCGCGTGTGGCAGGGGGGGGACTCGTGGGGAGGGGACTCGTGGAAGGTGCTTGTGCAAGGGGGGGGGCACTTGTGCAAGGGGGATGTGTAAGGGGGGGACACTTGTGCAAGAGGGGCTGGGGGAGCCGCGCTTGTGCAAGGGGTGGAATTGGAGGGGGGGAGGGAGTATGAGTCCTCATGCAACCCCCATGTGTGAGTCTGTGCAGTGCAACAACCCCTCTGTGCAAAGCCCTTGTGCAAACCCCTGGTGTGACCCCCTTGTGCAAACCCCCCCGTGCAAACCCGTGTGCAACCCCCGTGTATGAGTCTGTGAAGTGCAGCAACCTCTCCGTGCAAACCCCTCGTGTGACCCCCTTGTCTGAGTCCGGTCTGTGCAAGATTCCCCCCCGTGCAAACCCTCTTGTGCAAAGCCCCTGGTGCAAACCCCTCGTGCAAACCCCCCCCTGGTGCAAGCCCCATGTCCGGTGCCCCCAGCGCGGGAGCTGCTGGCGCAGGAGCCCCAGGACCCCAAGTGCTTCTCGCGGCTCCTGCACGACCTGAGCTGCTTCTGGGACAGCGACGGCCCCGCCCGCCCAGAGGCTTTTCGCCTGGAGTACCGGCTGGAGTGTGTGACCCCCGGTGACCTCTGACCCCCCGTGACCCCTGCCCTGCAATGACCCCGACCCGGTGACCTCTGACCCCCCCGACCTTTACCCTTTGCACTCTCCAACCCCAGGCAGGACCCCCTGGCAGGGCTGAGACCCCCAACCTTTGACCCCAGTCATGACCCCTGCCCCATGACCTTTGACCCCAGCCATGACCCTCATGCCATGTGACCTTTGACCCAGCTATGCCCCTCATGCCCTGTGACCTTTGACCCTAGCCATGACCCTCATGCCCTGTGACCTTTGACCCCAGTCACAACCCCTTGCAGGTCTGTGACTCCTCTGCCCTTTGACCCCTGACCCCAGGCACAGCTGTAACCCCCAACCTATGACCTTTGACCCCAGCCACAACCTGTGACCCCAGTAAAGGCTGTGACACCCTGCCCTTTGACCCCAGACAGGGTGGGACCCCTGCCCTTTGCCCCCTGGCAGAGCTGTGACCTCTGCCCTTTGCCCTTTAGGCAGGAGCCATGGCAGAGCTGCACCCCGCTGCGGGCGGTGCCGCTGCCCCCGGGGCCGGGCGGGGCCGGGGGCTCCCGGGGGCCCCGTTCCCGGTTCTGGTGCTCGCTGCCGCCCGCCACCGCCGTGGTCTTTGTGCCGCTGGAGCTGCGGGTGCTGCCGCCCCCCCCCGCCCCGCCCCTGCACCACCGGACCCTCCACATCGACCAAGTCGGTACGGGGGGGGGCACCGGTAATGGGGGGGGACACACCGTGGGGGGGGGGCAGATTGTTGGGGGGGACACACCCAGATAATTGGGGGGAACTTTTGGGGGTCCCACATGATGGCGGGGGGGGTGGTGCAGGTAATTGGGTGGGGGGTCCCAGATGATGGGGGGGTGCAGGTGAGGGGGGAGGGGTCCCCCTGACCCGTGTGTCCCCCCCCAGTGCTGCTGGGCCCCCCCCAGAACGTGTCGGTGTCGACAGGGGGGGGGCGGGGGCAGGTGTGTGTGCGCTGGACGCCTCCCCCCAGCCCCCACCTCAGCTCCAGCCTCAGCGTCCAGCTGCTGCTGCAGGCGCCCGGTGCCGCCCCCCGCACGGTGGGGATCTGGGGGGGGGCCGGAGGGGATGGGGGGGGGGTCCCAGCAGGTGGGGATGGAGCCCTGGGGATGCAGGGCAGGGGGAGGGGGGATCTGGTGGGGATCCAGTGGGGTTGAGGGGTATCCAGTGGGTCGGGGGGGGATCTGGTGGGGATCCAGTGGGGTTGGGGTGGGGGGGATCCAGTGGGTCCTGCTGGTTGGGGGTCTCCATGGGTCCTGGGGGGGGGGGGGGGGAGATCTGGTGGGGATGCAGTGGCTTGGGTGGGGGGGCTATGGGGGTATCCAGTGGGTCGGGGGGGGAATCTGCAGGGGGATCCAGTGGGTCCAGGGGGGGGGTGTGTGTCTGAGGGGGATCCAGTGGGTCTTGGGGTGAGGATCTGGTGTGGTGAATCCTGCTGGTTGGGGCCATGGGTCGGGGGGGGGATGTGGTGGGCCCCGGGAGGGTGGTCTGGTGGGTTCTGGGAGAGATCCGGTGGGCAGGAGGGTGGGGGGGGATCCGGGGTGGGGGGGGTGTGGATCTGGTGGGTCTGGGTGTTGGGAATCTGGTGGGTGAGTGAGTGGGTGGGTCCTGGGGGGGATCTGATAGGTCCCAGGGGGCTCTGGTGGGTCCTGGGTGGGATCAGTTGGATCGGGGGGGTCCCAGGGTGGCTCCTGACACGTGTCCCCAGGTGGGGGTGGCCGCGGGGCAGCGGGAGCAGCGGGTGGGGGGGCTCCGGGGCAGGACCCCCTACAGCATCCGGCTCCGCACCCGCCCCGACGGCCTCAGCTACGGCGGCTACTGGAGCCCCTGGTCCCCCCCCGTCACCGTGGTCACCCCCCCCGGTGAGCGGGGACACGGGGACGTGGGGGGGGGGGAACACAGAGATGTCACCCCCAAAGTGGGGATAGGAGGTGACAGGGAAACATGGCGGGGGGGGGACATGGAAGGGACACAGAGGGATGTGGGGACACAGGGAAGGGGGGGGACAGAGCTGTCACTCCCTGAGGGGACGAGGACAGGGGGGGACATGGGGGGGTTGGACAGAGCTGTCACCCCCCAAAGTGGGGACAGGGGGGACATGGGGGGATGAGGGAGGGATTTGGGGGAGGAGGACATGGAAAAGGGGGAGGGGGGCAGAGCTGTCACCCCCCCTGAGTGGGGACAGGGGGTGACAAAGGGATGGGGACACTGGGGGGGGGACACACACACAGCTGTCACCCCCCCAAAGTGGGGACAGGGGGGGACATGGCGGGATGAGGAAGAGATTTGGGGGGAGGTGGGGCACAGAGCTGTCACCCCCCTGAGGGGACACAGGAGAGGACAAAGGGGGGACATGGCAGGAGGGGTGGTGACACAACCGTCCCCCTCTTGTTGGAGGAATCTGGGGCTCCCAGGGCAGTAGGGGGTGGGGGTGACATGGAGGGACCCCCCCCCCCCCCCCCCCCATTTTGTGTCCCCATCACTGTCCTCTGTCCCCAGACGTGGACGCGGTGACCCTGGGCCTGTCCTGCCTGCTGGCCCTGCTGCTGCTGGCCCTGGGGCTGCTGGGGCTGCTGGGCCACCGCAGGTACGGGGGTGAGGGAGTGGGGGGAACACGGGGGGCACACACACACACCTGGGTGTCGCACGAGGCTCTGCACGAGGGTTTGCACGAGGGTTTGCACGAGGGTTTTGCTCTCAGGCTGCTGCAGGAGAAGCTGTGGCCGCCGGTGCCCGGCCCCGAGCGGGAGTTCGAGGGGTTGTTCAGCGCCTACGGGGGCAACTTCCAGGTGAGAGACACCGGGGGGGGTAAATGGGGGGGGAGAGGGGGGTAAATGGGGGAGGGAGAGGGGTAAATGGGGGGGTAAATGGAGGGGGAGAGGGGTAAATGGAGGAGGGAGGGGGGTAAATGGGGGAGGGACGGGGGTAAGTGGAGGGAGGGGGGTAAATGGGGGAGGGAGAGGGGTAAATGGGGGGAGAGGGGGGTAAATGGAGGGCAAGGGGGGTAAATGGGGGGAGGGGTGTAAATGAGGATGAGGGATGATATAGTAATGGCGAGGGTGGTAGTGAGAGGGGGTGAGGGGTTCTGTGGTAATTGGAGGGGGGAAAGGATGTGATTGTGGGTTCTGCCCCCATGTGGGTTCATGCCCCAAATGGGGGATTTGGGGAGGGGGTATCTTAGGGGGGGGTATCTGTATCTGGGGGGCTGTTATTTGGGGGGGTGTTTGGGGGGTTCTTACCCAAATGCGGGGTGTTTAGGGGGGTATTTAGGGGGTATTTAAGGGGGAGTGTTACTCCAGCAGGGGGTTTCTTGGGGGGGGGGTGTTTAGGGGGTATTTGTGGGGGGGTTTGCCCCACCGAGGGGTATTTGGGGGGGTTTGCCCCACTGGGGGGGGGGTATTTTGGGCAGGGTGTTACCCCACTGGGGGGGTGTTTAGGGGGTATTTCGGGGGGGGGTTTGCCCCACTGGGGGGTATTTCCTGGGGGGGGGGCTGTTTCTGACCCCCTGTGTTTCCCTCTCCCCCTCTCCCAGCTGTGGCTGTGCCAGGGGGTGGGGACTCCCTGGGCCCCCCCTGGGGGTGACCCCGAAGCCGAGGAGCTGCCCAGCCCCGTGGAGGAGCTGGGGGGGGGATGCCCCCCAGGCAAGGGGCCCCCCCAGCAGGAGGAAGAAGAGGAACCGCCCCTCCCCCTCACCCCCCCCTCCCCCCCCCCCCCCCCCCAGTTTCGAGTATTCGCTGTTTGACCCGGGCCTGGCCCTGCTTTGCCCCCCCCCACCCCGAGGACCCTACGCCAACCTGAGCCCCCCCTCCAAGGGAGCCCCCCCCGGCACCCCAAAGTGGGGACCCTCGAATGGGGACCCCCCCACCCCCTCCTCTGCCCCTGCCCCACCCTACGTGCTCTGCTCCTAACGGGGCGGGGGGGGGGGGGGGGGAGAGGGAGGGAAATGGGGGAGGGAGGGGCCACATCCCACGACACCAGCCCAGCATGTCCCCAAGGCGGGTGGGGGACACACAGGTGCCACCCCCTCCCCCCGGCTGGGGACATGCTGATATTTTTTGCCTTTTTTTTTTCGTTTTTGTAATTCCTGTTTTGTTACAATAAAGCGGCGTCGGGTGCAGCCACTGCCCGTGTGCCTGGGGGGGAGGGGACAGGGTGACCCGCCCCGATGTCACACCCGGCGCTGGCGGGGGGGGGCTGATAAGGGTTATCGGGGACACCAGGGCTGGGCGGGGCTGGGACACACACACACACATGCATCAGCCCTGGGGGGTGGCCAAGGTCCCCTTGTCACCACCCCGATGTCCAGGGGCCAGATCGGGGTGACATCAGAGTGACATCAGAGTGATATCAGGGTCCAAATCGGGGTGACATTGGGGTCCAGGTCAGAGTGACAACCCAGGGTCCCCTTGTCACCCTTGGGGGCTGTGTCACCCCAATGTCCACAGTCCAGGTCAGGGTGACACCAGTGCCATCGCAGTGTCCTCTGCTCCGTGTCACCTGCGGGCTCAGCCCCAGACGTCGTCCTCCTCAGGATCCGTGTCCCTGTCCCTGTCCTCATCCATGTCCTCGGGCCCCACACGGAGCCGCCCGTGGGGACCAAACCGGAGGCTCCAGCAGCGTGGGGGGATCCCAGGGCGGGTGAGGCGGAGGCGGCGGAGGGGTCCCCCGGGCTGGGGACGCAGGTGACATTCAGCCGGGAAATACCGTCGCAGGACGGGCAGGACGTGGGGGCCGGGGGGCGGGAGGCACAGGGAGGCCAGGACCTGGGCGGGGGGTCGGGGGGGCCCGGGTGAGCGGGCGGCTTCCAGCAGCAGAGCGGCCAGGCGGGCGGCGGTCCGGGGGGAGCCCCCCAGGAACCGCTCCAGCCCGTCCAGCAGCAGCAGTCCCGGGGGTCGGGACCGGGCAGGCACCGCCCCCAACTCCCGGCCCAAGGCCCCCGGGGACGGCGGGTACCGGAGCTCCAGCCGCTGCGGGGGGGGGGGAGATGGAGAGGGAGTCAGGCCACGCCCAGCAGTGCCAGGCCACACCCCCTTGAGGCGGCAGACCACGCCCCCACCTCCCGGTGAGCCCCGCCCCCTGCTACAGGCCACGCCCACACACGCGCAGGCGTCCAGCAGAAAGCCCCGCCCACTCGAGCAAGCCCCGCCCACACGCAGCCCCACCCCTCCCACAGGCCCCGCCCACACACGTGCGTCCTTCCAGCAGCTGGGCACGCTCACCCAAGGCTCCCCCTTCTGACCACGCCCACAGACGCCACATTGGCCACAAGTCCCGCCCTCTCTAGAAATCCCGCCCACACCCAGAGCTCAGCCCCCGCCGCAGGCCCCGCCCACCAGCACTGGCACTAAGCCCCGTCCTCACCCCGCCTCACCACGCCCCCTGCACCAAACCACGCCCCCCGCAACAGAGCCCCGCCCACTCGCCACCGGCCCCTCCCGCACCCACCTCCCCGCTCCTCCCGCCCCGGCGCCCACTCACCTGCAGTGCCCGTCGGTCCTTGCCGCCGCCGCCGTCCTCGTCATCGCCCCCCGGGAACCACGGGAGAGCGCTGGGCGCCAGGAAAAGTGCTCGGGGCCCGTCACCGCCTCCTGCCAGCGCCGCCCGCAGCAGCAGCGCCGTCCGGCCCGAGCCTGCCGGGCCCAGCACCAGCACCGGCACCGCCGCCGCCTCCTCCTCTTCCGTTGGCACCGAGCCCAGCGCCCGCTCCAGCGCCGCCGTCATGGCGACCCTAGAGAGGCGACTGCCTCGCGCGCTCCACGGCTGGCGGACGATGCGGTGAGTCTCCCTCGGCCGCACCTCAGCCAATCAGAGGGGAGATTCCCTCAGCGCCGCTCCCGCCCACTCGGGGCCGGCGAGCACCGCAGCCAATCGGGAGGGAGTTCCCCTCAGCGCCACTCCACCCTTCCCGCCCACTGAGGCCGGCAAGCACCTCAGCCAATCAAGAGAGGAGATTCCGTCAGCGCTGCTCCCGCCCACTGGGGGCCGGCGAGTACCGCAGCCAATCAGAGGCAAGATGCCCTCAGCGCTGCTCCCGCCCATTGGGGGGAGGCCTGCGAGCACCTCAGCCAATCAGAGGGGAGATGCCCTCAGCGCCGTTCCCGCCCAACGCGGACAGCGGGCACTTCAGCCAATCGGGAGGGAAATTCCCTCAGCGCCGCTCCCGCCCAACGCTGCCGGTGAGCACCCCAGCCAATCAGAGGGATGATTCCCTCAGTCCTGCTCCCGCCCACAGCGGCAGGTGAGCACTTCAGCCAATCAGACGGGAGCTCTCGTCCGCGCCGTTCCCGCCCACTGGGGGCCCGCGAGCACCTCAGCCAATCAGAGGGGAAATTCCCTCAGTGCTTCTCCCGCCCACCGCGGCAGGTGAGCACCTCAGCCAATCAGAGAGAAGAATCCCTCAGCACCGCCCTCCCGCTGTTCCTATTGGCCATTCAACCCGCCAATCCAGCGCCGTACCCTCCTCCTACTCCTCTCCAGCGCTCCGCCCCGTTACACACCGCTCAGCCAATGGGAAGGCAGCGAGCGGCCGGGGGGCGTGGCCATTCAGCTCAGGGAGCAGCTGTCAATCACTCCCCCCCGGGCGTTGCCTGGTAACGCGTTGCCAGGTGACGGCGGGGCGGGGCGAAGCGCGCGCGCGCTTGTGCAAGAGCCTCGTGTGCAAACGCGCCGGCGCGTGCAGCGCCCTCATGCCGACCCCCCCAAACCACGTGCACGTGCAACACCCCCCTCCACCCCCCACCGTGCGCACCCTCGTGCACGCGTGGGCCCCACGTGCATGCGCCCACCCACTTGTGCAAACCGTCGTGCACGCACCCACCCCCCTCATGCACACGGACAGTCGTGCGCAGCCTCGTGCACGCGGGCAGATGGGGGTACACGGGGGTTGCAAGAGGATGCACAAAGGTCACATGAGGGTGTGCGGGGGTCGTACGAGGGTCACATGAGTGTTGCAAGAGGATGCACGAGGGTTGCACGAGGGTTACAGGAGGGTGTGCGACGCTCACATGCTCTTGCACAAGGACTCACAAGGGTCGCACGAGGATTCACGAGGGTCACACGAGGATGCACAAGAGTGCATGAGTGTGTTGCACGAGCATCGCATGAGGATGCACGAGGGTCACACCGCAGTGCACAAGTGTTGCACAAGGGTCACGTGAGGATGCACGAGGATCACAGGAGGATGTGCGACACTCATGGTCTTGGACAAGGATTCACGAGGGTTGCATGAGGGTCGCACAAGGATGCACGAGGGTCACACAATGGTGCCTGAGAGTGCACGAGGGTCACACGAGTGTGCATGGAGGTCAGACCCCAACGCACAAGGGTCGCACAAGGATGCACAAGCGTCACATGAGGATGCACAAGGATCACAGGAGGGTGTGCGACGCTCATATGCTCTTGTACAAGGACTCACAAGGGTGGCACGAGGATGCGCCAGGGTCGCAGGAGGCCTCACCGGGTTGCACGAGGCCGTGGGGCCAGGGCTCACGGGGGCTCACGAGGGCTCACGAGGGCCGGGGCGGCCCCTCGGCGACGCGTATTCTCCAGCAATAACAGCGCGGCCGTATTATCCGCCCGAGAATACCCGTCACCGCGGGGGGCGGGGCCAGCGGGAGGGGGCGGGGCCCAGCGGGAGGGGCGGGGCCTAGCAGGCTCGCGCCCCGCCCCTTTCAGCACCGCGGTCAGTTCCCCCCCACCCAGCCCTGGGCCATGGTGGGGGCTATTGTGGATCTATAGGGGGGCTATGGGGGTTATATGGGGGGAGCTATAGAGGCTCCACAGGGGCTTTCCGGGCCCAGGGGCTCAGCTATAGGGGGAGTGGCCCCACATGGCCCGGCTATAGGATCCCCCCCATAGACCCCCTTATAGACCCCCCTATAGGTCCCCCCCCATAGATCCCCTCATAGGATCCCCCCCCATAGATCCCCATATAGGTCCCTCCTATACCTTCCCCCCCCCACCCCCCCAACTCACCGCCGCTGCCGGAGCCGCCGCCCGCCCCGCTGCAGTCCGGGGGGCGGGGCCTAGGGCAGACCACGCCCCCTTCCTCCGTAAAGCCACGCCCACAGCAGAGCCACGCCCCATAGACGCCCTATGGTCACGTGGGCAATGTGGCCGCCCCCCCCCCCCCCCCCCGACACACCCTGTGGCGTCACTCACAGCCATTCTATTCCCCCCCCCCCACCCCCCCCATTTTTGGGGTCCCCCGGGTGCCCCCCCGCGTTGGGGACATTCAGGTGACTGCCGGGAACTCGGCTCCATGGGCCTGGGAGGGGGGGAGGGGAACACACACGGCGGGGAGGCTCGGGGGGGGGTACAGCCCCCCCCGTGTGCGTGTGTGTCCCCAGCACCCCCAGAATATTGGGGACCCTACCATAATATTGGAGTGCCCCCCCTACAACTCCCCCATGGGGCACAAGACCCCCCCCCCCCACAGTGCTCCCCCCCCCCGCCATGGGGTCAGTGTCCCCCCACTCCCCACTGTCCATCCCCCATAGTACTGGGGTGCCCTCCCACACCCCCCCCCCCCCGTCTCCCCCTCCATGGCTCTCAGGACCACCCCCCCCCCAAAATTTTGGGTACCCTCCTCACAATTTTTGCCCCCCCCCCTATTTTTAGCCCCCCCTCAGGCGCCCCCCCCCCATTTTTAGGGCCCCCCCCCAATTTCGATGTCCCCACCCACCTGGCTCACGCTGATCTCGAGGGAGGGGCTCTGGGCTTGCGGCAGCTCTGGGGGGGCTCTTGAGGGGGTTCCCCCCATTCTGGAAGTTCCCGACCACACATGTCACTGGGGGGGGGCAAGAGTTTTTGGGGGATCCTGGGGGATTTGGGGGAGTCCCTGGGCGGGTATTTGTGGTTTGGGGGAGGTTTTGGGGTCCCTGGGGGAGTTTGGGGGGTTCCTGGGGGTGATTTGGGGTCTCACTGGGATATTGCGGGGTCCCCAGGATATTTTGGGGTACCCTCGTAGTGTTTTTGGGGTCCCAATTACTATTTTTGGGGTCCCTGGGGGTATTTCGGGGTCCCTATGAATGTTTTTGGCGTCCCCCCGGTGTTTTTGGGGGTCTCACCAGGAAGGCGGCGTCCCCCGCGCCCATGCGCAGCGCCCCCAGCAGGAACGGGGGGGCCGCGAACCAGCCGAGCCCCCCCCCCCCCGCCAGGCCAGGGTCACCCCAAAATGTACACAGACCCCCCAAAACATCTACACCCCCAGACACCCCCAAAATACCCCCCCCAGACACCCAGGGACCCCCCAAAACAACCCCCCAGACACCCCCAAGACACCCCCCAGGGACCCCCACAACACCCCCCGAACCGCCTGCGAGCACCCCAACCCCCCTCAAAACACGCCCACCCCCAGACCCCCCCTCGGGACCCCACAAATACCCCTGAGACCCCCCCCAGGCCCCACCAAGACCCCCCCCAGGGACACCCAAAATCCCCCCATGCCCCCCCCAACCCCCCCCCACCCCAAAATGACCTATTTCCTCCCCCAGATTTACCCATTTCCCCCAGATTTCACCCAAATTCCCCTCCAGACCCCCCCAAGACCCCCCTAGCCCCCCAAGACTCCCCCATGGACCCCCCAAATTCCCCCATACCCCCCTGGACACCCCAAATGACCCATTTCCCCCCAGATCTCACCCCAATTCCCCCCCAGACCCCCCAATTCACCCCCGGGACCCCCCCCCCCCCCCCCCCGCGTAGACCCCCCAGCGCTGCCGTCACCAAGGGGGGGTCCCCGGCACAGGGGGTCCCCCCGGGAGGTATGAAATGGGGGGGGGGGGGGTGGTGGGGGTCGGGGGGGCACAACCCAAAGCGCTGTAGTTGGGGCGACAGGAAATGGGGGGGGCGGGGGGGGGTCCCCGTCACCACCTGCCCCGTGTGGCCAAGAGTCCAAAGGAGAAGACCCCTGGGGGGGGGGGGAGAAAAAAATGGGGGGTCAGGGGGGTAAATTGGGGGTCAGGGGGGTAAATGGGGGGGTCAGGGGGGTAAATTGGGGGTTAGGGGGGGAAATGGGGGGGAAACTGGGGGATTAAGGAGCAAATTAGGGGGGAATTCGGGGGGTTAGAGGGTGAATTGGGGAGTTAGAGGGGTAATTTGGGGGGTTAAGGGGGCAAATGGGGGGGCCAGGGGTAAATCAGGGGGTTAGGGGGGTGAATTAGGGGTTTCCGCTCACTTAAGGGAAGTTTTTTTTTATTTTTATTTTTAATTTTTAATGTTTGGAGGGGAGCGGGGGGGAGGTTCTTTTTAATTTTTCCATGTCTTTTTAGTCTTTTAGTTTCATTAATTTCATTGATTTTTAATTTTTTTTTTAATTTTTTTTTTCTCAGTGTCTCTCTCACAACAAATCCCCGGGGCTGAGAACAAAACCCAGCACGACTGTAGCTACTGAAAAAAATAAAACCAAAGCAAAACCAGATTTATTTCAGCTAAAAATGAGGATAATCCACCCCTTATTCCACACCATGCACGTCACGCTCAGGATTTCATACGTCCTAATTGATTTAGATTAATTACTACTAGTTTTTTATTTATTTTTATTTTTATACTCATCCCCACCCTCCCCGCTCTCCAGATCAGCCGGGGCCGGGCTCAGGCCCTGGCAGCAACCACCAGCCCCGTGGACGTGCCTGGATCTCGCCGCTGCCTCCGGAGCCCGGCCCGAGCAGCCGGAGCTGCCGCCTGCCAAGGCAAGGCTGACGGGAGTCCTGCGCTGCCCGGAGCGTCCCGGTTCCACGGGGGCCGGAGAAGGGCCTGTGCAGCACAGAACCCCCCCGGGCAGTCCCTGGGGCAAAGGCTGTGTCTGCGCTCAGCAGTGCGAGCCTCCCACCCACCCCAGGGAGAGCTTTCAGGGCGGCTCTGCCCGGGCAAGCCTCCTTCCCCAGCGTGCAGGGTCATCACCTTGGCACGGAGGAGCTCTGCCCGCTGCTGACACTCCTCCTGCAGAAGCTGCAGCCTTTGGGTTTGCTCTGCCTGCGGTTGAGACACTGCCTCCTGCAGAAGCTGCAACTTTTGAGGTCTCTCTGCCACAAAAGTGTGCGAGTTCCTGCAGGAAGAGGAAAGCAGGTCTTGCCAGAGAGCAGCCCATCCCCTCTGCAGGGCGTCTGAGCTCAGCAAGGAGGAGGGAAGCAGGGGAGCCCTTGGCTGTCAGGAAAAGGAGCGCAGGCAGCACCAGGTCGGCTGAGGCTTCTGCACAGGCCCGGTTCCAGCTCAGGAAACATCTCTTACCGCAGGGTCTTCAGGTCTTCCAGGGACACACGGGTCAGCTCCTGAAAGGGGAAAACGCTTCGTTAGAGCATCCACTGCCAGAGCCACCGGGGCTTCCCGGGACAGGCTTCCCTAGGGAGACACGGCCAAAGCTGCTGTCTCTGTGGGTCCCCTGCGTGGCAGCGGAAGAGCCCCTGATTCACGCGGCCACTGTCAGCAACGCTCTCGTGCAGGAGGTGCCCGTCCCACCAGAGTTACCAACCTCTATCACTGCCTTCGCCTTCGTTGTGCCCTCTGGCAGTGGGGTCCCCTCTCACAGTGGGGTCCTCCAGTAGAAAGCATCTGCAATTCACATCAGGGACAGACAGTTATTTGGCTGGGGTTGCTATTGATCCCTGTGGTGGTGCTGTCACCTCCCTGTTGCCTTGGGGTCGGGGCAGCAGGTGAACTGAGAAGGTGGGGTGCAGAGAGAGGACGCAGCTCTGATTGGGAGCCATCAGCCCTGGCACGAGGGGACTGCACGGCCATGATGTTGGGGTGCGCAGGGTACCGCAGAGCTATTCCCCATTTCCCCTCACTGCTTCAGGGAGCACTGAGACCAGGCTCTGTGGGCTACAAGAGGTGCCTCTCCTCTGGTCCCCTGCACAGACCCTCCCCTCTGGGAACCCCCAGATCAGGCTTGGCACCAGCCGTGCCCTTCTCTCGCAGACTTGCAGGCTAAGCAAGCCACTTGGTGCAGTGACCAGAGAAGCAGCATGCTGGGAGACTACCAGTCTTCCTGGCAGTCCAAAGGCCAGTCCCAGGCAAGGACGTACTCAGGAAGCACTCAGGCCATGGGAGTCCCTGCACATAGTGGCCCAAGAGCAAAGCTGGCATCCAGCACAGCCAGGCTGTTTCTCTCAGATGTTTGCTCAGGAAAACTCACCAAGAGCCACGAGGAGCAACAAGAAAATGACCTTCAAGAAGGGCTTCTTCTGCAGGGCCATCTTCTGCCTGAAAAAGAGGGAGTGCTGGGGCTGTCAATGAGCCAAGTCTTGGGAAAACCCCTTCTTGGGCCAAAAAGCCAGCGTTTTGGAAGCCTGCTGCTGCCAGAGAGCTGCCAGAGCAGTGCCCAGGAGGAACAGTGTTTCTGTCCCCAGCGTTCAACACTGCCGGCAGCTCTTCCCCATAGGAAGGGCTCCAGGAGCACCTTGTGAAAGGGAAGGCAAATCAGCCAGGGAAGGGAAGAGGTCGAGCAAATGGAGACTGCTTTCCAGCAGTCCTTGTGGCGTGGACCTTGCTCCCTCTTTGGCTCAGCAAGCCGGCCTGCTCTCACTGGTGGTCACATAGATCTCTCTTAGGGGTGCCCATGCACACAGCTGGGAAGCGCAGGAGCCTTGTCTGGATTTCCTGCCAGAGCCCTCCCAGGCCTGCGTGCTCTCTTGCCAGAGCTGGGGAAGATCCTTCTCCTGTGGAGGCTTGGCTCTGCACCCCAGCGTCTGGCTATGGGGCAGTTTGTCCTCCCGCAGCCAGAGCTGGCGCCTCTGGTAAATGTGCAGGAGACTGCTGAGGGGCTTTGCCCTTGGCTCTCCCTGAGAATGGCCACTGCACAAACACCCCCTGCTCTCCCCTTTGCTTGCACTGGCTCTCAGATGTCCTCTTTCTCCCCCCATCCACAGCAGAAATGTGTAGTAGGTACACAGTGGAGCGGGGAATGTTCAGCGAAAGTCCTCCAAGGGACATAGTGATACCCACAGAGCTCACGTGCCAAACAAGGATGGAGATGCTCCCTGGACAAAGAAACCAGAGAAAAGTCAGGGCTGTCTCTTCACTAGGCTGCCCAGCCAGCTGTGTTTCAGCTCCCTTGGGGAGGCAGACACCAAGTGCTGTGCCCTCCCTGGGGCAAAGAGCAGGGCAGCCTGCACTTCTGATACCGGTCACGTTTGGCCGGAGCCTGGGCACAGTGCAGCTGTGCCAGAGGAGAGCTCAGCCCCAAGGGCCTCACAGCAAGCAGCAGTGCTGAGCTTACATGTAATTTTCATGGCACCATCCTGCTGCCCAGCAGGCCCTGGCGTGGCTGAGCCGGCGGTTGACGCTGACGGGGGTGTCACCGGCTCCCCCTCTGTGGACAGGCTCCTGTGGGAGGACAGAGAGAAATGGCGGTTGGCCACCGTCCCCACGCTGCGGGAGCCAAGGCGGCAGAAGTGGCCTGAGCAGAGGCCCTTGCCAGAGGCCGGGCCGTCCCAGCAGCAGCGAGAGGGCAGCACAGCTGGGCTGCTTCCAGGGGTCCCCCTTCTCCCCCACCTCTTCCCTGGGCTCTGGCAGTCTCCTGACTCACAAGCTATGCCACAGTATCAGAGTAACAGTAAAAGAGTAAAAAGAGTGGGGAAACAGGGTGGGGTCGCTCCATAAAGGCCCTGCGCCCCCACTCTTTTGCAAAGGCATTATTTAAAGTACACACACACACACACACACACACATATTCATTAAATTTAGGATGGGTTTAGCTAATTAGTTAAAAAAACATGTTAACATAAGTTCTCTCCCATTGGCGCTGGCGCACTGCCTGCTGTGGGTGTGTCAGCACCCTTGGAGACCTCCAGACAAAACAAAGCAGCTTTTCCCTTCAGCCTGAGGTGCTGCACACCAGCTCCTGCTTCTCCTGCCCCAGACTGCTCGCACCCCAGGCAGCGCCGGGCCTTGGCTGATGGTGTGGAACAGCTCGGTAGTGCTTGTAGAAGTTCCCCACTGAACACCGACACAAGGATCTAAATTTAAAGTTTCCCACCTAACACAGAGACAAAATGAAACTCAGCTTATTTTCTAAAATCTAATTCTTAATACAGACAATAAATGAATAAATCTCACTGTATTTTATTGCTCCAGCGCGGGCTTCCCGCGGGGTCACAGTCTCCTTCAGGCATCCACCTGCTCCGGCGTGGGGTCCTCCACGGGCTAGAGGTGGTCACTGCTCCACCATGGACCTCCATGGGCTGCAGGGGAATCTCTGCTCCGGCGCCTGGAGCATTCCCTCCCCCTCCTTCTTCACTGACCTTGGTGTCTGCAGAGTTGTTTTCTCTCACATCTTCTCACTCCTCTCTCCAGCTGCAAAGTGTGCAGCTTTTTTTTTCTTCCCTCTCTTCCTTTTTTTTCTTAATTATGTTATCACAGAGGCGTTACTGATTGGCTCAGCCTTGGCCAGCGGCGGGTCTGTTCTTGTAGCTGCTGGCATTGGCTGTGTCGGGTTGGACATGGGGGAAGCTTCTGGCAGCTTCTCTCACAGAAGCCACCCCATGTCCCCTCCCCCACTGCTACCAAAACCTTGCCACACAAACCCAATACATTTATATGTTCACATATCACTGCCGGCCAGGAGCAGAGGCCTTCGCACAACCCGTGCTCGTGTCTCCCAGCCACTATAAAACACTGTGGAGCTTCGTGAGCCGCTTGAGCTCTTCTCTCCGGTCCCACAGTGCCCTGCTGCCCCCCACACACTCGTAGGGTACCGGCTGCGCAGGGCCCCCCCGCACCCCTGCAGAGCCCCGCCACCCCCCAGGCAGCTGCAGGGGCCACATCGGGTCCCGCCTGCGTCCCTGGAGAGCCCCACTGTCCCCCAGGTCCCCCCAGGGGCCCCAGGATGGCCCACATGTGGCCCTGAGGAGCCCAGCTGCTCTGCCACTCTTCCCAGACGCTCTCGTCTGCTCAAAATGCCGAGATTTCCTTTTTAGAATGACGATGCAGCTCAGTTTCCCCAGAATTCAGGAAATCCTCAGTGCCGGAAGCTCAGGGTGACATGGTTCCGCTCCCTCCATTGCTGCGTTTCGGCACTTCTGCTGAGGCTGGGAATGCTCTTGGGGGATGAGCACGGGGCAGGCAGTGAGCTTGTCCCCCCACCCCAGGAGCGTTGTTGCCCGGATGACCAGACAGTGCTCACACCCGTCTCTCTCTGTGGCGTACGGCAGAGGCGAGATGTTCAGAGGTCGTCAGCCCCGCTGCCTGTTTTCCCAAGTGCACGGGGCCTGCCTGGGATGGAGTTCATGTTCCTCGGAGCAGCTCCTGTGGGGCTGTGGTTTTCACTCGGGACCAGAACAGTGCTGCTGCTGCCACGCGGATGTGTTGGCTGCTGCTGAGCAGCGTTTGCACAGCCTCAAGGCCGCCTCTGCGTCTCGCTCTGCCAGCCCAGGGGATCAATGGGAGGCTGCACGGGAGGCTGGGAGGGGGCACAGCCAGGCAGATGACCCCAGCTACCCAAAGAGATATCCGTGCCACATCAGGCCGTGCTCAGCAATGGGAATGGAGGGGAGGGGGTTTCGGGAGGTTAGCCAGCTTTTGCTTGCAGCTCGTGGGGCACAGGCCCCCTCCCCGTGGGTGCTGGTAGGTGCTTCCTCTGGCCTTCGCATTACATGCTTGGTTTTCTTTTCTTTCTCTCTCCTTCCACTTCTCCTTTGCTTATGCCATGACTTTCATCTTGATTCACCAGGATGCTGGTTTTTACCCCCCCTTTCCTCCTCCCCCAGTGCAAGCGAGGGGCCACGCGGAGCTTCGCAGCCTGCCAGGGTTTTAACCCTCAGCACCGAGGTATCCTGCCTTCTTGCAGCCAACACCAGAACGAGTTACACTCGCCTCTCCCCGTCGGCGTCTTTGGTCCATGACAGCCATGCAGGGAATGACTGAAAACACAGGAGCGGAATTAATCGGTGGTTTTCATAGCAGGTGCCTGTATTCCTCGGGACAGGAGGCGCTGTTAATTGGCTGACGAAGAACAGGAGATGACACCCCATCTTGAAGACACCGTTTGTCGTGCTCAGAGGAATGGCCCTGTTCTCCCTCCCCGAAACCTCCTTCTTCCTCTTGGTTCTTCAGGAGAGAACTGAACCTCACTCTTGGAAATGCCAGTCTTGGTCTTTATTCAGGAGAGCTTGGAGGATTCCGAAGGAGAGAGCAGTGCACAGACGTAAGATGTCCCACCAAGCTCTGTCTGGGAGGCAGGAAGGTAAAAGGCCTGGCAGGAGAATGGCGGCCGCAGCACAGGCAGCCCATCGATCCCAGCCTTGGCAGAGCAAACCCTGCCCTTCTGTTCGCTTTCCTCACCCGCCGCGGGCTGCTGCGGGCTGGAGCGGGGCCGGGGCCGGGCGCTGGCCGCAGCAGGGCAGTGAGAAGGGCCGCAGGAGGCGGAAGGCCGGGCCTGCGGAGTGTGCAGGGAGGTGCAGGCCCTCGGGGGAGGCGGGGCGGGCCGCCATGGCGGCCATCTTGTGCAAGGCGGCGGCCCGGCGGCCATCTTGATCCTGATGTTTTTGGGTGTTGCTGGGAAATCAAGGTCCCGCGTTTCGCTGGTTTGCAGGTGCAGGAGCAACTGGCGGGGGCCTGAGGAGGTTGACAGATCCAGACGGACATCTGGATGTGCCAGCGGGACGTTCCGTACCATACAACGCCATGCTCAGTACAGACATGACAGCTGGCCAGAAAGCTCTCTTTGGCACTCGTCTGGGATCGGGGTTTTGGGATTTTCTCTCCCCTGGGATCGCTGGCTGCGGAACGGGCTGGGCATCGGTTGGCGGGTGGGGAACAACTGCACTGTGCACCCCTCATTTGTGTATTCCACTATGACTTCTTATCATTATTGTTGCCATCATTATTTTTTGTGTTTTATGTCAATTACTAGATCGTTCATATCTCAGCCTACGAGTTTTCTTGCTCTTCCCCTTCTGGTTCTCTCCTCCATTTTCCAGGGGGGGAGGGTGAGCGAGCAGCTGCGTGGTGTTTGGCTGCCAGCCAGGTTAAAACCACCACCACCACCACATCTTTCTTTTGCACCCTAGGTAACGCTTTTGCAAAGGTAAAACTTGCACGCCATCGTCTCACTGATGAAAAGGTTGCAATAAAAATCAAGGACAAACTTGCTCTAGGGGTAAGCCAAAAGATTCTCAAAGTTGGTAGCACCTTGTGGTGTTCCCAGGGGCGCGACGTGTCGAAATGCTGCCTCCTCGTCCTGTCGGCTGTTGATGAATGCTCTCGGCTTGAAAGGATTTCCACAGAGGCTATGGTTCTTCGTGAAGTTCTTGCATTAAATACTGGTGTAAATAAGCAGCTAGTCTCATGCCCACTAGCTCTTGGATCACTTCTTCCCAAGTTCTGTCTCCTTCCTCTTTGCAGTGGCAAGGGGAAGTATCCTTATCAGAGGAGAAGACTGCTAGGATAACAGATGAGTGAGCAGCTTGGGATCCGAACGTTTACAGGATGCTCATGGTCTTAGACAACTTTTGCCAGGTGAAGCCGTATCTTAGAGCAAAGCACAATCTAAAGTGAATGCACAGCAGAGGAAAATGCATCACAGAATCGTCAGGTTTGGAAGGGACCTCAGGAGATCATCCAGTCCAACCCCCCTGCCAGAGCAGGTTCCCTACACCAGGTTGCACAGGAAAGTGTCCAGGTGGGTTTGAACATCTCCAGAGATGGAGACTCCACACCCTCTCTGGGCAGCCTGGCCCAGGGCTCCGGCACCCTCACAGGGAAGAAGTTTTTCCTTCAGTTTGTCTGGAACTTCTGGTGTCCCAGTTTGTGCCCATTGCCCCTTGTCCTGTCACTGGGCACCACCCAGAAGAGCCCGGCCCCATCCATTTGGCCCCCACACTTCAGATATTGACAGACATTGATCAGATCCCCTCTCAGGCTGCTCTTCTCCAGGCTGAACAGCCCCAGCTCTCTCAGCCTCTCCTCATAGAGATGCTCCAGGCCCCTCACCATCTTTTTGGCCCTTCACTGCACTCTTTCTAGAAGTTCCCTGTCCCTCTGGAACTGGGGAGCCCAGAACTGGGCACAACACTCCAGATGTGGCCTCACCAGGGCAGAGTAGAGGGGAGGAGAACCTCCCTTGGCCTGCTGGCCACGCTCTGTTTAATGCACCCCAGGACACTGTTGGCCTTCCTGGCCCCAAGGACACACTGCTGGCTCATGGCCAACCTGCTGCCCACCAGCACACCCAGGTCCTTTTCCACAGAGCTCCTCTCCACCAGGTCAGCTCCAACCTGTCCTGGTCCTACTCCTCCCCAGGTGAAGGACTCTGCACTTGCTCTTGTTGAACCTCATCAGGTTCCTCTCCACCCAACTCTCCAGCATGTCCAGGTCTCTCTGGATGGCAGCAGAGCCTTCTGCTGTGTCAGCCACTCCTCACAACTCTGTATCATCAGCAAACTGGTTGAGGGTGGATGCTGCCCCCACATCCAGGTCACTGATGAGGATGTTAAACAAGACCAGACCCAGCACTGGCCCCTGGGGACACCGCTGGTCACCGCTCCAACTGGATTCTGCGCCACTGATCACAACCTCCCGAGCTCTGCCAGGCAGCCAGTTCTCAATGCACCCCACTGTCCACCCATCAGTCCCACACCTCTGAACTCTGCTGTCGCGACGGAGGGCAGGCCCGGACGCTCACTATGAGTGATCACAAGCTTCGTTTATTGATTACACACGTGCTCCTTATATACAGTGGTTAATTAAGCTCATGCATATTCTTAAAGACCTATACTGATTGGTTTATTAATTATCCTGGGAACTTTCTCCTTTGTTACCACAGGTGGCTTTGCTCTGTTCACGCCCCAAGGACGTCACCAGGATGCTCCTACTTTGCGGTTCCCAGCTAAAGCTGCTCCCTTCTTTTTCCCAGCTTAGTTTTGCTCAAGTTGTTTGTCTGAAGTCTCAAGGACAAGTCAGGATCCTGGAGACTTCTGCTCATTCACCCTGACTTATGTCAAGGGCCTGAGCTGAGCCATTTCATACCCTCGCTGCTTCTGCTGGGCCTCTGATTGTCCAACATCTCCTAGTGATCTACAACACTTTGCTGCAAGGACGTTGTGGGGGACAGGCCCCTGAGGCCCCTAAGATGTCGTTGCTGGAAGACTTTAGCTGCACTAAAGCCAATGCTCCTGTGTGATTCGTTGTCTGTGTTATCCCTTGATTACCATCCGGACACGTGCTGTGGAAGCCCAGCTCATGCAGCACCAGAGATGATCCAGGGCAAAGCCTCTATTAGCTCAGAGGTGCGTGGCACAGTCTGGGGTTAGGGGTTCCCCCACCCCCTCATGTGTTTCAAAGTGATGAGGTTCAGTTATTCTCACAGGTAATGCTGCCCAGGTGGTTCTCAGAAGCTGTGTGACCTCAGCACTCACAGCCTGGAACAGCACGTGGTGCTCTTGGCCACAGACCGTGTGGCTGGCTAGTTTGTCTCTGACTAATCCTTTGCTATCTCCATTTGTTACTCCTTATTGTAATGCCCCACAAAACAGGAGTTAAACTCCTCCCTTCTGTTGCACCTTCCTTCGAGCAGGGATTTATTCTGGTAATTATCCAACTCTTGTTGCACACTTTTGTGCCATCTCCGTATCTCGGATGTTTTACCAGGCTGGTCTTTCACTGGAGGTTTGTGTATGAGGATTTACTCTCTCTGTCCTGCACAGTGCAGTAAAGTTTGAGAGAAGCAAAAATGTGGAGCTCCTCCAGCTTTGGTTCCATGTCTAGAACCTAGACCTACTACTTGCCTTTGTCTATACAAAATGCTGTCATTGCAATCTCCTCAAACTTCCTAAACTCCTGTACTTTGTCTTTTTTCCCTTCACAAGCCCTTGCACTGCTGTCCTTGGCCTCTAATTCCAGCTTTCCTTTATTTTGTTTATTTTGTTTTCCATGAAGCCCAGTGCTTTCCAAGCCTCCTTCTTCTTTGTGGTCTACGTGGGAGTTACAGTCTGAGGTGGCATGAGCCATGTGGACCTTGTTAGGCCTGTGCAAACCTAGAGGAAGCAGAAGGGCTCTCAAGTTGCCTGTGGCTGTGCTGATGGCTTTTGTCATCAGTAATATGATGACAAAAATCCCCCATGATGAGTTTGATTTCATTTTTGCCAGTGTAATTGAGGCTAATGCAGCAGTTTGGTGACCTGAGAAGATGCTGGTTTTAGTGGTGCTCTAGCTTGAGTGAATTGAAACTTGATTTTGGGTTGCTGCTTTGACTTGGAATTTAAGCATTCTGTCCAGAATTAGGGAGCCTACTGTTCATGAGTTGTGTGTGGACTTTGCCAAAGGGGGACAGTGTTACCTGTCTCTAAGCCTTTTTAGATACATGAGTCAGTGAACTTCTGCTCACTGTTGTTATTTAGGCAGGTATTTGGAGCATGGCAGTACTGCTGTGTGCTCTACTGTGTGGCTTTCTTCCCTCTGCTGATGACAATGCCATTGCTGTCTACAGGAAGATAATGGCAGGTACTGGTGGTGCTGGATACACTGGCAGCAGATACTGCCAGGCATTAGGAGAAGCCTATTCTGATGGCAGAACCTGTTGATCTGTGCCTCTGGCATATCTGCTGAATCTGTTACACTTTGCTCTTCTTCCCATCAATATTTTGTGGATTTGTTTCCAGCTAACTTTGGCCTTTGCAGTACTCTGTGTTGGTCCTATCTTGTAGGAAATGGAGTTTCTGGAGAAGCATTTTCTTGCTGGTGGGTTGGATTTTTGTCTTTGAGCCTTTATCTGACTTGTCCTTGTATTATATGGAGTAGGATTGCAAATATGTAATTTTGTATATTAAAAATGATATTCCTAAATGTTAGCTATTCTTAGGATTCTGTATCTACTACTGTGCTTTCCTCCTCCAAAATGGGGAGGAAATGTATGACAGCATAAACAACAGAAAAAGCTGAATAAATTCTAAGTAGCAGAAGTCAGTAGTTGGTTCTGTTTCCTTGTGAACTCCTCTGAGTGCAGCTGAACATCACACACTCAGCTCTGCCAATGACTTCTAAGCTGCCATAAAATTCACGCTGATAACGCTTCCAGTGAGCAAGTGGGATGAGGAGTAACTGTGAGAATTTGTCTGTTTATAAGCATAGGACAACTACTCTGCCCTGGTGAGGCCACATCTGGAATATTGTGTCCAGGTCTGGGTCCCACAGTTCAAGAAGGACAGGGATCTGCTGGAGAGAGTCCAGCACAGAGCCACCAAGGTGATGAAGGGAGTGGAGCATCTCCCTGATGAGGAAAGGCTGAGGGAGCTGGGGCTCTTGAGCTTGGAGAAGAGGAGGCTGAGGGGGGACCTCATTAGTGTTGATCAATATCTGAAGGGTGAGTGTCAGGAGGATGGAGCCAGGCTCTTCTCAGTGATGACCAAGGGTAGGACAAGGGGCAATGGGTGTGAGCTGGAACACAGGAGGTTCTGCTTAAATTTGAGAAAGAACTTCTTTACTGTGAGAGTAACAGAGCCCTGGGCCAGGCTGCCCAGGGAGGGTGTGGAGTCTCCTTCTCTGGAGACATTCAAGACCCACCTGGACACCTTCCTGTGTGATCTCATCTGGGTGTTCCTGCTCCGGCAGGGGGGTTGGACTGGATGAGCTTTCGAGGTCCCTTCCAGTCCCTGACACTCTGTGATTGTGATTCTGTGAATATCCTTTATGTTGATCATTGTGCCAAGAGTCAGAACCTGGTAAATGATAAACTGATTCAGGTATTAATTCTCTTAAACTTGTCAGTAATTGAAGCACGAACAGAGAGCTCAGATGTGGAGCAGAGAGATTAAGATAATCAAAGATGATTTCTGTGTAGTTATAGTTGTCTGACATGCACAGGAACTAGGAGCTGAGGTGTTTGGACTGACAGAATGTTGACCAGTGAAATTTGTTTCAGTGGACTGAGATGACCAAGTTTTAAAACTTAGGGGCAGTCAAAAATTGATGATGTCACAGGTGTTAATATGCAGGCTTGCTATTTCCACTCCGAATTTGTTGTAATTTTATGTGGTTATGAACTAAAAATTGCTCAAAATTAGGACACTTAGGCACTATTGTGGAATTTAATGTCACACATTATAGATCCTGAAAGTCATTGTAATCTCAACTCAGAACTATTGCTCCAAGTCAGAGTAATAATCTGCTGCTGAATCTAATTAGGATCATATGACTGACATGCAATGTGTCTGTCCCTGGAATGTTCCACATCTCCTCATTTGGGAGTACTTGAATAAATGCCTTCACGTTTTGAATGAAAAAATCAGATCAAGAACATGATAGAACTTCCATTTAAAAAAAAAAATAAGGAAAAGAAAAGAATGAAAAAAGCCCCCCAACTTATCTCCTGTGTAACCTTGTGCATCTGGTAGCTGTGGCAAGCTATTTCCTTTCCAGCATTGCCCTCAGTCAAGTAGATGCTATTTTTTTTCCCCCCTTGTCTCATGTACTGTAGCACTACATTAAAACCACTGCAGATTACACGTGGTACTCGACTGGGCTTAGTTTCAGAGTAAAGCTGCATTGTGAAACAGCCTACAAATGATTTATAAATAGCTAATAATTAGTAATGCCCATTGTGGGAATGCCCACCATCAATAGGATCAAGCAAGAAGCCATTTATTTGTTCTAATACAGTAATATTTATACCCCAAACTGATGAAATCCCCCACACCCGTTCACATGTTCTTGGCTCTTCACTGGCAGCACGAGCAGTTCCCGTGCCCCTCACTGCCTGATGGACTCTGTGTGCATCCCTCCCTGGGTGCTGGCCAGGGGACATCTCTGGATCCATCCCAAGGTTCCTTTCTCATCACTTGTCCACGCAGGTGCTTCTTGCATCTCCAGACATGTGTCCCTTCAGTTCCCACAGCCCTCTCAGGGTGTGCCAAGATATGTTCCCACACTCCCCACCATTCCCCTCTTTTCTTTTTGGAAACAGAAAGAGAAAAAACTTTTGTTAAGCATTGTAATATAAAAGGTATCACGGTAAGTACAACAGAATTGGATACAGTAATGGTTTAATTGAATATAATAATGGTTAAACGAGTTTTTTAACAAAAGTACAAGCCATAAACTTGTACTTTTGTTATGTAAACTTGTACTTATCAGTTATGTAAATGCCTGTATACTCTTAAACTGATAATACATACATAAACAATTTTTCATTAGTCAAAGCTATCGTTACTAATTGCTTATATACTCTCAAACTGATAACAAATTTTTATCAGTTAAAAGCTATCGTTCCACAGACTTGGTTCTAATCCTTTATTGATTAGCTAAAGCCAATCACTCACATTCTGGTTTTGCTATTCCTGATACAAAATTGTCAAAGTTTCTTCTGACTTTCTTCTAAAAATACTCAAAGATAACGAAGGTCACTCAACTGCACAAACCCTTGCTTGACTTCACAATGTCCATTTGCTCCTAGAAACCCCACAATTCCCCCTTCTTGTGTTTGTACCACAAAGCCTTGTTCACCATCAGGGCCCTTTGCAGACACGTTAGCAAACAAGGCACTAAGAGGGGGATCACCAGGATTACAAATAACACCAGCAATCCTGGCTTGAGCAGTGAAAAACCCAGCCTTGTATTCCCCAACCCTGAAACCACTTCCTTAACCAATCATCATCATCTACCTTTAACTGGTTGACATTCTCCTTTAACTTGTTAATGGCCATATGAATTGACTCTGAGTGTTGTGATAAATTCACACAGCACATACCTTCAAATTCCTCACACCCATGGCCTTGAGCTAAGAGCAAAGAATCAACAGCAGTGTGGTTCTGCAGAGTGGCGTGTCGGACTGAGCCGACATCTGTCAGCAAGCCTGATGGTGCCAAAGAACTCAGATCAGATTGTTTAGACAGCCAGGATCCTAACGTGTGTAGGGTTGTTAGTGCAGTGGCTACTCCTACTCCAGGGGCCAGAACAGAGGCTGCAATTATTTGCCCAGGATTCCAAAACTCTGCATTGGAATCACAGTTGTGCTTAAATGAGTGGATGCTGCGCTTCCTTCTTAACCGATGTTTGAACTTTCCCCAAATCACAGTAATGTTGGGTGTTGACAGAGTTAAACGGCCTAAGCTGCAGGGGCCTCCACGTGGTGGTGTGCCTGCCCACCTCTGTCTCCACAGGTAAGAAAAACACCTGGTGGCAGCTGTATGGGAGTGTAAGTAGATCTAGAAACAATTGGCAAAGTGTAATTACACCAAGCTGCTGTATTTCTAAAAATAGAAACAGTGGCATTGACATTCTGGGCAGTGGCCTTCGTGTCTGCTGTGGAAAAAGCAAAAAGACACAGAGGTCCATTGGAACTGATCCCAGCAGGTTCAGCTCCTGTGGCTCTGCAGGCATCATCGGTAGGAATGGGACCCCTCCATCCCAGTTATCACCCAGCGCTCGCACTGTGCTGGTGGCTTTCCTTGCCTGTGTAGGGACAAGGGACACGGGGTCATCTACTGGCAAACCCACCAGACATGTAGAAAAGGGGTTGTCTGGGGTAGCAAGAGACAAACAAAGCGTGTTCTGCTGCATTTGGTTAGCCAGAGTAATCCAAGTATTTGTTCTGGGTGAGATGTTAGAATAGGCTTGAATCACTATCAGATGACTGAGAGACCCTATCAAAGTACCCACAGGTGGATCCTGCATTCCCACTGTTCCTTCTGTCAGTCAAGGGGTTAAAAATTGGACACAACTGAGTATTTGCGTGCGTGTCTGTCCTGGATCTGTGTGGGGTGACATCTGGATTTCCACTGTCCTGCCCATGTAAAGGCTTTGTCCACCGGGCAGGAACCCACCTAGGTCCAGTATCTGAAAGCAGGAGAAGAACCGGCCGGAGGATAGGACCATCTGGAACGAGTCTGGTGTCCCCAGAAGAAAAGGGAAGACCCCTCAAAGTGGCCCTTTGAGGCGTTTGCTGCAGCAGAAAATCACCCGCCAGTGAGGTGAGCGGCCGGGCAGGGAGAGATGGAGGCTTCCAACATTTTCCCTCCAAGAGAGGCATAAAATAGGACACGGTGTGCTGAAACTTCTACTGCAATGGTGTGAGGACAGAGAGGTATTTTCTGGGGTGGATACTGCCTTTGAACTTGAAACTTGGGAACGAATAGGCAGTGTAACACAGCCCTGGGCCAGGCTGCCCAGGGAGGGTGTGGAGTCTCCTTCTCTGGAGACATTCAAGACCCGCCTGGACACCTTCCTGTGTGATCTCATCTGGGTGTTCCTGCTCTGGCAGGGGATTGGACTGGATGAGCTTTCGAGGTCCCTTCCAATCCCTGACACTCTGTGATTCTGTGATTCTGTCCTATGGGAAGAAATCAGCAATGGGTCTAAAGAAGCACAAAACTTTGCTGCCTTATGGAAGCTGCTTAGAAATACCCTTCAAGAGTTAAAAGCAGAACGTGATGCTGCTGCGTCAGCCTTTGTAGCATTAAGTCCTACCACTTCTACCAGTGAGCCATGAGGTACGAAGATATCTGCTTCCACACTGATATTTATGGACAATATTTCACTGCCAGCACTGCGGTGATTAATACAAGTGTGTGTAATCCACCTCTGCCCATATCGCCCGCGGTGACAGGTACGGCACCTCCCCCGACAAATAACTCTCCTCCCGTGCCTGTGCCACGAGATTCTCCACAACCCTCCGCTCCAGCCCCTGAGAATGAACCTTTCCTCTATCCACCTCTACCACCTTCTACCCCGAACACCCCGAGAGAACCAGAGGAGAGAAAAGTGAACTTAGATGACCCATCTCAACAGCTAATAGCAAAACTTAAGGACTTAGCTGCTGTGGGACAGGGGTCAGGGATCACCGGAGACGTTGGACAATCAGAGGCTCGGCAGGAGCAGCGAGGGTATGAAATGGCTCAGCTTAGGCCCTTGACATAAGTCAGGATGAATTAGCAGAAGTCTCCAGGATCCTGACTTGTCCTTGAGACTTCAGACAAACAACTTGAGCAAAACTAAGCTGGGAAAAAGAAGGGAGCAGCTTTAGCTGGGAACCGCAAAGTAGGAGCATCCTGGTGACGTCCTTGGGACGTGAACAGAGCAAAGCCACCTGTGGTAACAAAGGAGAAAGTTCCCAGGATAATTAATAAACCAATCAGTATAGGTCTTTAAGAATATGCATGAGCTTAATTAACCACTGTATATAAGGAGCATGTGTGTAATCAATAAATGGAGCTTGTGATCACTCATAGTGAGCGTCCGGGCCTGCCCTCCGTCGCGACACTTAGCAGCTGACCAGGACAAGGATTCACCCATCTCCTTTATCCATCCCAACTCTTTTTCTATTCCTCAGGTGTCTACGGCAGAACAATCCAAAAATGTTGCTTTAATAGAAGGGGTGGGGGGGGGAAGGAGAAAATCCACATCGCTGGTGGAGGGGAATTGTAAGGGATGCTTTAGTAGAAGGGGAAATGTTGCCTGATGCTCCCTCTGCTTTCCAGTTTCGGTGGGACCAGTGATGAACGGGCTTGTACAGCTTTAGATTGGGAAATTATAAATGAAGCAAAAAATGCTGTAAGTCAGTATGGGTTCAAATCATCTTTTTCTGAAGCAGTTCTAACACACATTTTTAACGGTACCTTATTAACACCTCATGATATCAGAACGCCAGCTAATGCTCTTTTAAGCCCCTCACAACAAACACAGTTTTTTTACTACTGGAAGGACCTCTGTGTTAATGCAGAGGCGGAAAACTTGCAGCATTTGGCAGATGAGGTTCTTCACTTAGTTACTGCAGAAATGCTGCTGGGTGCAGGACCCTTTGCCACTGCTGCTGTGCAATCCTGTTTGTGGACTCCAATTCTCCAGCTTTCCCAGGATTTAGCCTGGAAAGCTTGGAGAAGCACACCGGGATCGGGAAAGCCGACTCCAGCGTCTGCCACTGTGCGGCAAGGACCCACTGAACCATTCACAAGTTTTGCAGACAGATTACACACTGCCTTAAAAGAGCATCCAGACTGTGATCCTGACAGGAAACTGAAATTACTGGAACAGTTGGTTTATGAAAACAGCAACAGTCAAATGAAAAAATGTTATGTGCATCGTCCAGAGGAGCTTCCCAGGTGAAACGTGAGAGCTGTGTGACCGTGGGGGGGAACAGAACTGTAACTGCTCTTCACAGCTCATGTGTTTGACCTTCCCTTTGGTGAAGCTGTGAAAGGGCATTGGTTTCCATTTGAGGTTCTAACCACCCTAAAATTCTGAGTAGAAGACAAATTGTTTCTTCATTTCTTCCCCACGATTCGAGCGGCAGCTTGATCTGCGTTGCCATGAGGTGGACCCGGAGAAGAGGATTACGGTTCAACACCGATTAAATCACCCGTGGCTCATCAAGGTTATTCTGATGCTGTTCAGTGGCAAAGTAGATACCCAGGAAGTGCACTTGTCAGGTGGATACTAAAGTATTTAATGTAATATTTACTAGCTTACTACCTGTCCTCACAGTATGGGAGTGTGAAGACACTTCTCCAAAGCTGTACTTCGAGATGGCCATGGTTCCCCTCTGATCCTTCCTGCTGCCAAAATTTATTATTTTCAATTTCTCTTGAGGAGGAATTTCAGATGTGTTTCCATCGTATTCTGCAGCTGATGCTTAATTTGTGAAATAACTGTCTCCTCATCAACATGTGGAGTTGATTCCCCAGGCTTCTTGGTCAATACCTTACTTAAGGTCCAGAATGCAAATATTCTGGAGAGCATGCCAGACATGATTATGGTTTATCTTGTGTGTAGTCCTCACTGAAAATTGCCAGTTTGAATAAAAATTTGACCTTATCGAAAGCATGTTTGTCCTGTCTCTAACACTTGATTTACTTGTGTGAGAGACTGAGGTGTATGGAGAGGGAAAACAACAGAATAACCGAGCTGTCCCGTTTGCAGCCGCTGCTTGCCACGGGCCAGTAGGTGCCACTGTTTCTCTAAAAAACCCTCCCAAACAAACTGGCTCTAGAGAAGTGCTTGTGTCAGAGCTTTGGATATTTCTGTGGAGGTGAAAGGGCAGCTTCCACTCCAGAAAAAATCCCATCTGCTGTCAAGGCTTCCTTATCTGAATTCACAGCCCTCACCAAGGAGGGGACAGACGAAGCTGTTGAAGTTTTATGCCTTTTTCACTCAGTTCCCTACAGTACTTAGCTATGATGCTAACTATTTAAAATACAAAGTCTAAAATCATGGTTGATTATTGACTCATCCCCCTGGGTTTCACGACAGTGTCATGGTCAGATGTGGATTATGAGACAACTTAAAAGCCTTATGCTTCAGTGTCTGTCATGGTTTTGCAGCTGGGACATCTTGATGGAGACCACATAACAGAGCTTTCTGTGTTTCATAAACAGAGCAGGGAGAATATATGGGAATTAATGTCAGAGGTAAGAAATATATCAGCCTTTTCCAGTAATTAAACACAATCATGCAGTAAATAAACTGACTGTATGGCCAGGCTAATGCTCACTGTGTCTCAGTATGAAGTTTTTATTATTTTTCAGGTTACAGAGCCCCTGCAGAACTCCAGAATCTGGCTGTGGCTCATAGCACTTCTGAAGTTCAGATTTGTATTTTTTCTTTTCCTCCTTTAATTGTACTTGTGATGTTTCCTAAACCCTACTGTTCTTTCCCAGCATGTGTTTAAAAGCTTTCTGAATCTCTTATAGTCAAACTAGACTTACAGGAGTTTATAGTTGATCAACAGATGCCATTTTTTGGGCTAACTCTTTGTTTTGAAATGGTTCATTAAGTAAGAGGGAAAAAAAAGGAATAAGAGAAAAATATCAGAGCATCACCTGGACAGACTATAACACATTTTTTGGAGTCAATACTCACAGTTTTTTTAAAAAGTGTGTTTAGTCACTTTTTAATACAAATGACAGGAGGTGAACTGACTACTTCTAGAATAATTATACAGATGTTAGCAATGACATTGCAAGATGCAGAAGGGACTTAAAACATGATGAATATTCCAGCTTTAACCTGAACCTGAAAATTCTCCCTTGAAACTTAAGTTTTTGCTTCTTTGTGCACGGGAGCAGTGACAGAGTTCTTTGCACTGGAGAAACTGATAGGTTTTCCACAGAACTGCAGTAGAAACAGAATGTGTGTGATACTTCAGATGGATTTGTTGAGTTAATGCTACTTGTTCTTCAGCTGGAGGAAATAAGCTGAAAAATCTGTCTACATGGTCCTTCCAAACAGGTTTGTGGCATTTGCAGTCCTTTATTGGAAGACTTCTGACTGTGCTGCAGGCCTGCCAAGCATCCTACCCCTGTTCCTCACACAAGCACAGGTGCTGAAAATGATGCAAAAAGTTGAAGTGCTCATGGGGAAAGAATGGGGAGGGGGGCTTAAAAAAAAATTGAGACTCCAGCTGAAATGTTGGCTGAACTGAATTAACAGCTTTGCCATCCAGTTCAGATGAGATATTCCTGCTCCAGGGTCAGTTTTCATGCTAGTAAGAGTGCTACCAACTAACCTGCAAAGAACAGCAGCCATTGTCTGTTTCTTGATCTCAAACACACAATTTGAGTCAACTGAAGTCTGAAATTACACTGAGATGACCAAACATTAGGGCTGCAGTCAGGGAGAAAAACTTGCAGAAATGCAGAAATTTTCAGCAGGCTGAGCTTGCTCTGTGCTTACAGGTTTTCCAAGGAGATTAAAATACTCTTTTTTTTGTTTGTTTTTCCCCCTCCTGGTGGAAATATGACCAAATGTCAGCGACAAATCTTCTGCTGCAATCCAAGAAGGCTCGTGGCAAGCCAATTTGTTTCAGGATTCCAGGGCAAGCCAGCACAACGCAATCAGCAGACCTCAAGGTAAGTTTTTGAACTCAACAGGACAACATGCTGATGAAAATGCTGCTCTGCAGTAATAAACTCTGCCTGGGAAAACAGAGTGGTGCCCTAAATATCAGTAAGAGAACATGTATGCAGTCACCCAAAGCCTTGGTCATTAAACAGTTCTGTCTCCTCATTAATATGTTTTAGCAAGCTGGGCTGCTAATACAGCTCTAATGGATTGTTGTGTTGTGTGGACACACCAGTGTCTCCTGGTGAGTTGGTATTAATTGTATCTGGGAGGACACGGTGCATTGTGAGTGTGGCACAGAACCTCCCCTTGGCTACTCACAGAAATGGGGTGAAATTGTACCCTGGCCTGTGGGATTGCTCCACATTTCCCTCTGTGACACCTGACTCCTTACTGCACCCTTTTGCCTTTGTCTCTAAATATTTTTGTACCTTGTTAGTTTAGAAAACAATCCCAGAGAGGATTCTGTTTATTTTAAATAAAGGAAACATGTTGTTGGTGTTTTTCTGATTAATTGGATTCTGAAGTGGTTTTATAAATCTGATGGTAATTTTCTTCCCTGAGGTTTGACAGCAAAGTGCCAATAAGGCACTTCAGAACCTGTCTAAAAAGTTGCTAAATTGCTTGCAGTGTCACATATGATGTGCAGCTATGTGTGGTGTTGGTGGTACCCATCTCTGCTGACAAACTCAAAAGCATTCAGTAAAATTCAGACTCCCTGTTGGGCATTCCCCCCTGAGCTGCAGATCCCTGGGTGAAGCTGTTCACTGGCTCTCTGGATGTGCTGTTCTCCGCATTGAGACAAGCACTCAGGAGAAATCCTTGATGTATCTGGTTCAATGGCCTGTAAATCATTTCAGTTCACTCATCCAACTGCTTTGAAACACAGGTGAGGATTCTGAGATTACCAGTGCTGCATAATCATCAGTGTTGCTGAATATGCATAAAGTGATCTCCATGCTCATGGTGGGTTTGTCTGCTACACTCAGGTGATTTTAAGGTGGAGGTTCTCTAGGTTCAGTAGTGCTGAAGCTGTGAAATTACTTCATCTCCAGTGGCATCCCAGGTAAACTGATCTGGCTGATGCTGCTATCTAACATGTGCATGATGCCTTCACAGGTGGTTGTGAAAATCATGTCTACACAACACAACGGTCCATCAGTACTCCTGCAGCACTCAGGACACATTTAACTTACCTGCATGCAGAGACTGTGAGTGAATATCAACTGAATGTGCTGAAATACCCAACCAGTAAAGTTCTTTAGCTAGAGCTGGTCTGATGTGAAGGCAGCAAAGCAAACAGAACCTTTGACTTTCTGAATTTCATGGCACAAGCTTGTACATGGTTCTGTCTGATTTCAAGCAACTTGATGTAGGATATTCCAAAAAATTCACCATGGCATGAATTTCATCTGGAACATGGAGCCAAGCACTCCTGTTCTGGCATTTGTGCTGCAATGGAGTGTGGTTTAAACTACAATATCAGGCTCTTGGCTCCCTGGCTGTAGCTGGCAGCTCTCTGGTCAGGGCTTTCCAGTCAGTTATCATGGTAGGTCTGGTAGCACACCAGGAAACTCTGTTTCTGTTGAATAAGAGATCTGATCATTGTGATAGCCTTGATCATAGGCCAAGAGAAATCTACCTGCCAGCAGGATGTGGCTTCCTGAGACGGTGTCCATTCCAGTGGGGACTGAGAATTTAAAATAACAGTATGCAATTTCACTGGAGTGGTGTGAAACAAGTCCTTGGGAAGAGCTTCCAGGAAACAGCAAAAGGTGTGTTAGAAACTAAGGGTACTGTGACACACATCTGATTGTGTGTGGTGTGAGCCATGCAAGTCAGCCACCTCGGCTGAAGTTGTGAACACTGTGATTTAATAAATCACAACTTCTTTGGGTGCTAGCAATTAGCTGAAGGGTTCTGATTACTTGTTCAATTGCTGTTGCAGATTCCATAATCATATGTTTTGGATGTAATGTGTTTACCTTTATCCAGCCACCTTGCAGAATTTACTGCATTCTTTTCTGGGGTTCTTTCCAGCTAATTATTTGGCTTTTGGTAAAAAGAGCTTGTGGTCCAAGTCTGGAAATCAAAGCCAGGTACTTTTTGTGAGTTGCTTCTGTTCTTGACACAGGTCATGAAAGATGAGATGGTAACGGAGCTTTGAGAATAATTTCACATTTGCTTTTGATACAAATGACAAATCCACAATGACGATATTAAAGTCACATTTGCTGATGACACCAAGCTGTGTACTGCAGCTGACACGCTGGAGGGATGAGAGGCCATCCAGAGGGACCTGGACAGGCTGGAGAGGTGGGGCTGTGCAAACCTCATGGAGTTCAACAAGGCCAAGTGCAAGGTCCTGCACCTGGGTCAGGGCAACCCCAAGCACAAACCCAGGCTGGGTGGAGGATGGATGGAGAGCAGCTCTGGGGAGAAGGACTTGGGGTGCTGGGGGACCAGAAGCTCCACATGAGGCGGCACCGTGCGCTGGCAGCACAGAGCCAATAACCGTGTCCTGGGCTGCACCCAGAGCAGCGTGGGCAGCAGGGCCAGGGAGGGGATTCTGCCCCTCTGCTCCGCTCTCCTCAGACCCCCCCTGCAGTGCTGCCTCCAGTTCTGGGGCCACCAACAGCACAAGGACATGGAGCTACTGGAGCCAGCCCAGAGGAGGCCACGAGGATGATGCCAGGGCTGGAGCAGCTCTGCTGTGAGGACAGGCTGAGAGAGTTGGGGCTGTTCAGCCTGGAGAAGAGAAGGCTCCAGGGAGACCTTCCAGTGGCCTCCCAGTACCTGAAGGGGCTCCAGGAAGGCTGGGAAGGGACTTTGGCCAAGGGCAGGGAGTGACAGGACAAGGGGTGATGGCTTGAAAGTGGCAGAGGGGAGATGGAGATGAGATATTAGGAAGAAATTCTTTGGTGTGAGGGTGGTGAGACCCTGGCCCAGGGTGGCCAGAGAAGCTGTGGCTGCTCCTCCCTGGAAGTGTTCAGGGCCAGGTTGGATGAGGCTTTGAGCAACCTGGTCTAGTGGAAGGTGTCCCTGCTGCTGGCAGGGGGGTTGGAACTGGATGAGCTTTAAGGTCCCTTCCAACCCGAACCGGTCTGGGATTCCTTGCTGGGAGCAGTTTTATCAGTTGGGGACCCCTCTTCCAAGATCCCTCTCCTGTTAAGTCAGGAGGGAGCAGAAACTCCTGCTTTGAAATCCTGGGAGTTCTGTGAGATGCTGGAAGTGGAGGATCCCTCCCCTGGGGCGGCAGGGCAGATCCTCCCCGGAGTGTGCAGGGAGGAGTGGGGAGCTCGGGGTGGGTGGGCATCCCCCCGGGCCCCTTTCCCTCAGCCAGGCTGGTCCCCACCTCCCCTTTGAAAGGAACAAGGTGGTGACAGATGCCGGAGTCTCCAGCACAGGGGGACAGACACGGGACAGTGTCCCTGGAGCAGTGACGCAGCACTTGGCCCTGTGTCGGGGCGTGGGGTGAGGACGGGGCTGCAGACACCCGCGGAGGGGGTGGGAGCTCCTGGGGTGGCTCCACTCGCGGCGCGATGCCGGAGCCGGGGCAGAGGCTCCCGGAGCCGTTAATCCCGGGAAGGTGCTGAGCTGTCCGGGCTGCAATGGCCGCGGCAAGGCCAGGAGAGGGCACTTCCCACCGCTCCCTGCTCCTGCCCGGGGTGAGCTCGAACCGGTTCCTTCCTGGTGGGTGCGATCCTGACCCTGGAGAGCAGGAATGGTTTGGGGATCCACAGACCCTCGTCCACGGAGATGTCGTGTGGATGCTCTGGAGCCTCTGCTCGCCCCGTGGCCCCGTGCAGGCACCAGAGCAGCAGGAGGGTCCCGTGTGGGGTGCTGGGCCCTACACGTGGTAGCCCCACGGGGATTTCCAGCCTGGCAGCCACGGCGCAGAGCCAGCGAGCCAGAAGGGTCGGTCCCCAGTCACGGGGGGACACAGAAGAGTCATGACCCTGTCCCCCAGGCACAGGGACGATGCTGCCGCTTTGATTTCAGCGGGACACCCGTGTTTGGGAGAACTCAGCTGCGTGTTTCAGGGGTGACAGGCAGGGGAGGGTCCCGTCCATTCGGGAAACAGCACCCATGGGCTCGGCGCTGCGGTGGGGATGTGGCCCCCACGCAGGGTCCCTTTCCCTGCCTGCAGCAGCTGGTGGGAGCTCGTGGGTGTCTCTGGTGTGAGGTGGTGGGTGCAGGGCTGGGAGGGATGGAGCAGAGCTGAGTGGCCCCCGGGCTCGCTGGGCACCCGCCTGTCCCGGCCGCTGCCCCACACACCCTGATGTTGCCCAACGTGGCCTGGGGACGCAGGGACACCCAGCAGAGAGAGGGAGCTGCAGGCCACCCTGCCCTCGCACAGGGACCCCAGTAGCACCCGGACACCTTGGGTACAGCCACTGTGTACGTACAGCACCCAGGAGGTTCAGCAGCACCTGCCGGGTACCGCACTGCGAGTGACAGCGCCGAGTGACAGCACCGACTGTGACAGCACCGTGTGTGACAGCACCGGGCATGTGACAGCACCGGGTGTGACAGCACCGGCTGTGCAACCTCAGCCATCAGGCACAGCATCCCCTGGGCACCGCGCCTGGCACGTGTAGCAGCACCCCTGGGCTGCAGCACCCAGTCTGGGTAAAGCAGCACCTGGCGGCTCCTCCCAAGGTGACCCACAGCCAACAGCATCTCTCTGCCCAGGGACATGCAGCCCTCTTCCATAGACCCAGGGGATGAGATGGGTTGGAAGGGACTTTCAGAGACCATCCAGTCCAACCCCTGCCACTATGGACAGGCGCACCTTCCACTAGACCAGGTTGCCTAAAGCCTGGTCCAACCTGGCCTTCAACACTTCCAGGGAGAAGCAGCCACAGCTTCTCTGGGTGACATGTTCAGCATCTCACCACCTTCATCGTACAATATTTCTTCCTCATGTACAATCTACCTCTACCCCCCTTCAGTTTAAAACCCTTGTTCCTTGTCCTGTCACTCAAGGCCTTGGTAAAAACTCTCTCTCCATCTTTCTTACAAACTCCCTTTATGAAAAGGCCACAGTACAGTCCCACCAGAGCCTTCTCTTCTCCAGGCTGAACAGCCCCAACTCTCTCAGCCTGTCCTCACAGCAGAGCTGCTCCAGCCCTGGCATCATCCTCGTGGCCTCCTCTGGCCTGGCTCCAGTAGCTCCATGTCCTTGTGCTGTTGGTGGCCCCAGCACTGGAGGCAGCACTGCAGGGGGGGTCTCAGGAGAGCGGAGCAGAGGGGCAGAATCCCCTCCCTGGCCCTGCTGCCCACGCTGCTCTGGGTGCAGCCCAGGACACGGTTATTGGCTCTGTGCTGCCAGCGCTCGGTGCCGCCTCATGTGGAGCTTCTCCTCCCCCAGCACCCCAAGTTCCCCTCAGGGCTGCTCTCCATTCATTCTTCACTCAGTGTTGCCCGACCCAGGTGCAGGACCTTACAGTTGGCCTCACTGGACTTCATGAGGTTTGCCTGAGTCCACCTCTCAAGCCTGTCCAGGTCCCTCTGGATCACATCCCTTCCCTTCAGCGTGTCAACTGCACCACACAGCTTGGTGTCACCAGCAAACTTGCTGAGGGTGCCCTCCACCCCACTGGTGCAAGTGACCTGTGCAAGGTTACTAGTGAGAGGTGACTGGTGTGAATAGACCAGCACGGGGTGAGGTGACCGATGGGAGATGACAGATGCACAGTGGTCAGTGTGAGGTGACAAGTGTGACATTACTGATGAGGGGTGACCAGTGCAAGGTGATGGGTGTGAGGGGACTGGTGTGAGGTGACCGATGGGAGGTGATGGATGTGAGATGATCAATGAGGGGTCACCAATGTGAGGTGACCAGTGTGAAGCAATGGGTGTGAGGTGACTGGTACAGGACACCCTGATGAGGGATGATCACTGTGAGGTGACCATGATGAGGGTGACAGGGGTGAGGTGACCCTGGTGAGGGTGACACCATGACGAGGGTGACAGGGGTGAGGTGACCCTGGTGAGGGTGACACCCTGATGAGAGTGACAGGGGTGAGGTGACTGATGAGGGGTGACCAGAGCCAGGTGATGGGGTGTGAGGTGACTAGTGTGAGGTCACCTCGATGGAGGCTGCCCGGGGTGATGTCACTCTAAGGAGGGTGCCCGGGGTGAGGTGCGGGGGTGAGGAGACCCCTGCGGGGACCTCGCGGAGGGCGGGGCTGTGGGCGGGGCTGTGGGCGGAGTCTCCCAGCTGTGGGCGGGGCTGCGCGGAGCCGCCGCACGCGAACCCGGAGGGTCGGGGCTGCCGCAGCGCCCGCTCCGCTCCCGCCGGTGAGTGCCCGCCCCTCTCCCGCCGAAGTTTCCTCCGGTGCCGCAGCAGTGCGGGGCTCTGCGGGACGGGGCCGCCCGCGCTGCCGCCCTTCCCATCCCGGAGCCGCTGTCCGAGGTGCGATCGATCCCGGGGTTCGGGGGGCTGAGGGAGGGGTGGGCGCGGCGCTGCGCGGGCTGCCTCGGCCGGTAACGACCTCCCCGCCGTGCCCGGGACCGGGAGCGGGAGGGGGTCGTGGGCCGGCGCTGCCCGCAGGGGCCGCTCCCCCGGGTGCCCGTGGGGTGCTGCGTCCCGGGGGCGGCTGGGACGGAGGGCGGGGCTGCGGGGCTGGCGGGTACCCCTCGGGACGTGGGACCCCCCGGGATGCGGGATTCCCTGGGGATGTGGGACCCCTCCGGGTTGTGGGACCCCCCGGGATGCGGGATTCCCTGGGGATGTGGGACCCCTCCGGGTTGCGGGACCCCCCCGGGGTGCAGAGCCGAGCCGCCGGGTCGGAGGTTCCCTCCGGGCCCCGTGGCCGCTCCATCTCCGCACCCTGAGCGCGGGAGCCCCGGGGTTCTGAGCCCTGGAGGGGGGGTCCCGGGGCGCGGAGCTGGTCCCGATGCGGTGCGGGGAGGGCGGTGGGGGCGGCGCGGCTCCCGCAGGCCCCGCTGCACGGGCGGCTTCTCCGTAGCGGCCTGGCCGGGCGCCAGCTCCAGCCGGTCCCTGCCCCGGAGCTCCGGGACCTTCCTCCGCTCCCCGCGCTCGCTGGGTGCCGTGGGGTGCGGGGTGAGGAGGGGTCACCCCAAAGCCGGGCGTGTTCGTGTCGGGTGCCGCTGCCTTTGCTCCCTCAGCCCAGCACCGGCAGCCGACTCGGTCCCGAAAGAGCCGCACAAATCGCGCAGGGGACAGGCAATGCTGCAAGGTGACTGTGGCACGGGGAGGGGGGACACGTGTCTGTGTCACGGTCCGTGTCACGCATCGCTTTGCGGTCCCCAACTCTGCCAGTGCCTCTGTTTGTCCCTCTGCACTCCCCTGTCCTCCAGGTGAGAGTGACCGGGGCAGCGGGTGCTGCGGGATGTCACCCGCTGTGGGTTGTCACCCTCTGCAAGATGTCACCTGCTGTGGGATGTCACCTGCTGTGGGATGTCACCCGCTGCAGAGTGTCCAGCAGCAGGGTCCCCCCGCGCCGTGACAGCCGCAGGGCGCTGAAGGACTCCCCGCCTGCTCCTCTGCAGCGCTGAGAAACTTCACTCCCGGCGCGAAGCTGCTGCTTGTGCTGAGGTGCTGCTGCGGCTCCGTCCCTCCCGCGCTGTACGGCAGCGCAGGCAGCAGCAGGACTCATCTCCTGCCTGCTGCATTGCTCCTCACTGGCGCAGAGCCTTGGCCGCACGCTGCCGGGGCTGCCGGAGCCCTGGGCACCCTCGGGGTGCTGGGTGCTCTGTGCCTGTGCTGTGCTTGGGTGCTTTGGTCACAGGGTCTCGGTGGGAAGAAGCGTGGCTGGTGGTGATGTGTGTGCCGGGGGCACCGGGGAGGTGAGGCACCCAAGGTCATTGAGGCCAGCAGTGGCAGTGGGATGTCACCAGTGCTACTCGGGAAAAGCACAATGCAGCAAAACACCCCACTGCACCCCCAAACCCCAAAGCCCCCTCGGAGCGATGCCCCATCCCCTTCTTGCAGACCAGAAATGGGTCTGACCTTGCCCCATCACCCATCACCGAGCCCAGTGTGACTTCCCAACCCCCCGTAGCCAGCGCCGGTGCCCTGTTTGCCAGGAGCCGGCCCGAAGCCCTGGTGACCCCATTTCTGCAGGGCAAGGACACGTCCCTCGCCTCCTGTTAGCCCGGTGACAGCAGCAGCAGTGAGTGAGTTGGCGGCACCGCATTGCTGCCGGCAGCCCTGGCTCTGCACCCCTCTGCCGCACAGCGCACGGCCCCGCCTGGAGCCACGGCAGGAGGGAGGACACGTGAATATATACATATATACATATATACATATATCTCCTGTATCTATAGCTGTATCTATAGCCTCGTGTGTCTGCTCGGGGAGGGAGGGTGCAATCAGCTGCCTTTCTGCCGGCGCGTTGCCCGCGCCAAGCTGTGCCCACCGCACGCGCTGGGATGGTGCAGTGGCAGTGTTTGCTGCCGGCTGCTCCCAAGGGAGCTGCCTCCTGTTACCTGAGCCCTGGGGATGGTCACTGGGCTGGAGCTAAAGGCCACTGAAGCCAGCCAGGACTCCTGCTCAGCTCCTGAGGGTGGGAATGGGCCCTTCCTCCGGCTCGCGGTGGTTTTGGCAAAGCCCCAGCGCCAGGAGCCGGATGACTGCAGCTCCTCACTATGACTTGAGTTTCTCCTTCTCCAGGAGAGCTGCGGCCAGCAGCCGCACTGTCCTCCAGCAGGGTTGATGCCCAGAGCAAAGAGATGAGACCCAACTCCCCCTGGTTTTTGAAATTTTGTGGTTTTTTTTTCTTTCCCTCTTCCCTACCTGCTGGCAGCAGAGCTCGGAGCTGTGCCTGGCCGTGCTCCTCCTCAGCCCGGTGGCCACTGGCGCTTTGCCCGTGCCGATGTCCGGAGCCACCGGTAAGTGCAGGCTGGCAAAATGCTTTTGCCCGTGGCTGCAGTCGGCCTTTTCCTCCCGGGTGAAAATCCAGCTGGGCTGCGGCTGCTCTTGGTTCAGCTCCCGCCGGAGCCCGCGTTCCCCAAAGTGCTCTTTGATTATTAGCCCTAATAATTGTGTTATCACATCGACTGAAGTGTTTCAGATGCCAAAGCTAATTTTGCTCTTCATGCCTTCCTTCGTCAGTAATGGGATTTTGATAACATCACACATCCAAAAGTATTGGATAAACTCGGCATAATTCCCCATTTATTAATTAAACCATAAATTAGGTGTGGCTGGAATCCGAGATGCCCTGCATCAGTGTAATCCTACAGCCAGGGACAGTGCTGGCCCCAGGGTGTGGGATCCCAGACCCCACCAAGCTCAGGTGCTGCCGTGTCCTGGTCCCACATGCTGGAAGCTGAGTGATGTTTAATCTGCTCTGGTGCCGGGAGGAGGAATCGCGGTGCCCCTGGGTACCGATGCTGGTCTGGCAGCGGGATGGGACGGTGACAGAGCTCTGTCACCCTGGGGTGGCTCTGCTGGTGCTGCAGCCTCTGTGCCAGGGAACCGCAGCTGGCCCTGCAGGAGCAGAGCGGTGCTGAGGGGAGAGCACGACGGTGCAGGGCGATGCCGGATCGTCTGGCCCCACACCCTGCACGGGCAATTGTCCGTCTGCACCAGATCCATCACCGCCGACCGCCGGCTGTTGAGTGTCTTCAGCCCCTCCTGCCTGGGAGGGGTTCCTGGTGCGTTGGGTCACCCTTTATGGCGTGCATCTTCTGCAAAGCTGGCCTGTGTAAATAACTGTGGATTGAAGCTGGTGGAACATGAGTGTGCCCAGGTGGCCAAGAAGGCCAAGAGCATCCTGGCCTGGATCAGCACCAGTGTGGCCAGTAGGACCAGGGAAGTTCTCTTCGCCCTGTCCTGGGGACTGGTGAGGCCACACCTCAAGTCCTGTGTTCAGTGTTGGGCCCCTGACTCCAAGAAGGACCTGGAGGTGCTGGAGCGTGTCCAGAGAAGGGAACGGAGCTGGGGAAGGGTCTGGAGCACAAGTGTGCTGAGTTCCCGGCTGAGGGAACTGGGGGTGCTGAGCCTGGAGAAAAGGAGGCTGAGGGGAGACCTTGTGGCTCTGTCCAAGTCCCTGCAAGGAGGGTGGAGAGAGGTGGGGGTGGGTCTGTTCAACCAAGGACCAAGGGACAGGACAAGAGGAAATGGGCTCCAGTTGTGGCCAGGGCAGTTGAGATGGGATGTGAGGAAGAATTTGCTGAAAGGGTTCTGAGGCATTGGAAGGGGTTGCCCAGGGCAGTGGTGGAGTCCCCATCCCTGGAGGGATTGAAGAGTCGTGTAGACACAGTGCTGAGGGACATGGGTCAGTCGGGGACTGGTCAGTGTTGGGTTCATGGTTGGACTTGCTGAGCTTGAAGGGCTTTTCCAATCCAGGCAATTCTGTGTGATTCTGTAATCTGGGATGTTTCTTGCTCCCCAGCTCCTCCCAGCCCTGTGAGGGTGCAGCAGATGTGGGCTCTGGGCTGGTGCATCTCCGGGGTTATGGGGAAGCTGGAAGCAAAGTGGGTGCTGGTGGCACGAGGTGCTGGTGGGATCTGGGTCAGGTGTGGTGCTGTGCTTGGACACTTCCAGCCCCTGAGCCCCTCCGAGCCCACGCTGAGCTGCAGGTGACCTGGCGGATCGATCGTCTCACTGCCAGGGGGTCTGGGGAGCTGCTGCTGGGCTGGGCTGAAGCCACGGGGATGGGGGAGTGTCTGCAGGCAGCAGAGATCCCGAGATGCGCTGGTTTGGGGTTGGCAGAGCTGATCCAGCAGCCCCCAATCTGGCAGCGCTGGTGTGGGCCAAGCTGTCCCTCGCCGCCCGGGCACCGGCCACGGTGCCTCAGCCCGAAGCGATTCTGCCCAAACCCCCTGGGAGCTGGGGACTGCTCGGGGACGTCGCGGCGTGCCGGGGGAGATGCTGCCCACCTTCTCCTGCAGGACACGGGGTGTCCCCAGGGACACGCTGTGACGAGGGCTGTTGGGACCAGGGGTCCCCAAGGTGACAGTGCTGCTCCCACCGGCCTTGAGCAGAGGATTCGAGGGGGAGCCAGCCCCACAGCTCGGTACCATGTGTGGATTTGGAAGCTCGTGGCTGCTCTGCGGGCTCTGTCGCTGTCTCGCTCTGCTCCCAGGGGACTTACGGGGTTTCCTCCTGGGACCGAGCCCAGGCAGAGCCGGCTCTGTGCCTGGGGCGAAGGCACCGGCGTGTGCCCGCTGCCGCCCACGCACGAGCCCTGTGCCGCTGCCAGCAGCCTGGCGCAGCCGCTGCCGTGTGCCGCAATGAGCCGCGGTGCGGCCATGCCAGGCTCAGCCGCTGCTTTGTGCTGCCTGAGTCTGGTGGGGACACTTCTGGTCTGGTGGCCCTGGCCATGGGGGGACCCTCGGAAGGGCCAGTGGCTGCTGGCACCAGTGTGGCAGTGAGTGCTGGGCAGTGGGTGCGTGGCAGCTCCCCAGGCAGCTGGGCTCTCCGGGTTATTCCAGGGGAGAATTAACCTTTCCCGGGATGCACCAGCAGATCAGCTCCTCTGTGCAGCCTCCAAAGCATGTGTTGTGCTTCTGTCCCCAAAACAATGTGGGGACACAGCTCAGAGGGACTGGGAGGAGCAGAGGACCCCCTCCATGGGGTACAGGGTCTGTGCCCATCGCCCAGGCTGGGCTCCTGGCTCTCCTGGTGGCTTTTCTCCACCTGCACAAGGTCATTCATGGGGTCACTTCCCGGTGTCCTGACCGTGGTGGTGCTTCACACCACAATCAAATCCTCCTGGACTGGCACGGTGCTGTGTCCTCAACGATGCCATCATCATCGTGCCTCCGCCGTCCCCTTTCTCACCCCAAATGCCACCAGGGTGGGTGGCCCTGGCGACACAGGGCTGTGCTTTACCTCCGGGTCTCTCTGTGCCTTGGAGCTGGGCAAGTGGCCACCAGCATCGCTCCTGGAGGCAGCTGGTCCCCGGGGCCTGAGCCTGGCGGGCAGGGAGGAGGAGGAGGAGGGAGATGCTGAAGGTCGAGCATCACTGGGGCCACCCCACAGCTGGGAGCTGGTGTTTGGGATTTCTCACACTGTCCCATCAACACCTCGTGCTGGGCTGGGTGCTTTGGGGATCTCACTGGTGGCTGCAGGCTGATGGGAACATGGAGCCTCACCCCCAGACATGGTGCCTCGTGGCTCGTGTTGGCTCGTTTAGCCACGTTCGTTTGGCTCCGGAGCAGCACGGGGCGCACGGTCCCCAGCCTCCTGTCTTAGATCAATGCTCCTCGTCTCAGCTCTCCCCTGGAGCAGCTTCTGGCTCTTCCCCAGGAGCTTGTCTGGCTTCTTTTTTCTCCCCCTGGACTGATCAGGAGCCATCGCTGTCGCTCGGGGCCGGGGCCGTGGCCGGGGCAGAGCTGTGCCGAGCCGGCGGGCAGGATTTGGCCACTCACGGCCATGTGGTGCCATCGAAATGCCAGAATAACTCATCCATCGCCTTCTGTTGCCCTATTTAGCTGCACTGGTTGCACTGGTGGAGCAAGGCACAGCCACCACAGTGTCACTGGCAGTGAGGAGTGGGCTGGGCACCAGCGGCACAGGTTCCCTTTTTCTTTTGGGAGGCTTTGTTGGCCGTTTGCAGCCCCGTGTGCCGGGACTGGCTGCCTCTGCTGGCTGTGGTTGGGGTGAGCCAGCAGTTTGCCAGGGCTCAGCTGCGGTGGCCAGTGCCATATGGGGTGCTTTGGTGTCCTGTGGACAGTCGTGTCCCCGCAGCTGAGGGGACCGTGCTCTCCAGCATCTCCAGAAGCCCGTTTCATGGGGGCCATGGTGGCACATGCTGTATGCTGGAACCCTCTGGATGACGTGCTGATGGTGAGCAGTGCCTGTGGTGTCCTCGTGGGGAGGAAGGACATGGGTGGCCCATCCCCTCCTTGGCACAGGACCACACTCGTGCCACCACACTGGAGCCTGGAAAGGCCGTGGGCTGCTCTGAGGTGAGGGGGACCTCGACTTCTGCTGCTGCCAAGCTCCCCGGCTGCATGAGCAGGTACCTCGGTGCGATCTCTCGTTTGCTTCCCAGCTAATTAGCAAGGGTGCTGCCTTCTCTGGGGTCTCTGAAGCTTTGCAGCAGCGCCAGATGAACATGGAAAGCCCAGAGCTGTAGCGGGGAGAAGACACTGGCTTGGTCCCTTCACTGCTGGCACCCAACACTGGTTGACACCCAACTCGGTGGGGAGCGGCTGCTGCAGCACCTGCCCCACGGCACCAGCCCCAGTCTCGGCTTCCTCGGGTCCTTTGCTGCCGGGGCAGTGGTGACGCCACTGGAGAGTTGGGGCCTGACCCCTCTGGGAAGGGTGGGCCTGGGAAGAGCAGCACCCATAGGTGCCAGGCAGGGCTCCGAGCCCCCCGCTGTGGGACCCTCTCTCTGGCCGAGCGGGCGCAGGCAGTGCGGGCTGTCACTCACCTCATCCCCTCTGTCACCTCGGTGCTGTCCTGGTTCTAGAGGTGAAGGCACAGAAACTCCCTGAGCTGCCTGGCCTGGCACCCTGACACCGGCAGGTGCTAGCGATGGTCCCTGTGCAGGGAGGTGTCACTGGGTGGGGACAAACCCGACGGCTCCGTGAGCAGCCCCAGGTGGGTGTGACGCTTTGGGGAGGCACCCGCCAGCGCTGAGGGGACCCCGGTACCTGGCTGCCAGGTGGGTGCTGGGTTGGGGTGACAGTGCTGTGAGGGGAGATGCTCGGGAGGGAGGGCAGGACGGGATCACCCCCTCCCCAGCTCATTGCACACCCAGCCCCGTGGGTGCCGGAACCTTCGGCCGTGCAGCCGGGGCAGTGGGAGCCACGGCAGCGCTTGGCACAACCGTCCGGCAACGGGACCCGGTGGTTTTGCCATGGGAGCACCAGGAACCATTAATCTGGTCCTGGGAGGGCGGATGACGCTGCCTGGGAGGCTGCGGGTGACTGCTGAGGGCTCTCGGTTTTGCTGTAAATGACGCAGCCGCGGTGACACCGGAGCCCGGCAAGCGCCGGCCCCTCACCCCGCCCCGCCTCGCGTTTAGCTGCTGATGTTTTATTTCCCGAGCTCTCCCCATCAGCCCGGGGCCGGATCCCCTTCCCCTCGCCGGGGACTCCATGGTGAGCAGCCCAGATCCCCGCACTCGGGGCAGCAAGGCCGGAGCTTGTGGGGGGTCCCTGCCCCTGCCCCTATTCGCAGTGTCTGTCCCCTGCGCCTCCAGCTCGGGGCGAGGGTGGGGACCCTGGATGTGACCCCGAGTGCTGTCTGTGGGGACATGCAGGAGACATTTGCCACCCCATGTCATTTTCCAGCATGGTGCCCCCCAAATTACTCGTCTCCTGGGGAAGATGGATTGTGGGGCTGGAGGGCAACACACAGGGGGTACAGGGGAGACATATTTGGGGGCTCAGGGGCGATGCCTTGTGCAGGAATATCTGCACTGGGGGGGTCTGGGGGGATGCACTGGGGGTCTGGGAGCTGTGGGATAGGGCACAGGGTAATGTCCCATGGGGTGTGGGGTTCTGCAGTGGTGGATTTGGGGTACTGGGGGGAGGGGAGGATGCATTAGGGCAGAAACACCCTGGGGAGAGTGATGGGTTGTGGGGTTCAGGGTAAAGCACCGTGGGGTGCAGGGTCACGCGTTGGGGGTCTGGAGGAAGTTGGTGCCCCAGGGTGAGGATGGGGACTCTGGATGTGACCCAGAGTGGGGTCTGCGGGGACGTGCAGGAATGTTTGCCATGAGCTGGGCAGCTCATCAAATTAGTGCAGGACCCATGGAATCCTCCAGCATGGTGTCCCCCTGAATCACACATCTCCTGGGACAGGGCCGGTGCTCTGGGCTGCTGAGCCCCAGCACTTCATTATTTTTAATTAGACAGGCTGGGTGGGGGCTGGTGATGAGAGGCGGCGAGCAGAGCGTGTCTGGGCAGGGATGGGGGTGCAGACCAAACACCACACAGCTGCTCACAGCCCCCCTTCCCCCCTACCCAGGGAACAGGGGTGAGAATTGGAGGGGTAAAGGTAGGTTGAGATAAGAACAATCTAATAATTGGAATAAAATAAAATAGTAATGATAATAATAAATGTAATGCTAATGCTAATGCTAATGCTAATGCTAATGCTAATGCTAATGCTAATGCTAATGCTAATAATAATAATAATAATAAATGCAAATGAGAGATGCACAGTATAATTGTTCACCACCTGCTGATAGTAATCCCAAAGAAGTGAAAGGAACCCCGAACCCAAAACCACAATCCTGGAAGAGCGAGCCTCAGCGATCCCCAAGAGAATCCCTTGGTTAAACTACTGACTGTGACGTGATATGATGTGGAATAGCTCATTGGCACATCCAAATGCCAGTTTTGGAGTTTGCTAATTGCTACACTTCCCCCTTCCCAGTCCTTTGCACTTGCAGACCACAAAAATACAATGTCCTTCAACTTCCAGCAGCAACTAAAAACATCAGTAGTTGTCAACATTCTTCTTGTAACAAATCACACACTGACACCAGAACACAGCGCTTTCTAGGCACTAAGAAGAAAATCAGCTGTCCCAGTGAGACCAGGACACTCGGTTTCCCTCGGCAGGCAGCGAAGTGCTGTCCGGGGCTGCGAGTGCTGGAGAGCTCGGGGAGGTCTGGCCAACAGCGCCTGCTTCTACTCAGGTGGTGGAACAGGGCAAGGAACGTGTCTCTGTGTGGGTGATGTCCCAGCTGCTCATGTCCCGTGGTGACACTTGTTGCTCCCGGAGCAGCCTCACCTTGTCACACCCCATCACCTGCGCTGCTGCTGGCTCCCATTCCCCGGCCCGGTACAAATATCTGTCCCTGAAAAGCGCTGGAGCAGAAAGTGCCCTCACCCCCATCAGTGTGGGTCAGAGCTCAGGGGGGCGGTGTGGGCGTGGTGGGGGTCCCCGAGCCCCGGGAGCTGCCCCGCCAGCCTGGGGAGCCGCTGAGGGAGGGTCTGATCCGGCGCCGCTAATGCGGCGATTGCGGGTTTGTGCCGGGGCTGGGGAAGGGGAACGGGGCCGGGCTGTGCTGGGGGCTGGGTTGTGGCAAAGCCCCTTCACACGGGGGGTCCTCAGCGTCCCTGTCCCCGGCTGCCCCTCTTCTCCCTCCTCCCCGGTCCCTCGGTCTCCCTGTGCCCCTGCACATCCCTCACCAGAAATTCTCTGGTAATTAAATGACCGTTGGAAGCCAAGTCATGTTTTTTGCCTTAATTAGACTCTTCTAATTGCTGGGAGCTGAAACTCTGGCCCAGCGTGTCCCCTCCGTGTCTGACACTGGACACACTGGTCCCAGATCGATGGGAGTGCTGGGGGGGCCTTGACTTGTGTGAGAAGCCAGAAGGACCCTCGGGCATCGCGCCGATGGCTCCGGCAGGGCTGGGATCTCCCTGCCATACTGTCCTGGGGCATCCAGAGCTGGCCGGGGCGCTGCCAGGTGTCCCAGCTGTACCCCAAAATCCCTGCTTGTCCCCGGGATGCATCACAGGACCGTGCCGGCTCCGTAGTGCCCACGTGTCCTGCTGGCACTGGGCTCCCCTTTGGGACCAGTTTGGGATTTCCATTACTGGTCAGCCAAGCCCCAGTGCTGGCTCGGGTGGTGCAGGTTTTGGGGTCTGCCCCCCAGGCTGGGGGCAGGGCTGGGGTGTCCCCTCGTCTCCATCCCTGGCGGGTGACTTACAGCCTAACGGGCACTGCAGCCCCGGCTTTGCCATCCCATAAAGGAGCCCACGATGGCAGCGGCCCCCTCGTTAGCTAACGAGCTTCCCCCGACAGACTGGGGTGTCCCTGGGTCGGCCCCCCCTTACCCCCAGAACAGCGCTCTGCCAGCACCTGCCAGCGCTAATTGCTGCCTCAGCCTCATTAATCTTGATTTGTTGCCGCTTTCTGCCCTTCGCCTCCCGGGAGGGGAGAGCTTTCGGCTGCCAGAGGAGGAGCTGGGGGGTTTCCAGCAGCTGGATCCCCCCAAATTCCCCCACTCCCCCGGGGACACTGAGCTTGTCTGGGTGCTGCTGCGGCCGAGGACATCCCAGTGACAGGATCCCAGAACTGCCTGGATTGGAAAAGTCCTTTAAGCTCATCGAGTCCAACCATGAACCCAACACTGACCAGTCCCCACTGACCCATGTCCCTCAGCACTGTGTCTACACGACTCTTCAATCCCTCCAGGGATGGGGACTCCACCACTGCCCTGGGCAACCCCTTCCAATGCCTCAGAACCCTTTCAGCAAATAAATTCTTCCTCACATCCCATCTCAGCTGCCCTGGCCACAACTGGAGCCCATTTCCTCTTGTCCTGTCCCTTGCTCCTTGGTTGGACAGACCCACCCCCACCTCTCTCCACCCTCCTTGCAGGGACTTGGACAGAGCCAGAAGGTCTCCCCTCAGCCTCCTTTTCTCCAGGCTCAGCACCCCCAGTTCCCTCAGCCGGGAACTCAGCACACTTGTGCTCCAGACCCTTCCCCAGCTCCGTTCCCTTCTCTGGACACGCTCCAGCACCTCCAGGTCCTTCTTGGAGTCAGGGGCCCAACACTGAACATGGTCCTTCCGTATGTCCCCAAATTCCCTCCCTGGGTCTGGTCCTTCGCCCAGCATCTGGGCTGCGGAGGGCAGGAGTGCCGCAGGGGCTGGAGGCAGGGGCTGGAGGCAGGGGCTGGAGGAGGGGGTCCTGGGGACCCTGGCTGGGCAGTCATGGTGGGCAGATGCTTTTTTTTTTTTAAAATAGCACAAACTTTGCTGTTTCATGAAGAGCAGCTCTGCTGAGAAGGACTTGGGGGTCCTGGTGGACAAGAAGCTCAACATGAGCCAGCAGTGTGTGACTGCAGCCCAGGAGGCCAACTGTGTCCTGGGCTGCATCAACAGAGGGGTGGGCAGCAGAGTGATGGAGGGGATTGTCCCCCTCTGCTCTGCCCTTGGGAGGCCCCATCTGGAGGATTGTGTTCAGGCCTGGAGCCCCCAACACAAGGAAGATGTGGAGCTGTTGGAGCAGGGCCAGAGGAGAGCCAGGAAGATGATCAGAGGGCTGGAGCACCTCTCTGCTGAAGAAAGGTTGAGGGAGCTGGGCTTGTTGAGCTTGGAGAGAAGGCTCTGGGGAGCCTTCCAGTGGCCTTCCAGTACCTGAAGGGAGCTTAGAGACAGGAGGAGAGAGACTTTTTCCATGGGCAGAGAGTGACAGGACAAGGGGAAATGATTTTAAACAAAGAGAGGGGAGATTTAGGTGAGATATTAGGAGGAAATTTTTCACCCAGAGGATGGTGAGACCCTGGCCCAGGTTGGCCAGAGAAGCTGTGGCTGCTCCTCCCTGGAAGTGTTCTCGGCCAGGTTGGATGAGGCTTTGAGCAACCTGGTCTGGTGGAAGGTGTCCCTGCTGCTGGCAGGGGGGTGGGAACTGGATGAGCTTTAAGGTTCTTTCCAACCCACACCAGTCTGGGATTCTGGGATTCCCCATTCTCACCAGTCTGTTTGTGTTACCCACAGGGATGATTTGCTGGTGGGCAAAGACCCTCGGTCACTTCTCTGCACACCCCACTTCTCCCTGTACTGTCCCCAAAAACCCCCACCCCAACTGATGAGTTCTCCCCTGTGGACTCCTCTCTCCACCCACCTCCTGTCCCGTCCCAGTGGCGGGTGTGGGGTGGGGACCTGCCATGCTCTGCTGAAGGGACCGTCCTTGGGGAGACCCCAGATCCCCCTGGGTTTGGGCTGTGGGATGTGCCGGGCGCTGCAGCAGCCCGGGGGGGTTTCTGGGATGGAGCCTTTTGGAGGAGCAGGAGGATGAGGGGCTCATGGGAAGGGATTTTCTGGGGTCAAACCTGCTTTTCCTGGTTTGGAAACCCCCCGGGGGATGGATGCAGATGGGATCAACGGCCCAGACTGGGATTTCCATCCTGCCAGAGCTTGGGGTGCTGCTGGCAACAAACCCAGCCTGGCTTTAGGCATCGACAGGGCTTGGTTTGGGGTCCAAGGGCTTTCATAGTGGGTGGGGGATTTTAATGGTGTGGGATTTTAATGGTGATGGGGGGGTAGATGGTGCTGGATACGGCCCCTGGGGTGGCTGGGATGGAGATGGGACCTGGTGGCTCCTTCTAGACCAGATATTTGAAGCTGGGGGGGTGATGGATCGTGGGGCTGGGGGACATATTCAGGGATCTGGGGGCGATGCCTTGTGCAGGAGTATCTGCACTGGGGCGGTCTGGGGGGATGCACTGGGGGTCTGGGAACTGCAGGATGGGGCACAGGATAATGTCCCGTGGGGTGTGGGGTGCTGCAGTGGTGGATTTGGGGTGCTGCACTGCAGGGTGCAGGATGAGGGGGGAAACACACCAAGGGGGTGATGGGTTGTGGGGTTCAGGGTAAAGCACCATGGGGTGCAGGGTCACGTGTTGGGGGTGTGGAGCAAAGTGGTGCAGGATCGTGCACAGGGGGATTGGGGTGGGGGGCTGCTGGGACAATGTGCCACAGGACCAGTGTCATTTGGGTGCAAGGGTGACACAATATGGGGGAGTCCCACCCACCAGCCAGTGCTCAGGGTCCCCTCGGGAGCTCCTGGCTGTGTTGGAGGGTGTGGGGCGGGTCCTACCGTGAGGGGTCTCTCTGTACCCATTGGCATCCCCAGATGGGTGCTGCTCCCCAGGGAGGAGCTGGGGACCCCCAGGGCAGGAGGGGCCCCTCCCCAGCAGCTTGCTCCCCTCCCCAGCCAGTATTTATTTGGTTATTTATAACTCTATTTATTTATTTACGTCCTGAAGCCACCGGGGTCTTGGCGGGGGGGTGGGGGCAGCAGCTCCAAAACAGCGGGGGAATAGAGAAGAAACTTCAAGCGCGGGAGGAACTGGGGTGAATCTCGCAGGGGGAGTGGCTGGGCGATGTTTGGGGGGGCAGGGGGATAGCAGGGTGCTGAGCTCCCTTCCCCCCTCCCGCCGGGACGGCTCCGAGGGCTGCCCCGGCTCCTTGCCAGAGACTGCAGCGACTTGCAACGAGGAGGGAAAAAAAAAAGAAAAAAATTGCAAAAGAAGGAAAAAAATAAAAAGCCAGCGGAGCCCGCAGGACTGCATTGCAGTGCCACCAGCACGGGGCCCCCGCCAGTGGCACCCCACACCAGCCAGCAGCACCGCGGTCACCCGGCATCGGGCAGGGTGCTGGGACAGGACACGGTGCTGGGACGGGGACACGGTGCTGGGATGGGGACACGGTGCTGGGACAGGACACGGTGCTGGGACGGGGACACGATGCTGGGATGGGGACAGGGTGCTGGGATGGGGACACGGTGCTAGGATGGGGACACGGTGCTGGGACAGGACACGGTGCTGGGACAGGGACACGGTGCTGGGATGGGGACACGATGCTGGGACAGGACACGGTGCTGGGACGGGGACACGGTGCTGGGATGGGGACACGGTGCTGGGACAGGACACGGTGCTGGGACGGGGACACGGTGCTGGGATGGGGACACGGTGCTGGGACGGGGACACAGTGCTGGGACAGGACACGGTGCTGGGGCGGGGACACGGTGCTGGGACGGGGACACGGTGCTGGGATGGGGACACGGTGCTGGGACGGGGACACGGTGCTGGGATGGGGACAGGGTGCTGGGACGGGGACACGGTGCTGGGACGGGGACACGGTGCTGGGATGGGGACACGGTGCTGGGACAGGACAGGGAGCTGGGATGGGGACACGGAGCTGGGACAGGACATGGAGCTGGGATGGGGACACGGAGCTGGGACTGGCCCTTCTGCCCAGATTCTGCTGTGTGATGCTGGGAGTGGCCGTGGGGCTGGGCTGCCCCACTGGTGTCCGCCCCATGCTTGGCAGGGACAGGGCTGTGACCAAGGCCACCCGGCGAGGTGGTGGCAGAGTGGGGATGGGGACTGGCAGGCGAGGGGAGGTGCACAAGGACACATTGTCCCACACCTGCCCCAAGGCAGCCCCCCATCCTGCCCCACACTGCACAGCCCTGATCCCACACGTGGGGGGCAGGATCAGCCCCCTGTCCCCATGGCAGGGGCTCTGGGGTCCCCATGAGCCTGCACCCCCCCAGCCCTGCCTGTGCCTCAGTTTCCCCCAGTCCTCAGCTCCGCCAGCACCTGGTGAGCTCTGCGAGGTGGGAGAGCGTGAGCTGCTGGGGCAGGTGATGGAGCAATTAGTGATGTTCATTAATTTGGCCTGTTCAAAACCAGCCCCTGCAATGAGTCCTGATGCTGCCTGCAGCCCCCAGCCCCCCACGTAACCCTGGAAGTGACATTTCCCCCTGCCCAGCGTCTGCCCCACGGCTCAGCCCCTCGCCCCCCCCCGGGGCTCCCACACCCACCGGGGCTTTTTCCCCATTCCCTTATCAATTATTTCCCCAAATCCAGCAGCAGCTGCTGGGGGGGGCTGAGAGGGGGACCCGCTGCCTCGTGCCCCCCCGGCGTGCGGAGCTTTGCACATGACGTGCTCGTGCAGGTGCACAAGTGTGCGGCTGCTCCATACATGACACACCGGTCCCTTCCAGCAGTGTGCACACGTGTGCACACTCACACGTGCAAACACGGCCCATGGGCAGCCATGGGCGCTGGCACACAGAGGACGTGTGCAAACATGTGGACGTGCAAACGCTTACACAGACTGCAGGCCCTGGCACACGCGAGTACGTGCACGCCCACGTGCAAGAGCACTTGCAGAGCCCTCTGAGTGCTGCACGGGTGCACAAGCACTTGCACCCTTATGAGCAGATGTGCTCATACACATGTATGGCTCCGTGCACATGCACACACACACACACACACACGCTCGCACACTGCACAAGCACTCACATTAGTGTGGGTACCCTCGTACACTTGCATATCCCACACACAAGCGTTTGCACACGTGCACAGACACACTTGCACGCCCCGTGCATCAGCATTTGCACCCCTCCTCCCCCCAGTACTTACACACTCACAGTGCACACACGTGCACACTTCCCAAGCATTTGCATCCCGCCCCATGCACGAGCACTTGCACACACGTGTGCACACCCAGGCCGTGCTGTGGGTGCCAAGGGCATCCCAGTGACAGGATCCCAGAACTGCCTGGATTGGAAAAGCCCTTTCAGCTCATCGAGTCCAACCATGAAGCCAACACTGACCAGTCCCCACTGACCCATGTCCCTCAGCACTGTGTCTGCACGACTCTTCAATCCCTCCAGGGATGGGGACTCCACCACTGCCCTGGGCAACCCCTTCCAATGCCTCAGAACCCTTTCAGCAAAGAAATTCTTCCTCACATCCCATCTCAGCTGCCCTGGCCACAACTGGAGCCCATTTCCTCTTGTCCTGTCCCTTGGTCCTTGGTTGAACAGACCCACCCCCACCTCTCTGCACCCTCCTCCAAGGGACTTGGACAGAGCCAGAAGGTCTCCCCTCAGCCTCCTTTTCTCCAGGCTCAGCACCCCCAGTTCCCTCAGCCGGGAACTCAGCACACTTGTGCTCCAGACCCTTCCCCAGCTCCGTTCCCTTCTCTGGACACGCTCCAGCACCTCCAGGTCCTTCTTGGACTCAGGGGCCCAACACTGAACTCAGCACTCGAGCTGCGGCCTCACCAGTGCCCAGTGCAGGGGGAAGAGAACTTCCCTGCTCCTGCTGGCCACACTGGTGCTGATCCACATCAGGATGCCCTTGGCCTTCTTGGCCACCTGGGCACTCTGCTGACTCATGTTCAGCTGCTGTTGACCAACACCCCCGGGTCTTTTTCCACCAGGCAGCTCTCCAGCCCCTCTACCCCAAATCTGTAGCGTTGCGTGGGGCAAGAGCTGGGTTGTGGAGGCACTTTGGGTCTGGAGCTGGGTTGTGGAGGCACTTTGGGTCTGGAGCTGGGTTGTGGAGGCACTTTGTACCAGTTTTGCTTGAAGGAGCAAATCCCACAGCTGCAAGACTGTGGGGTGGGGTGTCCCTGTCCTTGGGGGATGTTTCAGACGCGGCTGGGCTGGGGCAGAGGGTGCTGCAGCCCTGGCAGTGAGCTGAGCACCTTCTCTGTGCCCATCAGGGAGCAGGGCTGGCCAGGGGAGCTGGGCTCTGTGGTGTTGGGAGGTGGACAGGAGCCTTGAGCCACCCAGGACACGTCACCTGTGAGATGGTGAAAGGTCTGACCCTTTGAGGTGCACACTGAGCCCCCCATGGCTGTGTAGACCCAACTCTTCCCTGCTTTCATCCATCTCCCTGGGGCTGGAGGGAATGTGTGGCTCCTCTCCTGTTCCCATCCTTGGAAGCTCTCCCAGGGCTGGGAGCAAGTCCTGAAGGTCCCACACCAGCACTGGGGCCCTGCTAAAGCCAGGTCTGGTTGCTGCCATGTGTTGGGTCTGCAGGTGCCTGATGGGTCCCTGCCTGAGAAAAGGAGGAGACATGAGGGGTGGCTTTGTCCAAACTAATCTTGCTCATCTCTTCTGGGGGTGCAAACACCACTTCCCTCATCCCATGGGACCTCACTGGGTGAACCTTTCCCCTGGGAGTGTTTCCAGTGTCCCTGGGATGCTCCAAGCTGGCATCAGCATTGATGTGATGTTGAGTGACACTCCCAGTGGCTTTGGAGATGTCAAGAGCCAGGACACATGGGAGCTGACTGGGCTTCCCATCGCTTGTGAGGGGATCCAGGGGTCTGGCCTCTCATGTCCTTCACTGGACTCTACACCCTCTAGCAGAAGATCAAGGACACTGCTGTAGCCCTGTTGTCCATGCAGATCTTGTCCTCCATGCAGATGGCTGCTCAAGAATGCAGCCTGGGCACGGGGAGGGGTGGGCACAGCAGGGATCTGGTGACCACCCAGGTGACGTTGTGTTTCAGGGGGCCCCTGACCCACCATGACGTTCAAGCAAGCGTCCATGATGGCCCCAGAGGCCACGGCCACCACAACGGCCATGGCCACGATGGAGAACTCCACGGAGGCTGGGGGGCCAGGCGAGAGCAAGGAGGACATGTTCACCAAGCTGAGGGACAAGTTCATGAATGAGCTCAACAAGATCCCCTGTGAGTAGCTGCCTCCTTTTCCAGGTCTCCCCTTTTCCCATGACCCCACCACGGCTCCACTCCCAGCGCAGCACATGGGACGAGGCAGCGGGGTGGCTGGGGCCAGGAGGGTGACCATGACACTGGCTTTTGCCTGCAGTGCCACCCTGGGCCCTCATTGCCATCGCAGTGGTAGCTGGACTCCTCATCCTCACCTGCTGCTTCTGCATCTGCAAGAAGTGCTGCTGCAAGAAGAAGAAGAACAAGAAGGAGAAGGGCAAAGGCATGAAGAATGCCATGAACATGAAGGACATGAAGTCAGGCAACCAGGTGATGTCCTTCTGGACTGCTTGGCCTTGTCCTGTGCTTGGGGTTGTAGGACAGTCTCTGGTTGAATTACAAACCATGTCAGGGCACTCATAGCTCAGGCAGCAGAGGATGGAGCCACCAGGATCCTGAGATGAGGGACCTGGAGCTGAGACAGCAGCTGCCCTGGACCAGCTGATGCCTCTTCTGAGCCAGCGAATGTTAATTTAATCCCTCGTGTCTCCCTGTCTTCTGAGCTGCCCTCTCGGTTCTCTGTGTCTTTAGCAGAGAGGGGAGGACCATCAGGGCAAAAACCCCACCAGTTTGGGGGTCCCCAAAAAGCCAGTGCTGGTGCATGGAGTGGAGCTGGGACTGTCCCCCCATGGTGGGGGGGAGGGGACAGGGGGAAGGAGGTTTTGGTACCAGTGAGTTTGGGGTGATCCCGGCCATTTCAATTCATCACCCAACCCAGCGCCCTTTGGGGGGGGTGGGACATTTCGGGGGTCCATTCCTGCTCCTCAGAGCCACACAGGTGAGCAGGCAGGGCTGGAGAGATGAGTGCTGACTGGAGATGCTCCGTCAAACCTGCCCATCTGCTTGTCCCCATGGTGGTGGGAGATGAGGGGTGGGATTCCCCAGGGGGAGGTGAGGGCTGTGTCCCCTGGGGCCATACAAACCCCAGCTCCACACCTCACCGTGGGCCCTTCTCCTTGTTCTCTCTCTCCTCCCGCTGCCCTCGCCGTCCTCCCTCCCTGCTGCCCTCGCCACATCTCCCCTCCGTCCCGGGATGCCCTCCATGGTAGGTGCCACCACACGTCACTGCCATTGGCTGTTTCCAGGGTGGGACAGGGAACCTGAGGACGTGTCAGAGAGGTGATAAGGGGCCAAGACTCCCACCTCATGGATCACACCTTGGAGAGGTGTGGAGGGGGGTGGCTTTGCCTTAGATGGAGGAGAATTTGGTTGTATCTACTATTAATTAATAAAATGGCCCCTTAGCAGGGGCTGCAGCGGGGGGAGGGGGGAGGAGATGATCCCGTACCCTGTGCAGGAGGTGACTTCCCTGCAGCCCCCCCCATGACAAGCACCAAGGCAGCTCCACACACCATCTGGGCTGGACCAGCCCCGAGCAGTCCGGGGGGCAGCTGTGTGGTGGGGGGCAGAGCTGGTGCCACCCCAGGGCTGATCTCCTGGTGCTTCACGTCCCCAGAGCCAGGGGTGTCCTGGCCCCAATTCAGGAGATGGAGAAGCCAGCAGGGTTGGGGTGCTGGAGGTCCACAGGGGTGTGGGATGGGGATGCTGGGCCGTGGCCCTGCCCCTGAGCCGGGCGCCTCGGCTGCTGTTGCAGGACCAACAGGACGACGATGACGCCGAGACGGGTCTGACGGAGGGGGAAGGGGAGGAGGAGGAGAAGGAGCCAGAGAACCTGGGCAAGCTGCAGTTCTCCCTGGACTATGATTTCCAGGCCAATCAGGTGATGGAGGGGCTGGAGCTCAGCTAAGGAGATGAAGTGGGGTTTGCCCGGGGAGGGTATTTGGGAGCAGGAATCTCCCTGTGGGACCTGTGTGGCACGGGAGGGTGGGAGGGGGGAGCTGGGTGCTGTACCATGGGGAGTCCTGCCCCACACTGGGCTGGAGACAAGTCCTTGGCATCTGCAGCGTGTCACTGGGCCATCTTGCTGAAGACACCACTCTCCCCCCTCCAGCTGACAGTGGGGATCCTCCAAGCTGCCGAATTGCCAGCTCTGGACATGGGTGGCACCTCAGACCCATATGTCAAGGTGTTCCTACTCCCTGACAAGAAGAAGAAGTATGAGACCAAAGTGCAGAAGAAGACACTCAACCCTGCCTTCAACGAGACCTTCACCTTCAAGGTGAGCCCCTTCCTACTCACAATATGGGACCTTGTCTCCCACTCCCACCTTTCCCCTTGGCTGTATCCCGGTCCTGTACTTTGACCCTCGCTGCTGGGAGTGGATGGTACTGGCCTGGGCTCCTCTGAGCCCATTGCCAGCCTGGTGGCCCTCTTTGTGCAGGTCCCTTACCAGGAGTTGGGTGGGAAGACGCTGGTGATGGCCATCTACGACTTTGATCGGTTCTCCAAGCATGACATCATCGGTGAGGTGAAGGTGCCCATGAACACGGTGGACCTGGGCCAGCCCATCGAGGAGTGGAGGGACCTGCAGAGTGGTGAGAAGGAGGAGGTGAGAGCAGGGCTGGTGCAAGGTCCTCAGCCAGCTGAAACCCTTGGCCAGGGGCATGGAGATGTGTTCTGCTTTCTGGGCCATCCCACAGTGCTTGGGATGGCGATCGCTGGGGGGTCCCACCTGAATGCTGTGCATGTCCTGGCCATGAGCACTGGGCAGGATCTGCCCTGTTGTTCCCCCATGCATGGTGTGCAAAGGTTGAGCAGGGTTTGAGGGGACCTGCACGTGGGACCATGTTCCAGCGCTGTGGAACGATGCACTGGTAAGGCTTTGATATCTGCTCCCTGCTCCACTTGGCAGCCAGAGAAGCTGGGAGACATCTGCATCTCCCTCCGATACGTGCCCACGGCTGGGAAGCTCACTGTCTGCATCCTGGAGGCCAAGAACCTGAAGAAGATGGATGTTGGGGGTCTCTCAGGTGGGTGTTGACTCATGGGCATCCTCCTCCCACCCTGCCATGGGGCTCTTGGCATCCTTTGTTGAGGAAGGACACTGGGGCCACCGGTCTGGCAGGTGTCAAGGAAGCCCCCTTCATTGCCTGGGACCTCCTGCATCAGAGGCAGCCCAGTCTGGCTGGGGGGCAAGGGGAGATGGGGATGGGATGAGCCCCTGACCCTTAGGAAGAACATATCAAATTTGGTCCACCCCTGTGTCCAGGGCCAGGACACTGCAGGACCTGGGTGGTGAAAATGCTCCTCTGCCATTTGCTCTGGTCTTACTCCTCAACTTGGGGCTGAGGACCTCTCTTGATGGCTTGTTTTATGCTAGAAGAGACTTCCCATCTCCATCCCAGGGCTGAGCTCTCTGCCCAGGGGTCCTCAGCTCTCTCCAGACCTGCCTTAACCAGAAGAGCAGTACCTGTATGGCTGGAAGGGTTCAGCCTTATTGCTGGGGTGTCCCGCTCCAGAAACAGGGGTGACAGGCCAGCACTCCACTGTTCCCCATCCTCCTACAAGGAGACCCACAAAATGCAGAAGAGCTCCATCCCTTGGGCAGTTGCTCCCACAAATCCTCTCCATCCCAAATATTTTGGCTTTGGCCTCCATCCACAAGCCTCAGAGCACCTCTGCTCGTGGAGGCCTCCTTACCTCATGGTGCATCTTGTCCTGGGCTGAGACTTCTGGTCATCTCAGCCCTGGCTGATGCACCCTCCTGCCCCCTCAGATCCCTATGTGAAGATCCACCTGCTGCAGAATGGCAAGAGGTTGAAGAAGAAGAAGACCACAGTCAAGAAGAAGACGCTGAACCCCTACTTCAATGAATCCTTCAGCTTTGAGATCCCCTTTGAGCAGATACAGGTTTGTCCAATGACTCCCCTGGGAGGCAGGCAGGCAGGGTGAGGGTGATGGCAGAAGTTCTGCAGTTGCCCCAGCCCATGTCCCAGCCTTCCCACCAGCCTGAGCGGCTCCTGCCGAGCTTCTGGTCTGGTCACCCATAAAACACATCCAGTCCCAACCTGGGCTGCTGAGGTCTGCTGGTGCAGGGGCAGAGGTGGGAGGCTGGGCAGCACCCATGGGAGATACAATCCCCAACCCTAGCTCGCAGCAGGAGTGGGGCTTCCCTCTCCTCCTGGCCCTATACACCTCACCCTGGTTGTACCAGGGACCGCTCCGTGGGCTTAGGGGCATTTTGGACCATTGATAGGTGCCTTCTGCTGCTCCATGTCCTGCCCTAGCCCCTGCACCTGCCCCTTGCCTCAGCCCAGCCCCAGCGAGCCCTGAAGCTCACAGCTCATGCTGAGCCCCACATCACCAGCTGAGTCCCCACCATGGCTCTGCCACCCCAAGATCCTCTGGGAAGGAAGTGGAGGAGGCTATGGGCATGGTGGGGACCCTGCCCCAAAACGAGCCATGGTGGGTCTCAGCCTTGAGGGACCTCTGGGGCTCTCTGCCGAGCTGTCCCGGGGCTGGGGACAGCGTGGAGGCTGTGGAGCCATCACAGCCACGTGCCTTTCCACCCCTCTAAAGATGGTTTCCTCCTCTAGAAAGTGCAGGTGGTCATCACGGTGCTGGACTACGACAAGCTGGGGAAGAACGAAGCCATCGGCAAGATCTTCACCGGCTGCAACTCCACGGGCACGGAGCTGCGGCACTGGTCTGACATGCTGGCCAACCCCCGGCGGCCCATTGCCCAGTGGCACTCGCTGAAGCCAGAGGAAGAAGTGGATGCAGCACTTGGAAAAAACAAATAGGGAGCTGTGCCGGCGCGGGGACAGCCGGAGCCACCCCGAGCTACTGATACCTCAGTTCCGCACCCTTTGGTTCTGTCCTTTCTGTTCTGTTCGAAGCTGAAACACCCTCTGATGGCCGTGGAAGGGTTCCAAGACAGCCCCGATAGCTCCCAGGGGAAGGGGTTACAGACATGGATGGTTCTTCTCATTCTTCAGCATCGCTCCTCTGCCGCACGTCCCATCGCCTCCGCCCGCCACCCCCTCCCGGTGCAAAGCCACCGCCACGCCTGGGACCTCCCCCGGCGGCCGTGTCACCAGCCCACAGCATCGCTGCCACCCTCCTTCCCTTGGGCTCACGTGGGGAACCATCAAACCTTGCATGGAGGTGCCACCAGAGCATGATGGTGCGAGATGACCAGACCCACTGTGCTTGCCTGCAGCATGAACCTGTGGGCACCAGAACAGTGGAGAAGACCCTCTGCAGGAGACCCAGGTGCCTCCCACTCCTGCTCCTCCTCCCTCCGTCCAGGAAGGGCGAGAGCTGTGGCTTCAGGCTGAGGTTGGCTGAGTGTTCCTGGCCAGCTCCAGGTTTGGCTTCTTCTGGGAAGAGGTTTGCAGGGACAGTGGGGCCCTGCTGTGGCTGGCACGGTGGTGGGGTGCCAAGTCCTTGGCATTGCAGATGGAGCCACAGCGACCAGTTGGAGCTCAGGGAGCCCCAAGCTCTGAGGAGACACATGGTAGGACGTTCATGCAACAGCAGCGCAGTGCAGACCACCACCACCTCTGCCATCATGTCCCCAGAGGTGGAGTGAGGACAGCGCTGGGTGATTTGCATGTGTGTCCCACCACACTTGGCTGAAACCTGTAGCTCAAGATGCTTCCACAAGGCAGGTTTACACCGAGATGTGAGCAGGGCAGCCCCCCAGAGCGCTGTCAGGTGCCTCTCCAAAGGCCATCGCGTGTCCCCAGGGCTCAGCCCCACTGTGGGCACCCCAGCACAGCCTTGGGGCAGTTGGGGGCTGTGGCAAGCTCCAGCCCCACGGCTGTGTCCCCCCACCATGATGCCAATGGGGAAGGCAAGAGGAAGCCTGTGGCCAAAAGGGACCAAACCCCACAACCCTTGTGAGCTGTTGCTCCCACTGGGGCGGTGGCTGCTGAATCCCCCCCATCCCGCTGCCCCCGGGGGTAGAAGCCGTATCCGTGCCCCTGGCAGTGGGCAGGAGCTTCTCCAGGCCACCTTTCCCACCGTGGGACGAGCCAGGACCCAGCCCCTGAGCTGGAAAGCCAACGTCATTCCCTGCGGTGGGGAGAGGGTCCGGGAGCTCTGCCCAGTTCAGCCCAGTCTGTACTGGAGCACTGGTGGGAGCTGGTGGCCCTGGCCTGGCGCTGACTCCCCGGCGGCCTCGTGCTCCTGCTTCGCTTCGCTTTTTGGACCCGGTTTTGTGGGGTTTCGCAGAGTTCCGCAGCGAAGGGGCTGTGACTCCAGCGAGGGGGTCACAGAGGAGACCCGGAGCTCTGGGGAGCAGCCAGGGATGCCCCGGGTGTTGGGGACGCTGCTCTGGGGGTCCAGGGCCCTCAGGACACTCCTGAGCCCGGGGACAAAGTGCCAAACCTGAGCTGGCCCCAGCACTGTCGGGTGCTCCTGCTTCCCAAAGGGCATCTCAGCTCTGGCTGGAGGTGGGGACATGGTGGGAAACGTGGTGGCAGGTACTGCTCCTGGGGTTCAGTTTGGACACAGGGACAAGCCCCTTGTCCTGGAGGGACGTGCAGCCCTGGGACAGGTCCCCAGGAAGGGACTCTCCGTCCCTGGGGGAGGTTTGGGGCTGGGTTGGCCAAGCTGTGCGATGGTGGTGGGGGAGGTTGGACCAGAGACCTCCAAGGACCACTCCCACCACCACCACGGCTGCACTTGGCCTGTGCCTGGGGACAGCAGCTCTGCCGGGCTGGGTGGAGGTGGCACCAGGGCCACGCTGGGCTACAGGGGCTTCGTGGGGCATCGAGTGAGTGGTCCCGCAGGGCCACCCCCAGCTGTAATGAGTCCCTGTGTGGTGAAACGAGGTCCTGCCCTGCTTGGGTGGCCCAAGGGAGGAGACATCTTGGGGAGCTTTTAATTACCAGGGAGCTGGGGGTGGCTGATGGTCCTTGGCCGGGGGCACTGGCAAGGTTCAGTCTCTCAAATCGGTCTCATTTTGGGGTCCCTCTGGGCGCTGGGGGGGTCGTTTGCCTCATGTGGAAATGGGTTAAAAAAGAAGGAATTGGAAAGAGCAGAGCACCAAACCCTCCTGTTTGCTGGCCTGGGAGCGCGTCCTTGGGAAGCGGGCGGGGTCTGTCCACATGTCTGTGCACGTCCACGTGTGCCCCCCTCATGTGCCCACCCCCATGTGCCCCCCTCCACCCTATCCCTCCATCCCCAGACCCGCCACATCATCCAGGGTCTCACCAGGAGTGCAGATCCCACCTGGCTGCTTTCCATTCGAGCTCTTGAAGCCTCGGGGAGGGGGAAACTGGAACTTTAATACTTTTTTTTTTTTTTTTTAATAAAAAAGGGAAAAACAACCAACACATGAAAGCCATCTGCCCCCCCTGCCCCCCCTCCCCACCCCCCTTAGCTGTGTGTAGTTAAGAATATACGGAGACAGCGCTGAGCATCCCCCAGCAGTGCATGAGCTGCCCCACGGCAGCAGCTGCCGCATGGCTGAAGGCGAGCGCCCCGCTGCACGTCCTGCCCCACTGCTCGCCGCCGCCACCTCCGTCCCCACCACGTTTCTCCAGCGAAGCAGAGATGGTGACGAACAAAACTCATTGCTTGAGTGCTCTCCACCACCCTGGTTATTTTCCCCCCAATAAAAAACAAAACAAAACAAAACAAAACCCCAACAAACTCGTGTAAAAGAAGACAATAATGCCAAGAGGCCAAGCATGCCAAGCCCGTCCCGCCAGCGGGGGTGAGCCGGCACCGCTGCAGCCGTGACTTCCATCTGTGTCTTGTTCCTGTATCTTGTCACATCTGTTCCATGGCCGGGTAGCGGCCACATCGTGGCTTCGGCGTCCTGTGTCGCGTTGGATTTCACCGTCAGAGCAACTTTAGAAGCCATATTAGACCACGGTGTGCCGGGACCCCACGGGGAGGGCCCGCAGGTGAGCCGTGACCCCCCGTCCCCCCGTGTGTCCACTGTTCTCCCTGGTGTCGTGGGGCTCAGAGGCGGAGCCAGGACGAGCCGCATCGGCCACCACCTTGGTGGCCACGGATGCCATTGTCCCGCTGGGTGAGGGGACGGGGCAGCACTGGGGACAGACACCAGGGCTGAGCTGCCGGTGGCATTTCTGCAATGGAAAGGCTGGGAGGTGGCGAAGATCTGGTGGCAAAAAGGCTTTTTGGAGAAATCTGGGTTATTTCTGCCGTGCCCGGTCAGGTGGTCTCTGTTCTGGGGATGAGAACCAGCTTCCCCCTCTCCCAGCCGTGCCACGGTGCAGACCCAGCCGTGCCGCCGAGACGCTTGGCTTCGGTCTCCTGGGGTTCAAAGGAAGCGAATCCACGAGGCTTGGCAACAAGCTTGGATTTTTTTTTCCTTTTTTCCCCCCAAACCTGGGCACTTCCTCTGGGAGCCGCAGGCTTGGGCAGTTCCTGGAGCCAAGGACCCGCCCTGCCAGCCTCGCTCCGCCCGTCCTGGCCCCGCAGCGCTCCGTCCGGGGCGAAGCTGCTTTTAAAGCCCTTTCCCCTCGTGTGGACTCTGTCGTTTCCGTCTCTTCTCGTTAAATGGTTCTTTTGTAACGACATCTGTCTCCTTATTAAAGAAACCAGCTGAAAGGAGCCCCGGATCCCTCTGGTTTTGCTGCTGGGGCTCAGCGGGGTGTTCACGGTGGGGGCAGGTCCCAGGGCTGTGAGCCCAGGGATGATGGAGGGATGGAGGGACGAGGGGAACCCCGTGGGGACCCAGGTCCCCCCAAACATGAGTGTGCTTGCACACATGGTGGGATGTCTCCCAGCAGCCTTGAGCCCTGGTGCCCCTGGCTGGTCATGGCTGGCCCAGGTGTGGGGTGCAGGTGGGAAGATATCAAAGGTCCCCACCAAATTCTTCATCCCCAACCCATAGAGTCTGGTCCATATATTCATGTTTAGGTCCTGCTCTGCTTTGCAGAGGTGCTGGATGCCCCTAAACCCAAGGGGAAGAGCTGAAGTAGCAGGAATCATTTCCAAAGGCTACACATTGATTTCTGACACCCTCACTTGGGACAGAGGCTCCAAGACGTGGCACCAGCGCCCATGACTTTGCTATGGGTTTGTCACGACCAAGCTCCTGGGCAGAGCAAATACAGGGCTTGGCATCATGGGGAGAGATGGGTCTGAACCCCGTGGTGGTTCAGAGGCATCGGGTGGGACCCCTCCCATTCACCTGCCTGGCTGGTGGGCGGCTTTCAGGATCGTGCACCCAGAATTCCTTCATTTGAGCTTTCCCTGAACAGGCATGGAGGGGAGGGTGAGGTTGGCCATGAGGAAAAGGTTCTTAAGGCAGAGGGTGGTGGAGCACTGGCACAGGCTCCCCAGGGAGGTGCTGATGGCCCCAAGCCTGACAAGATTCCAGCAGCATTTGGCCAAGGCCCTGAGGGACATGGTGTGAATGTTGGGCTTGTCCTGTGCAGGGACAGGAGCTGGACTCCATGATCCTGGTGGGTTCTTCCAGCTCACAACATTCTGTGATTCTGTGATTTGATGTTCTAGGTGAACAGGGACGCAGCAGGTACGGAGCTGCAGAGCATTTGTGCTTTTACAGACAATTGATACTGTTGGGCTATGGAAATATGGGGAGAAACGAGACATTTTAGGCTACACAACTTGCAGCTCCAGAAAGATGACACAAAGTCAAAGCTTCTATTTTATCAACTCTTATTTTATTCATTTATAAATACTGTTGTGTTTACAAGCATCATAGATGTGAATATTATTCCCAAACTTTCAAACACATAATACTTATAATACTATATAACAACAACCAGTAAAACAAATCATTCATCTCAGGGTTTGAAAGGCCACTCAAAAGTTGCATAAAAATACATTCTCTCCCCATCTCGTAAGCTAATCCTGCTTCTCCAAGGAGTTTATTTACAAAGAGCCATCATCAAACTCGCAGCCACAACAGGCAGGTTCACCCCAAGCGATAAAAAGGAATCACCCCAAGCAATTGCTTAGAAAACCCCTCGTGTTCTCCAGTGGAGATCACGTCTGGCAAATGCTCCGGTTCAGATAGGGATCAGCTTTAAAAACTGCTGACTTTGCACTCTGTCCCAAGCGGGGTGCAGGGCGTCACCCCCTCAGTGCACTGGTTATGTCAGGCCTTAAGTGAGACCCAAACAATTCCTTCTCCAGGGTCTGCTTTGCCATTGCAGCGTCACTGTGAAACACTCACAGCTTTGGCTAGTCAGCGAGACTGAACTGCTGATGGGTCCTCTCCCCTAGCCAGAGTTCAGGGGTTAATCCAGTGCTGAGCAGACACTTCAGCTAAAGTGGTTTGGCTTTGCAAGGTGCCACGCAGAGGAACTGCACCTTCTGCACCCTGCTCCTGAGGATAAAACACGAGTGGCCTGGTAGGAAGGGGCAAAGTGTCTGGGCAGGATGGGTTTGTCAGATTGGGCTGAACCCTCTCCCTAAAACAGACCCCAGACTTCCCGCTGCCAGGAACCTGCCTCGTGAGAAGAACAGGATCTTCAGCCTCAATCTCACCCCTCGTCCCGCTGGGATGCGTGACCCGAGGCGCGTGTTGGCACGTCAGCGCCGCGCCAGCCACCAGCAGCCCCAGCAGGTGAGGATCTTCTCTGCGTGGCACAGAAGGGACTGGACTCCTGTTTCGAGCTGAGAGAGCCCAAGTCTGAAGCGAGGAGTGGGTCACCAAGAGAAAAAACATCAAGAACCGCAGAAGAACTCACATAAAGAGTGCACCAGGTGGGAACGGCGTGCAGAAGAAGCATTGACCGGATCTCAAGACTTAAAGCTATGAAATATAGCAGGGTTAAAAGAAAGTCATATAAAAAGGATGCCTGGCACAGGCAGTGCTCTGCAGAAACCCTGATGCCATTACAGCTTTGGTCTCTTCCTGCCCAAAGCACAGCAGCAGAGGAAGCGCCTCAGGGTACCAGGGGAAATGGCATCTCGTGCCGAGAGCGAGGAACTCCGCTGGCTGAAGAGTGGTGGAAGAGGAACCTCTGTCCTGAGCTGCCTGGGGCAAAAAGGGCAGCTCTGAGAAGAGCTCGAGAGGTGGAAACAGGCAGGATGGGGAGGGACAGGGAAAAAATGGAGAATGAGGGGAAAACAAAACAAAACCAAAGAAAAAAACCCAAGGGAGAGGAAAATAAACCACGCTTCCTGAAGCAATCACCAGCAAAAGGTTCCAAAAAGACCAGGACTGACTGACAGAGATAAATTTTACCCTGTAGAGCAAGCTCAAGAATTATGCTCATGTTCAAGTATCTCATCTGTCTCTCTGACAGCGGAGAGCCCCACCAGCCCGGTGGGAGCCGCCAGCCCAGAGCCAGCAGAGGCGCCCACAAACGTGGACAGAACTTCTCCATGGCCACCTCCATGAGACTGCAACTCACAGCCAGACTGAGCAGGGAAACCAAAGAACAAAGGGAATGAAAGGGTAAATAGGGATAAAGGAGGGATGCAGATGGGAAAATGATTTGGATAGAGCAGGAAGTCTCTGAGAGGGAAGGTGTCGTCTGAGAGGAGTCTCTTGAGGGGAAGCTCAACAGCTCTGATGACAGGTTACTGCTGCTGTCATCAAAACCACACAGCACGTAGAGGAGCCACTGTCTGAATGCCCATAGAGAGAACAATGTCACACTGTTCTGCATATGTATAACTTCAGAAGGGTTTGGGTTTTTTTTGAGGTTTCCTTCAAGGTCAAGGCTTATTGCAAGCTTTTGACAGATTAAAAGACTTTCATCCTAGCCACACAGTTACCAGCAAGCCCAAGAGAAGCTCCTGTCCCTCTGCCACCAACGCACCCACAGCTTTCCAAGGCACATGGGAGGACAAGTGATCACTGCCTCATACTCCTCTGCCTTGAAACCCAGCTGGGTCAAGCTTCTTCACCAACAGATGGGTGGGTGGGGCTGGACTCTGGCATTCCTTCCCTCTACAAACCAACCAGTGCTGCCTTTCACTTGGTCAGCCTCCTGCTGCAAGTCAAAGCAAAGTACATGAAATACCAGGTCAGACTCCTCTGCAGGGCTCTGCCTTCATGAAAATAGCAGGAAAACGCCCCAGTTAGGATGGGGAGGCTGGTACCTGTGACAGATCCTCTCCTGAGGAGCAAGAGTCCAGATGCAATTAGCAGAGGCTACAAATTACTGAGACAGGAGCCCTGGAAGGACACAACATGGTACCACATGCCCCAGGCTGTGGAGGAAAGGCAGGGAGAGGGATAAAGGGTCTGACACCGAGAGTCAGCACTGATGTTACTGAACAGGTTTGACTCCTGATCTTGAATCAAAGACTTGATCTACTGGGATGACAGGAGAAGAAGGTCTCTGTGCAAAGCAGCTGTCGTCAGCCTGTTACAGAAATCAGCCCTGGAGGCTTTCACAGCACCACATCTCAATGTGTCCCACATCTCAGATGTGCATACTCCGAGTCAGGTCCACAATTCCCACCTGGAAAGGGCTTGGATGTGCTGGATTAGTTCTTTAGGTGTCACTTTTGAAAGTAGGAGCTACCTACTCCAGATCAGAGTCCAACACCAAATACTGGGCTTCTGGAAGAAGCTCAAACCCAGTCCTCACATTTCTCTTCTCCCTTGAATAAAATGTCCAAGATACCATGACATGCTTAAATTAAAAACAATAAAATGGCAGGGGGGTGTGCTGTGGGGGAAATAAGGGCAGAAAGGGAATGCACAGCAAGGGGCAGGGCAGGGCAGGTGTGACAGATTGATCCCATGGCTGAAGTGCTTGCTGTACGCTGGACAGGAGGAAAGAGCAGGGGAGGGCTTGGTGGCGAGGTTGGCAGCTGGTGTAGGGCACCCTCTTCATCCTGCCTCTGCTCAGGTTCCTATTTGGAGAGCTTGCTGATGACACGAATGAGGGCTCCGTTCTCGTCCTTCAGCCTCTGGTTGTCTGACTTCAGCTCTGTCAAAATCTGCAGAGAGACAAAGACAAGGTGGGGTCACAGCTCAGCGCTGCTGGCTCAGGGGGAGCAGCAGGGAGGTCCTGTCCCCTCCACCCAGCACAGGCTGCACCTCAGTGATTTCTGTCCCATCTCCAGGGTTTCACAGACTCGCTGTCCGGTGTGGAGGGTCTGGAGGGGACTCGAGCACAGCAAGGAGCTGGGGAGGCCCGGAGCTGGGAAAGCCCATGGTGAGAAGTGATGCCACAGCCCCAGCAGCAGGTCAGGACCAGGGTGGGAGGGCAGGAACCATTTCTGAGCTGTTTCATCCCAAACCTGTTCCTCGAGGCCATACAGGGCGCGGCAGAAAACGATAAAGCTGTTTTTTCTGATTTGTTTTTTTCCATTTCACCACGACTAGAGGGGAAAACAAGGGTTTGAAATTTTCACTCAGGAGTGGACCAAGCCTGGCTTGCAAAATCTCTTTAGGATAAATCCCAATCTCCTTAGGATCCTGTCGATGTTTAATGCCAACACGCATGCTGCAGCTGGAGGACTGGCAGGACACACTGACACTGGAGAGACCTCCTCAGTGCTCAGTGGTTAAGGCTGGAGCTCAACCAAGGGTCCTAACACAGAGAAAAGCCAGGGAGCTTTGGTTGGAAACAGAGGAAGAAACAGCAGTGACAAGAGCTTTCCAGCAGATCCCACCCCTCCCGACTCCCTGTGCCTCCCACCTGGCAGGCAGGTGACCTCCTGGAGTGTCCCCAGCAGTTTGGGGCTGGAAGGAGACCCTGTGCTCCTCTCTTGGGGTGTGACACAGAAAGTGAAACTCACCCTGTGGGTGCCAGCAGCCCTGAGAGGGCCAGCCCCAGAGCTGCTGAAACCAGCCAGGGTGGAGGGGGTCGCACGCAGGAACAGCACTGGGAGGAGCTCAGTGGCGACTTCAGGACGATCTTAGAGGAATTCCTCCAAATTCAAACTCCCCACTGAACCTTCTCCTTCCTCCTAAGCTGGAATTTCAGCTCTGAGCACAACCTCCTGCCCATTCCTCTCTCTGCAGCCCCATCATGACCCAAGCCACCGAGCACAGGCGGCTCCTGGGGCAGACGCCAGCCCCCACCGGAGCGATTCCCTCCTCTCACGCTCAGGACAACCCTGTCCCTGCTGGTGCTGCTGGTGGGGGCTCCAGACAGGAGGTTTTGAGAGAGAGAGGAGGGGAAAACTGCAGCGTGGTGGATACTGGGGAAAGGGGAAAACTACGTGGTGGGCTGGCTGGAGCTTCAGCTCGTGATGCTGGACCCAGTGAGGGTGTGGCAGGGACACCCCCACCACAGGGCTGTCATCAGAACCGGTGTCAGGACTCTTTATACAACTTCCAGAGAGGCTGTGGAGGCTCCTTCTCTGGAGATACTCCAAACCCATCTGGATGCAGTCTTGCTCGAGAAGGACCTGCCTTGGCAGGGGGGTTGGACTGGATGATCTCCAGAGGTCCCTTCCAACCCCACCAGTCTGGGATTCTGTAACTTCTCAGGGCCAGATGAGAGGCATCACCCGTCACCAAAGAGCTCAGGAGCCCAGAGAAATGGGACAGCACTTGCTGCCTCACTCTGCATTCCTCCATTTCCTCCTGAGCTTCACCTAACACCCACAACAAGCACAGTGCCGCCCAGTCCAGCGCACTGGGATGGTTCAACCACTGGGGTCTGCAGATGGACAATCCCTGTCCTCTCTACGTCACCACTTGGGGTGGCTTTGCAGTCCTGGATGTGTCCATCACTCCAATAAAGTAATGACAGGGAGTTCTGCCACTTGCTTTGGTAGAGATAATCTGTCAGAGGTTCCCAGAGGCCACATCAGAGAGCAACCACCTCACTTTGGCAGCTTCCTGGAAGCTCTGGTGGTGGCTGTGCCCCACACACAGGCTTCAGTGCAACTCTGGTGAATAAGGGAACAGATGATCCTTGTGGGTCCTGTCCAACTCACAACACTGTGATTCTTTAATCTATGTCAAGCAAGTGCTTCTTGAAAAGTCTCCCAGCTGTAACCTCACTCCACCAGCTCCTAGTGAAGCTTTCTGAAAAAAATCAACTTTATAAATAAACTTCCTTCCTCCCAGGCCAAGGACACTCCCAGCTTTGAGCAAAGCACCCCAGGGTGGTTGCAATAAACCGCACGTGAGGCAGGACGGTAAAACAGGGGCCTGAAAACTGAAGCTTGATAAACACCACCCTGGAAAGGGTGAGGAGGGATGTGGCACAGGGTGACCACGATGCAGTGTCAGTGTGCAGTGAGTGCTGGGTTAGGGGCTGGTGCTGGGTTAGGGGCTGTCTGAGCAGCGCTGCTGTCACCGGTGACACCGGGGAAAGCGGCACTTCGGGAATGCTGTGGATTTGGGAAGATGAGACTCTTTGGAAAGCCCCACAGCTGCAAGAGAGGCAAATCTGTCAGTTTAACAGTGACATTACTGCAGAGCTGTGATTTCTAGGGACACTGGTGAGACAAGGTTTACAGGCACCAGTAATATCTTGTGTCAGAGCTGCTAAAAGAGCTGGAAAACGATCAGCAGAGCTCGCAGACCCGCGGCTCCTCCAGCTCGGGCACCAGCAGTGAACGGCAAAGCCAGAAGCAAACTGGGAAGGATCAGCCTGTGCCAGAGACAGGGCACAGCAGAGGGGTGAGCAGGGGAAAGCCACAATGTGACTATTTCCGAGGAGAAACCGGTGACTGGCAGTGGGTGAAACAGTTCTGTGAGTCAGGAAATAATTCTGCTCAATTTTCCCTCTCGGCTCTCGAAGGACGTTGGGAAGGAGAAGGACTCGGAGCCCCCGCCTGGGAGGAGGAGTGAGCCAGGGACAGGTTTGAGAATTTGCAGATTTAAACCAGAGAGATGGTGAGATGGTTTAATCTGACCAGCTGCACAATTCAGGCCACAGAAGACGAACCCCCCTTCCCTCAGCCCCCGTGATTCACGCGTGGTCTCGAGCCGAGACTCCCGGAAAGGGGAAGCCACAGTTCCCCTGGTTAGTTTGTTTCTACGGTTAATCATCCTTCATATAATTTCTGTGCTAAGAATAGATTTATTTTATACCTTAGTGCCACTTCCAGCCCACTAGAGTACACGGCTTCTTCCTTTTTTTTGACAAAATAGCTGTGTCTGCAGGGACCTGAATTTCCCCACCAACCTGCAAAAGCCAGGCAGGGCCCTCGGAAAGAAACATTTACAGCTTTATTCCAGCACTGAACCAATGAAGGAGCAAGAAAGGATGTGATTTAACTGCATGATGTGTGAGAGCAAAGCTTACAGAAGGCCTGCCCTTGGATTTCAAACACTAATTGATCTGTGCTGAATTTAAAACACAAGATGAAAAAGGAAAGTGCATCTGGTCCAGCTCCGATCGCTTCTGCTGCCTCGGAGCCAGAGCGTGGGAGGCAGCGGGGATGCTGCAGCCTGTGAACCTGGGCTCCAAAACTCAACTCAGACCCTCTTTAAAATGAGGGAAAGAGCTTGTTCTCTTTGCTCAAGTGACCAAGGAAACCTGCTCTGAGGACTGCCCTGGTGTAGGTTTTCCTGTCTAAAACGTGCACTTTTCAGAACATCCCCCGACATTTATGAGATTGCTCATTCTGACTTTGGATAATCTTATTTTCTGTCTGACAGCCTCTCACTGAACTAAGCTGAATTTAGAAAGAATTAGATTGTGAGCACACACACAGCAGAAAACCCCTATTTTGAAGTAAGGTAAGAGGGGAGGGGCTGGTAGCCAACCCACTGGCACTGACAAGCCACCCCGAAGCCATTTGCCAGAAGCAGCTGATCCATCACTCCTCAGCAGCCATCTCAGTGCCATCACACCAAGGCAGGGAGCAGCACGGCCTCTGATTTCCCTCCTGCATGATGGGAGATGTGGACCCATCCTCCCGGACACGGCACCCCCCGATGCGGGCGGTTAGTGGAACGGCGGCAATGAGCATCATCTGCCAAGCAGAGCGAGAGTCAGCAGGACCAAGGGGAGCCTCTGGTGAAAGCCCTCAGGGGGCAGGAGCACCAGGCTTTGGGCTTTCGGAGCCACATGCTGCTTTTGAGCCACAAGCTTCATCAGCCACCCTGGAGAGCAATGAGGCGAGAGGAAGCAGCGCAGCCAAGGGAGCGGAGACCTGCCTGGAAGAGTGGAAGAGGGAGGCGAGATGAGCCGGAGGGAAAGCAGCTACAGCTCCTCTGATTCCGAGGGCTTGGCAGGCAGAGAAAGTCTGGCTACGACCCGGGTCAGAGCCCTGTTTTCAGCCAGCAGTTGCTCATTCATCTGCCTCAGAGTGTGAATCTGTTTGAGCTGGTGGAGATTCTGCAGAGTGACAGGAGTGGACAGAAAAATACAGAGAGAACACACCACGAAGACAAGAGGGCACAGAAATGTGAATTTAGTCTACAAGCAGTAAAAGGAAAAAGAGAATAAAATAAAAATTAGTAGCAGTGAGAGCTGGATGGGCAGCAGCTCAGACGCGTATGGGAACAGCCTTACAACACACCGAGGATGTTTTGGGAACCGTCCCTTTCTCCAGGGGCCCCCAAAGCCTTTCAAAAGGTCAAATAAAGGGATTTCCCACCACAAAGCAGGACAGTTTCTCGCAGGTTATGTTCTAGTTCACCCAGACAGCGAGCTCCAGCAGTGAGAACTCTCCCCACTGACTTACCACCCACGCGGGCGCTGAAAGCTCTGCTGGCACTGAGAGTTGCTTTAAAACTCCTTTTCTTCACGTATCTCTAAAAGCTAAATTGGTCCTGGGTAGCAAAGAGTGATCAGAACTTCATGGGAGATTTTAAAGGCACAGACTGAAGCACCTCACAGCGTCACTGTCCTACAGCACAGCACCGAGACCCACACCACGTCTGCTCACACCCCTGGATCTGCTCTTGGGTCTGCCCAGGCTCCAGTCCTGCCAAAAGGTCTGGGGTCTGGGTGGGTTTTTCATCCCTGTCCAGATTCAACTCTTCTCTGTCACGGGGCTCAATTTACCTCTGATCTCCAGAGGTGAAGATTCAAGAGCTGAGGCACACGAGAACATTCTTGGTTACAACAAAAGAAACAAGTGGGCAAAGGACAGTGTGGAAATGGAGCCGCAGAGCTGGGGCTGGCACAGGAACAGCGGCAGCAGGGAGACACAGAACATAAAAGCAATGAGGAGGCAAGACAGGAAAATGGGAAAAGCCAAGTGGACACCACCAGATCTTGTACAAGGACATTGTTTTGGGTGATGCTAAAGCAAAACCATATGCTGGACATTTATACCAAGCGTGGGTGCGTCCCGTCCCTCCTTCCTCCCGACAGCTCGTCGGGCAGCGGGGCCACATGAACAAGAAACCCCCCACCACAGAGGAGGGAGCACAGACACTGGGCAGAGGGAAGGCAGGAAAGGAAACATCTGTGAGGAGAGCAGCTTCAAGTTCAAGTGAAAAAATCCCAGTCCAGAACCAAACCAGCTTCTGTCCCAAGCACAAACCAACGTGCACTTCCCTGTGTCCTCTTCCTTGTGTGCCTGCCATGGCAGGGAGGAGATGGGGGACGGGTCTACTGGGAAGGGGATTCCTTTCTGCCATTTCATCAGCAGAAAGTGCTCAAAGGGAGGTCCCTGTCTGTCCTTAACAAGAAGCTGCAGGGGCAAATCTACTGTGATACAAAGAACTTGCATGAACTTCCACCCAACATGCATGGTGTGGAGCTGGCTGCAGTTGCCAAGGAACCTGCTGCGTTCCAGGACATTTTGTCCAAGGGCTCATTCCTGTGTAAGAGATGCACTTTGTGTAGCCCCCATCCACCAGCTCCAATCAGCTACCCAAAGGCACTGCCTCTGCTCCCCATTAAGGAACCACGATCCCTTGTCCAAAAGCTTTGCAAGGCAGGTGAGTGCAGGGAGCCAGCGAGGGACGAGGTCTGAGCCTCCCGAGAGCATCAGAGTGACAAAGCAGCTCCTGCTACTTGGACCACAGCAACACAATTCTGACACTGGACAAATCAACAGGTTCCAAGACAGAGCTACAGCTAACAAACTGCAGGAAAGCATCAGGGACACCTTGGCAGTGAGATCCCCTCTCAGCAGATCCCAGCCATCCTCCCATCCCTTAACCCGCCCCAGCCTGCGCTCCCCCTGCGCTCGGGGAGGACACAGACGGACGTCCCACGTCTGCCCTGTGGTACATCACACCCAGGAGCTGCTGGAAGATGGTTCATACTGGAAGAGCCATTTCTTTTGGTGGTACCATGGATAATAAACGTCCTCTGTTTGATCACAGCTGAGCATGTGGCTGGCAGAAAACATCAACCATGTAAAGCAGGGCGTCGTGCTACGCGGGACGGGAAGGACGGTGATCGCTTTAGAGACCAGCTTTATTTTTCCACACCAATATAGCACGAAACCCTGACACAGCACAATCAGCTGCAGCTCAGGCTCAGCACACTGCCACAGACAATAGAAAGGATCATTTATGTGCTGCAGGTAGGACAGCCTTCGGTTTATCCGAGAAACCCAGCAGAGGCTGGGAAGCTGGGACGGAAGCCAAGGGCGAAGACCAGAATCTGGACGATACCGCTGTGATTGCTTATCACTCTGCTTGATACCTGGCTGACCAAAAGCAGGCTTCTCAGTTCAGCTGTACCTGCCTTCAATTGGAGGATTCTGTGCCTGCAACACTCGGGGAAATAAAAACGCCCAGAGCATGCACAATGTACAAAGCCAGGAGGTGCGGTGCTGCTACAGAATAAAGAAGCTTCTGTGACCTTCAAGAAAAATTGCTGTGTTAAGTTGGGACCTCAGGCACTTGGCATTCAATTCAGTTCAGTGCAAATGCTAATTTTCTTTCTCCTTCCTCAGCCAAGTTGCTTTATCTCCAGTCAAATTCTGCAGTCACTTAGGAAAAGGCTGCACCACTCTGTCACCTTCGCAAGAGCAGGTCTGCAGGAGCAGCTCTGGCATCAAAGACTTCTTTGAGATTACCCAGTTTGTCCTGCTCCTCTCATTTTCCTGATTGCTTCGTTAGCAGGGGTTAAACTCATGACAGGAGCAAAGCTCGTTACCTCAAGCATAGCCTGAAGTTGGTTGAGGTTGGCCATGAGGAAAAGGTTCTTGAGGCAGAGGGTGGTGGAGCACTGGCACAGGCTCCCCAGGGAGGTGCTGATGGCCCCAAGCCTGACAAGATTCCAGCAGCATTTGGCCAAGGCCCTCAGGGCCATGGTGTGAATGTTGGGATTGTCCTGTGCAGGGACAGGAGTTGGACTCCATCATCCTGGTGGGTCCTTCCAACTCACAACGTTCTGTGATTCTAGGTACAAAGCGCTTCTGTCACAGAAATCCAGGACTGTCCTGTGCCCACTGCTGTGCCTCCTCTTCCTCAGAAGTCAGCTGCAAGCAGAGGAAAGACCTGGCCAGGATATAAGATACAGATGATACAGATGATACAGATACTCCAGGATCAAACAGCTGGGTGTGAGCCACGCTGGACTGGTTCAATTCAAAGACCAATGGAAAGAGACCCAAACCCCACAGTACTACCCCAGACCTCATGACCTGCCATGTGTGGTTGTTTCCTCTTGCTGCTCTCCACAGTAAAGGAAACTGGTGGATTTGCTTAAGTCACTTATTCCTTCTGATTCTGCTCAACAGCTCTTCAGCTCAGGAATAGAAGTCAAGCCCGAATCAATAGATTTGTTTTCCTGGCTCGACTCCACCGCGGGATTATCTCTGATGCTCTGCAGTTATCCCCCCCCAGGCAAACACAACTGGGCTCACTCTCCTGCTTTAAGGCACGAGGAAAGTGGGTATGGAAAGTGCTTGTCCAGTTCAATGCTTTCATCTTCAGAGATTTCATACTCCTTTCTTCTGAGTGGCTGTCGAAAAACCCCACATCACAGCATACCCAGGCACTCCCCACATGCTCCAGTTTCTGCAAAAACCAGTGGAGATGTAGTAGCACCTTAGAAGAGAGATTTCAAGTTTCATTTCTATTTATTCTACTAACAAAAGGCCACTTTGGTTGTTCAGTGCAGCAAGAACACAGCAGAAAGCAAAGAGTAAGCACGGTTCTCGAGGACCTGATAGCTCATTTTCAGTTAGACACAAGCTCCTTTAGCTCATGTCTCTTGGGGCAATGTAAGAACAGGTCAAACTTCTGGCAGTGCTTCTGCTTTTGCACCTTCTTGGCTTCCATCAGTCTGCAGCTCTGGGCTACTCAAACCAGTGGTGCTTTGGCTGCGTCCAGCAGTTCCTACAGGCACCTTCTTTCATTAATTGCTTTCCAAACCAATATAAATGTTTCAAAGCCAACAGGCCACTAGAGGACACCAATTTGTCTTTTTCCTCCATGGACTGAGCTGGTTTGCAGTGATCTGCACAGCTGAAGAAACAACTCCAACTGCTACTGTCTGCATTTTCTCTTGAAGGTCATTTTCTGTAATCCCAGGAAGGTCTCTCTGGAGTTAAAGTTTGCTACCTGTTCAGTGAACAAAGAATTGGGAATTTAGGCATATTGAGTCCTTTCTCCTTCCCCTTCTGGCTAGCACATCCACATTTATTTTCTCCCCTGTGAAAGAACAGAAGAGCCTTTACAATGAGATTCCACCAATCGTTCTGCTTGTTGCTGTAGAAGATGCAGCACAAGCCAACAGGTCCCTTCGAGGATGTGTGCTCGGTAAATGTATGGAGCTTCAGATAGAAAGGTAAAGTTGGAATCTCCTCCAGGGTGGCTGGGAATCATTCCCATCGGTGCACCATGTCAGGAGAGCTCACAGCTCTCAGACGGGGTCCTGCCTTCTTAAGGTAGCTTGGTCCCACCTGGGTCATGCTCAAAGGGAATGAAGGTGCAGGACACAGAGCAAAGGGGGCACACGGTGAACACGAGCACCAAAATCCAAGTGCAAAACGATGTCACGCTGCCAAACCAGGGTGAGGTTTTAGGTGCACTTAGGCAGCAAAACACACTGCACCCCGCTCTGCAGTGCTCCCTGCCCCACACTGCACCCCGCTCTGCAGTGCTCCCTGCCCCACACTGCACCCCGCTCTGCAGTGCTCCCCGCTCTGCAGTGCTCCCCGCTCTGCAGTGCTCCCTGCCCCGCCGTGCTCCCCGGGGCAGAACGTCCTTCCAAGCAGCGGCACAAGAGAGGAGAAGGCGCGGGCGGAGCGGTCGGTGGCGGCTGTCTCGTGACAGTAAAGCCATGCTGTGCTTGTCCTCAGGAGGCAAATTCCTCTCTGCTGAAATCCATTCCAGGCTGAGGCACGGACACAGCCGTACGGACACGGGTACTGACGCACGGACACAGGTACTGACGCACGGACACAGGTACCATGCTCTAGGGGGGGAGGACAGCAGCACAACCACGCTGTGTTTCTTGCTGGCCAGCGTGCGTGATCTCAAAGCCACCTTTGTCTTCTTACCCAACTGGAGAGAAACGCAGCGGCTGAACCCGGGCTGCAGACTACTCGGAGCACAGGGGATCAGCACACTGAAACTCAGCGATACCACAGGTTAGCTTGGGGGAGCAGTTTGGGGAACAGCTTTCACTGTTCTCAGGTCAAACATAACCAATTAAACACACAGTGCAATCAGATGGATGATAATGAGACAGTTCTGTTAGTAATTAATGTTCGGAGAACTTGGCCATTAAAGCAAATTCTGTCTGCACAAAGGAACATGCTCAGAGGTAACAGGGGTCCCCTCCCATGTACACCTTGAATATCCTGTTCCTGGGTGACAATACCAAAGGACATTAACACAAAGCATAAAACCCAGCACAGACAGAGGGAGGAGATTATTTCCTACCTTCATCTCCTCTTCCATTTCAGAGAGTTTCCGCTCCAGGGCTCGCTTCTCCTGTGTGCAAGGATTCATAACGAAGATGGTCACAAGGTTTTAGAATAAAAACGTACAGTACATTTCTTTTAAAGAAAAATAAGTCTTGTATTTCTGTAGGAGCATTCACAGAATCACAGAATCACAGTGGCTGGAAAAGACCTCTAAGATCATTGAGTCCAACCATAAACCCAACACTGCCAATTCCACCTCTAACCCATGTCCCTCAGCACCGTGTCTTCCCATCTTTTAAATAACACCAGGGATGGTGACTCCACCACCTCCCTGGGCAGCCTGTGCCAATACTTGACAACCCTTCAGTGAGGAAGTTTTTCCTCAGATCCGATCTAAACCTCCCCTGGTGCAACTTGAGGCCACTTCTTCTTGTCCTGTCCCTTGGTCCTTGGTTGAACAGACCCACCCCCACCTCTCTGTACCCTCCTTGCAGGGACTTGGACAGAGCCAGAAGGTCTCCCCTCAGCCTCCTTCTCTCCAGGCTGAGCACCCCCAGTTCCCTCAGCCGGGAACTCAGCACACTTGTGCTCCAGACCCTTCCCCAGCTCCGTTCCCTTCTCTGGACACGCTCCAGCACCTCCAGGTCCTTCTTGGACTCAGGGGCCCAACACTGAACCCAGCACTCGAGCTGCGGCCTCACCAGTGCCCAGTGGAGGGGAAAGAGAACTTCCCTGGTCCTACTGGCCACTCTGTTTTTGATACAAGTCAGGATGCTATTGGCTTTCTTGGCCACCTGGGCAAGCGTCCAAGTGGCAATACACATAAATAGCTAAGGTCTTTCAAGGCAGGAATTGAATTTAAACACCTGGTTTGACCATCTAACAAAGCTCCAAAAAATGTAGGAGATTTAAAAACTTTAGGAGGAACCTCCACTTCAGGAGAGTCTCCAATGTGTAAGTGGATGTTACTGAGAAATTGTAGTCAGGCTTCAGCTTTAATTAACCACGGAGGTAGGTGGTGGGAGAACGAGTAGTAACAGCCATCAGCTGCAGCAGGGGAGGGTCTCACTAGATATAAGGGGGAAAAAAAAACAACAACCCAACAAACTCTGAGGATAGTTAAGAACTCGAAGAAGGGGCTGCAGCTGTGGAACTCAACACTCAAGAGTCTTCATGAAATGATGGGACAAAGCCTTGGCTAACCTGGCTGACTCTGCTGGGATATGCTATAGATCTCCTTGGGTCCCTTCCAATCTGCCCAAAGCTATGAAAGCTTTGGGCAGAGACTGAGCCCGACACTGCCCGCTCTGCTCAGCTACTGCAGTGAATCTGACTGCTCAGTGACACATTCAGCTTTCAAGCATAATCACAAGACAGGCACCCAGCTAGTGTTTTGCCTCATTGCCCCCACCACCCCAAAACAGTCTTTTGATTTATAAAGATCAAGAATATTTATAAGCATAATGGACCAGCAGTCTCATGGCAGAACACAACATCATCTGTTGGTCTGCAGCTTCCTAGAACAAAAGAAACACATCAGAACTGAGCTGCTCTGCAAGGAGAGCGGGGAAGTCTCAGCTGCTGGAAAGGTCAGCACACAATTATCACTGTGCACTGCTCCACCAGGCAAAAACATAACTTATCTTTTAATTAACACTTTCCTTCAAGAAATGACTGTGCCCTGCAGAGCAACACGATGCAGCGATTGCAGCTCAGAAGGAAGCAGACACGTACCCTCTTCTCCATCTCCAGCATGCTGGACCGGTCAGAAGTTTTCTCCTGTTTCTGCTGTGGAAATGAAAACCAGAGAGTTGTCAGAACTGGGAGGCACTCCCAGGACACTGCAAAAGGCCAAGGCAGGACACCTACAGATGCACTTGGCTGGAGAAGCAGCCGCCTTTACAGAATCACACACATTTATTTCTGTGAAAGATTAAGTTTCTTCTGTAGCACCTTCCCCCCCCAGAGCTCAATCCTTCCCACACCGGGACATGCACTGGTTTGTCACGGGCTGGAGCTCAGGTCCTCCAGTCTAGGAGCTGGGTCCTGCCTTACCTGCGCTGCTTTTTCCAACTTTGACTTGATGTCGGCCAACTCCAGCTGAGCTTCTTGCAGTTTGGACTTCAGCTTCTGATTTTCAGACAGGGCACTTTCGTACAACTGCAATAGGAAGCAGAAGATCTCCGTGAAGCCGGCTCAGCCCCCCGGCCGCCGCGCAGAGTCCCCGGTTCCGCCGCGGGACTCGGGGCGGACGCGAGTGCTCAGCACCGAGCTGAGGCAGCCGCGGGGTTCGCATCGCTCCCCCGGGTCAGGGTATCAGACACAGAGCAAACAGAACTAGCTCAGGTGCTTTACTTGTGTTTTCATAATTCATAGGAAATCAGAAAACAGCTGTTTAATCTGGTAGGGTACTTAAACACAGCCAAGAGGCAAAGAAAAGGGATGGTTTTAATGTAGGCAAAGCACCAAGTGTAATTAAGCACTAAGTTGTGTTTGCTGGATGAATCTGAACCTACGACTCTGTTGTGCTCCCCAACACAACACCCCCTACTTGCTCTGGTGTGTTTTTAGTTTGAAGAGGGGGAGAACAGAGGACAATTTTAGGCCACTCCAAAATGGATTTTTTTCCCTTCAATTCCTTCAAACCATCAGAATTCTCATCCCCCTGCGAGGACAAACTGCCTGCCTCTCTGGACAGACGTGCTCGTGAGGAAGAGCCGGGTGCTGCTCACAGGGGGAAGCTTTTCAGGGTCATATTTCAGAATTAAAGTCATCTTAAACTGTTTCCCTTTCACATGGGCTCTGCATTGACAGGAGATGTGCACAGCAGTCCATACCACTGCCTTTCAAGGATTATTTTGAAAGTTTCAGAGATTATAGAAAAAATAATTCTGTAATTTTACAGCAGCAAAAATAATTCTGTGGGGATGTGCCTGTTTGAGCCACACTGACAGGCTCAGCAGTATCTTTTCTTGCTCCTTTCAAATCCCCCCCAGCACTTCTCCAGCCTGACTCCTCCTCCTCATTATTGTTTTTTTTAATTATTATTTTGTTTTTTTAATTATTATTTTGTGGTTTTTTTAATTATTATCTTGTTTGTTTTGAATGACTCGTTACAAATTTTAGTTTCCTACCGTCATGTGAGAACATTTAAGGCAACGTACAAAAAAAAGAGAAAAAAAAAAAGAAACAATATCTGACATAAATTAAAACAATGCAGAAATTTACAGGTGTAAATGCAAAAAAAAAACCCAAAACCCCAAGTTTCAGCAATTCCCAAGTTGAGGAACTTGAACCCCAGGCTGGGGAGAAGACGGATGGGCTGTAAGGCTCGGACATGAGATGGTTTTGTTTAGTTTTAGTTTGGTTTTTGTTTTTTTTCCCCCAAAAATCTTGCTAAAACGGCAGCAACACAAGAGAATTCTCCAGGGATTATTATTATTTTTTTTTTAAACACCAGCCTCTAGAGAAAGAAAAAAAAAAAATCTGGAATTAACTCCACACATTGGATGTAGGGCAAAAAATCACTGCAAAAATAATGAAATAAAAGAAAAAGGAAAGAAAATAAAAGAAAGAAAGTAAGAGAAATTAAAATAAAAGAAAAGAAATAAAAATAAAAGCCCTCCCCCAGATACCTGACTTTGCCCAGTGTCCTTTCACCCCCCCTCCTTTTTTGACTCTCTGAAGGGCAGATGCATTGGAAAAAGGCTGGTGTGACTCCCAAAAGCAATGGGAACAGGGAAAATGAAAATCAACTTTGTATGTTTCTTTCCAAAGACTCTCAGTGAAGGTTTCTGCAGCAACAGGCAGCTTCTGCTCATAAAACTATTTTAAGAATCCTACTTTTTTATAGTCCCTGTTACTCTCCTCTTCTGCTCTGCTGCTGAGGGCAGCTAGCCGGTTCTCCCTCCGGGTGTAGGCACTGGCGCGGCTGGAGGCACGGTCGCTGTAGGAGTCACTGCTGGTGGGGTTCGTAGCTGCTTCCAACCTAAACCGCAACGAAATCCCACCCCATGGAGCTGCTGTGACCATGGGACAGCCAGGACCAGCCCCACCAGCACCCTCCACCCTGTTCTTAGACTGGAAAACAATCCAGAGGGTATCAGCCCAAACCCCAAACAGGCAGGAGTTTCCCATGGAGCTCTCATCTTCATGGTGGGAGTGGGCTCCACTTCTGATAGGGCACAGAGGGTTTTTTTCTCTGCAGAGTAGCTATTAAATAATTTGGGGAGCAAAAGATGAAAGCAAACTGGCCCCACAGCTGAGCTAAGGTAAAAACCAAATGGCCAGTACCAGCTTCAGCTTATTTGAATCACAAGGAATCCCCAGAGCCACACAAAAATTGCTGTCGATAAATATTAAATAAAAAAACCCCAAACCTCCAAAAAATAAATGTCTTACCTGGAAAGTCTTTCATGCTGAAGGGGGAAAAAAAAAAGAAAGAAAAAGGGAATTAATAACAAGGAGAATTAAAGGTTCAATTCAAGAACTGCAGAGCTACCACACAGCAGTACCAGCACCCAGCTCACAACAAGTGAATCATCGTCATTTCCCATCCCCACCCTGGGGAATCACCGACCCCTGCCTGAATCTCTTCAGCTGCTTCAGCTGCTCTCAAGCATTTCAGATTTCATCTCTCCTGCTAACCTAAAAACCACTGAACCTTGTTCTTCCAATCCTGGTTTCCAGAATTGCCACCCATTCCTTTGAACCAAACCTAATCTATTGTTTCCCCTTTTAAATCAAACGATTCGTCCTGACTTTGATCGCTGTCCTTCGCCTGCCGTGGGTGGGAGCGATGGACGGTCCCCGACCCCCAGAGCTCGCTGCCTATTTCTGTCAAACTCCAGGAAATCACTAAAGGGATTTTTTTCCCCATGAAGGAAAGCTTCACCGTGGCGAGGAGATACACGATAGAAGCTGCGTGAGGAACGGAGAGGAGCCTTACACCAGCCAAAGGCTGGACACGCTGGTTGAAGTGTGTGTTAGGTTCTTTTCCCAACAGCATCCAAATCCCCGTGGTGCCATCCCCAACGCTGCCTCTGCTGCAGCCCACTGATGCCAATAAACCAAAGATGACCATAGAATCATCGAATCATAGAGTGGTTTGGTTGGAAGAGACCTTTCAAGGCCATCAAGTCCAACTGCCCTTCAACCAGATCAGGTTGCTCAGACCCCCGTCCAACCTGACCTTGAATGTTTCCAGGGATGGGGCTTTTACCACCTCTCTGGGCAACCTGGGCCAGGGTCTCACCACCCTCAGTGTAAAAAATTTCTTCCTTATATCCAGTCTAAATCTCCCCTCCTAGTTCAAAACCATCACCCCTTGTCCTAGCGCTACATGTCCTGCTAAAATCTGGGCCAACTCATGCACACAGGAGGTCGCAGAAAAGCTTTGCCCGGCGCTGTGACCTCCCCCAGGGGCTGGCTGTGGCAAACCACTGCTTTAAAGAAAGTTTTCTGGAGCAGACAGTTCTTGCCTACAATGGCAGAAAAATCAAACGGTGACGGCACAGGTCTTCATAGAATCCCAGAACCACAGAGTGTCAGGGAGTGGAAGGGACCTCCAAAGCTCATCCAGTCCAACCCCCCTGCCGGAGCAGGAACACCCAGATGAGTTCACACAGGAAGGTGTCCAGGAGGGTCTTGAATGTCTCCAGAGAAGGAGACTCCACACCCTCCCTGGGCAGCCTGTCCCAGGGCTCTGGCACCCTCACAGGAAAGAAGTTCCCCCTCAAATCCAAGCAGAACCTCCTGTGTTCCAGCTCACACCCATTGCCCCTTGTCCTACCACTGGACACCACTGAGAAGAGCCTGGCCTCATCCTCCTCACACTCACCCTTCAGATATTGATCAACATTAATGAGGTCCCCCCTCAGCCTCCTCTTCTCCAAGCTCCAGAGCCCCAGCTCCCTCAGCCTTTCCTCCTCAGGGAGATGCTCCACTCCCTCCATCACCTTGGTGGCTCTGTGCTGGGCTCTCTCCAGCAGCTCTTCTGTGTGAGGTTTCTCCTTTTTGACAGACATTGACTCAGATTCAAGGTGCAGTCGAACTCTTTTCCAGCCCCTCGAGGTGGAAATGGAGCCGCTGTTCCCCTGCCAGTTGTAGCAGCAGCATCAGGGCTCTGAGTGAGCACAAACCACCGGCAGGAACCCACTGTGATTCCCAGATCCTTCTCAACAAGAGTCAGCACAAGAAGGACGTTTCAGAGGAAACGAGTGGTCAGGCTCTTGGTGCCCAGACACGTTTGGAGTTGGCACAGCCCAGACACACCACTAAATCCAGTGCCTTGCTGGGTGGTAGATCTGCTGCCTGCCCGGCACCCCAGGGTTTGAAGACTCCAGACCTCCTGCTCCTGCTGGCACCCAGGTGATGCCTCTGGTTCCTGGACAGATATCTGGGAGCACACACTATGGGCAGACCAATCAAGTCACCCCACTACATGGGGAAGGAGGGTGGACAAGTGACCCTGCAGTCTCTCTGCTCCGAGCCTGAGGACTACGGGGACAAGTCCCAGAGTGTCAGGGCCTGTGCCCAGCCTGCCTGCGACGCTGCGCTCTGCTCCTCAGGACACAGGACCTGGCTGTGTGTCACACACACCCAGTGTGGTGGTCTGACCCACAGTGGGACCACGTGGTCCTGTATTCACTCCCCGAACCCGGTGAGATGGGATGGGAGTCACAACAAAGGGGGCACGGTATTAGGATGAGGACAGGGAGGGCTCACTCACCAGTGATGGTCACGGGCAAAACAGACTCAAACTTGGGGAAGAAAAATCAATTTAATTCCTTGCAAATCATCTGAGTAGACACAACAACCACATCTGACAGCACCTTCCCCCACCCCTCCCTTCTTCCCGGGCTCCCATCACTTTGCTCCCCATTTCTCTACCCTCTCCCCAGCAGCACAGGGGACAGGGAATGGGGGTTCAGTCAGGTCACCTCTGCTGCTCTTCCCAGCATGGAAGTCCAGGAACAAGATGTTCCAGAGCAGCTTCCCATGGAGTCATGGACCTCTTTGGGCTCAGCTCCTGGCTCTGGCATGGGAACACCATGGGCTGCATGAGACCTTCCCCCCACTCTGGGGGTCCACCCCGGCTCTGGCAGCGATCGACTCTCGGGGTCTCAATTCCATCACACTTGCCTCAGGCTCAATTCTCTGCTCCAGCGTGGGGTCCTCCATGGCCTACACGTGGGTCTCTGTTCTACCACTGAACTCCATGGGCTGCAGAACCTCCTTTGCCTTCTCCTACACCAACTGGTGAACTGGGTGTCTCGAGGTCCTCTGTTCCCCCTCGTCCTCTTTCCTCCAACAACAAAGCTCTCTGTCTGTCTGTCCTCTGTTTAGGCCAATGGTCTTTTGTTCAGCTCAGTGGCCTCTCCTCCAGGTTCTCTCCACCTTCTTTTCAGCACAGCCCTTCCCCTCACCAATATGGATTCCCAGAGGCGTTTCTCTAGTGCTCACTGGCCCAGCCTGGCCTGGGGGGTCTCTGCCTTGGAGCCGGGGGAGCTTTTCGCTCTCACAAGGTGGCCCTTCCCCCCCACTACCAAAAAAACACTCCCCACCCCCAAACCCAACGCACCAGTTATTAACTTTTTAATTCACCCTGCTCTCAGGTAACCCTCATCTTGAATCCTGAGTCAGGACAGGAGCCCCCCAAGGAATCTGCAATCCCCACGCCGCGGTGCAGCCCTCCAACGGGCGATGCAGGGATCTGACTGGTACAAGAGAAACAAACTGAGGAATCCTGGCTTGGACAACACAAGCTGCTAAATGAGAAGCTCAAAAGGAAGAGCAAACCCTGCTGTGAATTAGCACGTTCTCCCTAGAGCTGTACCCACAGGGCCACCCTCAGCCAGGCTCTTGGGGCACATCTGGGTGCCAGCCCCATGCTGTAGAGATGGTCACCAAAGCTCCAGGAGCCCATCCCAGTGCTGGGACAGGTCCCGAGCCACAGCAGCGGGTCCAGCTCTATTATTGTATTTGCTCTAATGCTCTCTCCATGCCCCCAAAGCTTTCCTTGCATCCTACAGGTGAGAAACCACCCAAGGGGGACAGCAAAGGGCTTTCCATCATAGCTGAGCGCCGCTGCCCTTCCACAAGCGATGCTGGACGCTGTCTGGGAAGCTTCTCATGGGGCTCAATGCCCAGCAGCTGCCTGTTGTTGTCACAGGGACATTGGCCTGCTTGTCCAAACAGCCAGGGCTTGGGCCACTCTCCCTAAGAAGCTCGAAGCCAGCAAGCTGAGCAGCAGTTTCTGCAGGGCTGGCCTCTGGCGCGGGGCTGATGGCTCCAGGGTCTGTTGTTAGCAGAGCTTCTGACATTTGCCTCTTAAAACCCTCAGCTGCCTGACAGCTCCCTTTTAATTTTGGCCCAATGACCCAACCTCCCCTGTTGAGTGGGAGTGGGGAATTAGAAGTGATTAACAAGGCTCTTGTTGGAAGTTATTTGTGCACTTTATGCTAATCCCCTTCAGTGACAACTTTTCTTCCAGTGACAAACGGCCGCACAAATGATCCACTGACTGCCAAGCTGGCACTGATTCCAACACAGACACCTGCTGGTGGATCTGAATGGTGCTGAGAAAGTCCACATGTGGCTGGGCAAGGCAATGTGGCAACCGAGCAATAAAACCTGAACAGGTCCCCAGGCCAGCTGGCGTGCAGGGACCAGCAGTGCCCAAGTGGCCAAGAAGGCCAAGAGCATCCTGGCCTGGATCAGCACCAGTGTGGCCAGTAGGAGCAGGGAAGTTCTCTTCCTCCTGCACTGGGCACTGCTGAGGCCACAGCTCAAGTGCTGGGTTCAGTGTTGGGCCCCTGACTCCAAGAAGGACCTGGAGGTGCTGGAGCGTGTCCAGAGAAGGGAACGGAGCTGGGGAAGGGTCTGGAGCACAAGTGTGCTGAGTTCCCGGCTGAGGGAACTGGGGGTGCTGAGCCTGGAGAAAAGGAGCCTCAGGGGAGACCTTGTGGCTCTGTCCAAGCCCCTGCAAGGAGGGTGCAGAGAGGTGGGGGTGGGTCTGTTCAACCAAGGACCAAGGGACAGGACAAGAGGAAATGGGCTCCAGTTGTGCCCAGGGCAGTTGAGATGGGATGTGAGGAAGAATTTCTTTGCTGAAAGGGTTCTGAGGCATTGGAAGGGGTTGCCCAGGGCAGTGGTGGAGTCCCCATCCCTGGAGGGATTGAAGAGTCGTGTAGACACAGTGCTGAGGGACATGGGTCAGTGGGGACTGGTCAGTGTTGGGTTCATGGTTGGACTCAATGAGCTCAAAGAGCTTTTCCAATCCAGGCAATTTTGGGATTCTGTGAAAAATCATTTTTGTCTTTTTTTTTCCCCCCCCAGAGAAACCAAGAACTCCCGTGGGCAGAGCCAGCGGGGCTGTGCTGCTGCAAAGGACGGGTGGGAGAAGAAAGGAATCACTTTAAATATAGCTGCTGGGACCAGCAAAGGGGAGAAAACCCCCAGGTTTATTGTATTTAAAACCTTCCTGTGATGGATCCTGAGATGAATTGTTTCAGGCTGTAATTATCTCTGTGTCTCCACAGAGCACCAGCGATCCTTGATGAGAGGGGAGGACCTGCCAGCATCACTCCTGCCGCTGCCACCGGCACCAGAGCAGAGCCACCCCGCAGCGACCTGCTGCCGCCCCAGAGTGCCACAGCTCCAGGGCTTCTCCAGCCACAGTCTGAGTATTTCTTAGTGCTCAGTGACGCTGTCGCCCTCTGGGCTGATTTAAAGCACATCTCTGTGCCCCAGAATGATGCCGGTGTCTTGCAGAAGCAGCCTGGAGCTACAGGAGATCTCTGTGTCTGCAGCTGTGAAAGCAGTGTTCCTCCCTCACCTCTCGGTTCTCAGGTGCCTCTCTCCGTGTTGTTTCAGTTAAAAGTGGCATTTTTGTGACCAAGATGATTAAGTTTGAGAGGAACTGGATAAAGGCTGAGGTCTGGAAAGCGGAGCCTGAATGAGATGTTAGAGCAGCTGTTGGGAGGGTCCCTGCTCTACTGAAAGCTGCAGAGCAGTTTTCATCAGATCAGTCTTCTCCTTGCTGCTGCCTCCAAAGAAGGAGGGAAGATTTATTTACTTTGTTTTAAATCAATTCCTGGCTCAATATTTTCCTGGGTTTTGCACAAAGGCCAGTGTTCACGCTGCTATTTCAAGGAGCAGCTTATTCAGGTGTTTGGTGGGAGGTTTTTTTTTTAAATCATGATGGAAGAGGGAAAAAAAATCCTGAAAAAAGAAAAGTTCCACTTTGCACCTTCAAAAAAAAGGCTCCAGCTAAAGGAGGTGACACGGAAAGCAGCAGTTCTCTGCACAAAGAGGCTTTGATGCCCGAGGAAGTGAGTTAAATAAAACAGTGACTAAAACCTCGTACTCCGGGGAGGCGGCTGGGCCGTGCGGGAGGCACCTGAGAGGGGACGCGGGAGCGCTGCGTGCACATGCTGAGACACCCCAGCTCTCTGCTCACAGACAGACAAACATTTTCAGGAGCCACTGGGACATCACAGTGGAGACACATTTTCAGTAGAAACCAGCATCTCTCTGGCTCGGTTCTGTCCTGCTTTTGGCCACAGTGTCCTTGGAAACCTTTGCCACGTGTTTCCAGCTGCACCTGGACCGTCAGCTCAGGAACTGCCTCTCCTCCACACACTGTCCCTTCTTCTAAAACAACCACTACAGAGTCATTTACACTGCTGTGGCATCAGCTGGCTCACTGCCCTGCATCTGGATGCAGTGAAGGAGGTTGTGTCTGCTCAGAGGTGCCGTCCCAGAGCTGGAAACTTTGAGCTCACAGAGTCAGAGGAAGGACAAAACTCTGCTCCTTCATGTCTCAAAAGAGAAGTTGGGGGTTGTAGTTGTTACACCCAGAGGTAAGACCATGAAGTCCTGCACTTGCTCCACCTCACCCAATGTGAGGACATGGGTGTTTGAGGTTCTCTGTCCTCCCCTTCCTCCTCCTTCCCCACCGCAGGGATGCTCTCCTCCTTGTTTAGGCTGACGTTGTCTTTTGTTTAGGTCAATGGCCTCTCCTCATGCTTCTCTCCTCCTTCTTTTCAAAACAGTTCTTCCCTCATAAATATTGATTCAAAGAGGCATTTCCCTACCACTAAATGGCTCAGCCTGGGCTGGAGGTGGGTCGGGTCTGCCTTGGAGCCAGGGGAGCTTCACCAAGCTTCTCACAGGGGCCATCAATGTAGCCCCAAAACCCAACACAGGGGTAAACAGAGGGAAACAAGAGCCAAGACATCAAACATGCACGTCCTGACCAAGCTGCTGTGAGAAAGGGCCTTCCCTTCCTCATTTGTTTTGAATGACTGCTATGTAATCTGTTAAGGTTAGAAAGGGGATGCTGAGAAACTGCTGGATCAACCACACGTGTGCGCCGGGGATTTCTGTGGAAATCTGGAGCAGCGCTGGCAGTTTTGCCCAGACTCCTTCATTTCCCTCGGGATCGAAAGTTTGACTGGAAACATTAACAGCCAGGGAAGCGCTGGGTTGTGAAATTATCCTTCCTGCAACCTAAACAGGGTCACATCGCTGCAGGGCTTGGGGCGGGGGGAGGAGGACCCCAGGGACACGCGCGGCGACTGTCCTGATTCAGAAACCAGCACGGAGCCCAGGCCCCGGCGCTCCTGCTGAAGAGCATCGAGACACCCAAGGGGATGACTTGTAAAGGGAAACTTAAAACCACAGAGCACTCACAGACACGTGTGCAAGTTTCTGGTAATCCCCAGCTCTGAGGTCTCCCATCTGAGAGATCACATCATCGTTCCTCCGGTCCATCTCATGGTGGGCAGCACATTCAGGGGTGGTGGAGGACAACCAAGGGGTTCAGCTAGTTTAGCCAGCCAAAATGTGCAAGGCATTTGACACTGTTCCACACAAAATCCTTGTCTCTAAATTGGAGAGGCATGGACCGGATGGGTGGACCACTTGGAGTTGGCTGGATGGTCACACTCGAGTTGTGGTGAGAAGCTCGATGTCCAAGTGGAGACCAGTGACGAGTGGTGTCCCTCAGGGGTCGGTGTTGGGGCCAGTACTGTTCAACATCTTTGTCAGTGACATGGAGAGTGGGGTGGAGTGCACCCTCAGCAAGTCTGCTGGCAGCGCTGTGTGGTGCAGTTGACACACTGGAGGGATGAGATGCCATCCAGAGGGACCTGGACAGGCTGGAGAGGTGGGGCCTGTGCAAACCTCATGGAGTTCAACAAGGCCAAATGCAAGGTCCTGCACCTGGGTCAGTGTGGGCAGCAGGGCCAGGGAGGGGATTCTGCCCCTCTGCTCCGCTCTCCTGAGACCCCCCCTGCAGTGCTGCCTCCAGTGCTGGGGCCACCAACAGCACAAGGACATGGAGCTACTGGAGCCAGCCCAGAGGAGGCCACGAGGATGATGCCAGGGCTGGAGCAGCTCTGCTGTGAGGACAGGCTGAGAGAGTTGGGGCTGTTGAGCCTGGAGAAGAGAAGGCTCCGGGGAGACCTTCCAGTGGCCTCCCAGTGCCTGAAGGGGCTCCAGGAAGGCTGGGGAGGGACTTTGGCCAAGGGCAGGGAGTGACAGAACAAGGGGTGATGGCTTGAAAGTGGCAGAGGGGAGATGGAGCTGAGATGTGAGGAAGAAATTCTTTGGTGTGAGGGTGGTGAGACCCTGGCCCAGGTTGGCCAGAGAAGCTGTGGCTGCTCCTCCCTGGAAGTGTTCTCGGCCAGGTTGGATGAGGCTTTGAGCAACCTGGTCTAGTGGAAGGTGTCCCTGCTGCTGGCAGGGGGGTTGGGACTGGATGAGCTTTAAGGTCCCTTCCAACCCAGATCACTCACAGACAGGGTCAGAGACAATCCAACCCAGGCGGGTTGGCAAAACACAGGACAACTGAGATGGGACCTGGGAAAAACTGCAAAGGGCACCACACTGGACTGATGGTTCTGCCCAAGCCCCTTTCTTTCGGGCCCCTCAGTTCTCCCTGTCCTGACACTGGCCAGTCCCAGGGAAGGGGCTCAGCTCGGTCCTGGCCACGGCTTCACTTGCCCGGATGCCGCGATGCTGCCCAGGGCCAGGAATGCCGCATGGTTTTGATTTTAGCAATGTGCTGGGGCTCTGGAGAGCAGGAGCCTTCTGTTAAAAACTCTGCAACTTTGACAGCTGCTCGGAGCTCAGTCAAGTATAATCCAAACCAAACTCCTGGTGGAAGGTTCAGATAAAAGGCGGTGCCAAAAGGGGGCTCGGCCGCTGCTCCTGCCAAGTCAGAAATTGGCCTAATTGCTTCCAATTGCGTCCTCCTGCGGCTGGGCTCTGACCCAGCAGCGGCACAGAAAGTCAACTGCTGACTTAAAAAAAAAACAAGAGGAAAAAAAAATAGATACTTTGGGAACATTTTATGCTTCTTTATCTCCAACTGTTCAACCTCAGGAAAATGTGCTCTATTTCAAGATAGTTCTCAAGGAATTTATTTTGGTGTGTTTTGTTTCACAGATCCTGATCAACACTTCTGGTGAAATCACCACCATGTAAGAGGATCCTGGAGTGCAGCTCCAGCCCTGCTGCCCTCCCTTTTCTTCATCAAGAGGGGAAGTTTTAGGAACCTCCTGAATTTTACTCTAGAGCTGGCAAAAATCCTCCTGGTGAGTCCTGTTTGTTTTAGAAATTAAACTTAAAACAAAGCCAGCTGCTTTTGGGGCCAGTTCCTTCCCTCTTACATGCAAAAGCCACCACGTTCCTGCAGTTACGTAGCTCTCCTGCTCCTGCACCTCCACAGGGTTCTGCGCTGGGCTGCCCTGGTGCAGAGCAGCTGTACGAAGGACAACCTCTCTGGGGTGTCTCCTAGACCTGGCCCAGCACGAGGTGAGCTGGAAGGAGCGCTGAGGAAGGCTGCCTGGTACACGTACAACCCTCAGATCCATCAGACACAACTCAGATCAGCGTTCCCCTCCAGTCACATTTGTCTTTCAAACCAGGTATGGTTGGGGTCGAGTTTGGTTTTCCAGTGGGTGCAGAATAATGAGAAGGTCCGGCTGAACTCTGCTATTGATCACAGAATTATAGATTGGTGTGAGTTGGAAGGGACCCACCAGGATGATGGAGTCCAACTCCTGTCCCTGCACAGGACAATCCCAACATTCACACCATGTCCCTGAGGGCCTTGGCCAAATGCTGCTGGGATCTTGTCAGCCTTGGGGCCATCAGCACCTCCCTGGGGAGCCTGTGCCAGTGCTCCACCACCCTCTGCCTCAAGAACCTTTTCCTCCTGGCCAACCTCACCCTCCCCTGCCACATCTTCCTGCCATGGCCTCTGCTCCTGGCGTTGGTGGCCAGAGAGAAGAGCTCAGCGCCTGCCCCTCCTCTTCCCCTGGGGAGGAAGTTCCAGATCGCCAGGAGATCTCCTCTCAGTCTCCTCTTCTCCAGGCTGAACAACCCAAGTGCCTTCAGCCTCTCCTCACACCCTTCCCCTCTGAACCCTTCCCCAATGTTGTGTCCCTCCTCTGGACACTCTCCAGCAGCTTTAGATCCTTTTTCTCCTGTGGTGCCCAAGCTGCCCCCAGTGCTGGAGGTGAGGCCGCCCCAGTGCAGAGCAGAGCGGGACGATCCCCTCCCTGGCCCGGCTCGCAGTGCAGGGCTGGGTGCCCCCAGGACACGGGGGTCCCTCTTGGCTGCCAGGACACACTGTTGGCTCATGTTCAACTTGCCATCGACCAGGACCCCCAGGTCCCTCTCTCAGGGCTGCTCTCCAGCCTCTCCTTCCCCAGGCTGGGTGTGTCCAGGGTGGCTGTGTCCCAAAATCAGGCCCTTGCCCTTGTTCAGATTCATACAGTTGGTGGTTTCCCAGCTCCCTCATTTATCCAGATCTCTCTGCAGGGCCTCTCTGCCCTCGAGAGTGTCCACAGCTCCTCCCAGTTGGTGTCATTAGCAAACTTTGTTAGTAGTCCTTCAAGTCCTGTATCCAAGTTGTTAAAGAAGACATCAAAGAGCACTGGCCCTGCGGGACCCGGCTGTGACAGGTCACCAGCCCGATGTCACTCCATGGACTGGAACCCTTTGAGCCTGACCTGTTTCTGAGGCCGTTGCTCCCCTCAGAAAGCTGCTCTGCTGACCAAGAGCTGGCTTTGCTGCAGCACCTCGATAGCTCAGCTGAGGTGATGGATGGTGCTGCCTTCCCACCCCAGTCTGCACTTGTGCCAATGGAAGGATTACAAAATCCCATGGAGCTGATTAATAATCCAGCGCCGCCAAACCACCTCCACATAACCTCCAACTCCCAAAAGCCCGATGCAAAATATGTTTTCACAAACTATAAATCAATAAACTTTGCTTAATAAAAGCTGCTGTTACTGAAGCATAACATTAAAAGGTTCTCCAAGATGGAACAGCGGCTTTGGCAGTGGCTGCAGCAGATCCCATCACTCTCGGTATGGCCAGCACGGATTTAATCAGAAATCCCTGTGGCTGTCATGGACTGGCCACCATCTCCTGCTCTCCCCAGCACATCCCAGCCTCCCACAGCCGTGTGCTGTGTGACCACCAGCCTGTGCCTCAGTTCCCCTCCTCTCTCCCGTGGCCCCTTGGCTCTGCAGCAGCTGCAGCTGATTCCGCTGCCCCTTGGGGATAAAACCCACCACGTAAAATGTCAAGCAGGATTGCATTTTAATTTAGGAAATGCCACAATTCATAAACCCGGGGTTGTTGCTCTTATTTTATTTTTCCTTCTTTTCTAAGGGATCAAGTTTTATTGGTGAAAAGTTTAATTTTGCGAAGCGACGTGATCTTAGACTGAACTCTCCAGACAGGAGGAAATCAAAGCTTGAACGGCCACGTGACACAAGAAAAGAAGATTTCTGCTCCTAAATTTCTTCAAGATGAGAATGCCACAGGTCTGCAGGCAACCATGTCTTCCTGCCAACACTTTAGTGAGACATTTTCAGGTGTTATCATCGAGTATTTAAACACCTATTTGGCCACTAGCTGGGATTCAAGCTGCCTAAAGCTAACCTGCCAACTTCTTGGTGTGAAGCATGCTCCAAAATCTGGGAACACCTCCTCTAGCCTGCTTGGAAAAGTGACCAGGGCTGGGTTTGGGATGTTGACCTGTCTGAGCCATGCAAAGCCTCTTTTTTAGAATTAAGACAGTTTTTAGTGTCTCTGTCCCCACCCTCATTTGTTTCAGTGTAAAATAGCTCCAGACCAGCTGCTAGTCAGTGAGTTGAGCCTGGAGCTACTCTCATCTACTTGAGGACCTCTGCTCCAAAGATCTTCTACTGAACTGCACCAGTAACCTCAGCAATTTGGGGTCATTAAAAAGAATTTACTATTCATTGTAAAAAACCCCAAACAAACCCAAACCAACAACCACGTAACAATTCCTCAAGGTCCTTAGGTTTTTCTCTGACCACCAGTTGCAGCTCCAGTGCATGAGGCACTGGTGGAAGTCTGCAAGCACAAGGTGCAGGAAAGGTGTAGGTAGAGCTGCTGGTGCCCTGGGGAAATGGGTGGCCCGAGCTCTGGGTCTCCTCTAGCCCCGTTTTCTAGGGGTTTGTATTGAGTTTATGAAAAACAAAACTATAACAGGCTCCTGCAGCAGAAGCAAACCCTGGTTTCCAGTTCAGCAGTTTGAAGTGGTTTGCTGCCTACAGAATTTCCACCCGTGGCTGCTCGTTCCCATCCCACAGCACCTCCCCGTCCTGGTTCTGCCAACGTGCCTGGTCTTGTGGCTGCACCCTGAGCTGGCCCAAATTAAAGAGATCCTCTTTCTCCTTCTCCCTTCACCCCTTTTACAGTCCAGACCAATTCCGTGGTCTGGTGCAACCTCAAGTTGTCCTCTGACCTTCTGGCCTCCTTGCCCACTGCTGGGCAATGGTTTCAAAAGCTGAGTCACCACAAGTGATTGTTCTCTGGCTGCTTAACCAGGTTCCTCCAAGGCACCCACCAGTGACCAGGCGGCAGAGGGTCGAAATGGGGGTTTTAAAATGAGGTTGCAGTGCTGCCTCATGTGCTTCTTCCTGAATCACCCGTGACCATTCAGACCCTTTAACAGTTAACAGACTCCCTGCTATGGCCCTGGCTTGGGTCAGTTTGCTCTGTTCCTCGGAGGGAGGGGAGCTGCAGAAGAACTTTTGGCCGCACGGACACAGCCGCTCACCCCGCGGGTCACAGCGCGCGCCCTGGCTCGTTTCTTTACACCTCCAGACACAGCCAGGGACAGGGCATCGGCGGGTCCTGGGTGGCAGCAGGGGACAGCGAACGGGCGGTGCCCTCAGAGTGACTGGAAGATCTCGATACACTTCCAGATATGGACATTTACAGAGGAAAACTCAAAAAAACCCCCCAAACCCAGAGAACAAACAGAACCCAGGAGGATTTCACGCTGATACCCATCTAAAGAACACGAGGCTTGAGAAATAACCCGTGCCAAACAACTCAGGGTGCTGAAGAGCACAGGTTAAGGTTAATTGCCTTAAAGTTCAAGTTTTATCTGTCACATTTTTTGGTGGCTAATGGGGGAGGAGGTGATCATCGCCACAAATATTGTGTAACTGGTCAGCAATCCAGAAATTAGACAAAAAATGTCATGAGACAACTTATTTAACCCCGTTTCAATTCATGCAGCATCCTTTCTATCACAACCAGAACGAGCCCAAGCCACTAACTGGGAACCCAGGAAGAGGAAGTTTCCTGGGGAAAGGTTTCCATAACTCTTTACACTCCAACGCACTCGCAGCGGCAGCACGGCAAGCGCAAGGGTTCACCCAGGTCTAACACGAGGATGAACCTGTTACCACCAACATCTGAAACAAGATCCAAACTGCTGCAAAAGCACTTCCAGAGTGAAAACTGGCTGTCCAAAAACATTTATACTGGAAACTCTGCAGAGGCTGGAATCTGCTCGGGCATTCCCACCAGCGTCAGCGCTCCTGGACACCTCTCTGCTTTGGTCACATTACCAGACCTCTAAGATTTTATATCATTATTTAGGTATTAAAATCCAAATCACGCTGGTTTTATGTGCATGCCAAGCACCTGCAGCTCAGACAGGGAGCATTTTTCTGCATTAGCTTTTTTTTTTCTTTTTTCTTTAAGATTTGCTCTGGTTTCTGGATGTCCACATCGAAACTCTCACCCCGGTGAGATGCCTTTGCTGCCATGGCAATCACAGCCCAGCGCAGCCGCCGGCTCAGTGCAGAGGCTCGCTAACAGAGATGGCAATTTGGAAACCGTTGCTTTTTACACTCAAGTATTTCTATCAAGTGAGAACATACGGCCCATAAAAGGTGATGCCCCTACAGCCCGTGTTCCACCCAGCACGGCTCCGCCAGGCGCTCCGAGGAAAGGCGGAATAAAATCAATCAGTGCAGACCACGGAGGACACTTAAAACTTTATTGCTGAGCCCTTCCTGACAAAAATTTGGCTGGAAAGCTCAAGTAATAAGCACTGAAGGTAGCTTAATGAGGGAGGGATCCTACATCAGAGGGAAAAAGCTTTATAGTGAAACTGTGAATGTGGCCAGAACAAGAATTATGTGGAGTCTCTCGAGGAGCAACAACCAGCGAGTGATGGCAGCCACCACTGACCCACCAGCACACACACACACTGACCAGGGTTTTAAGTTTTACAGAAAAAAAAGATTGGATGACAAGAAAAGAAGGAGCAGTCTGTAAAAGAGAGGAAGGGTGGTTGACAAAGAGCTGGGAAACAAGTGAAAAGCTGCAATGGCATCTGTGTGGTAGGCTGGGACTGGGCATTCTCCTCGGCTTTCATGTTCCTACCTAACCCATAGCCCATGGAGAAACACAGGGGTTATGAAGTACCACAAGGAACAGATGGATGAGCCTAAGCACAAGCTACAGGGTATTTCCTATGAAAAAACAACTGGCCCAGCATAAATAGGATTAAAAAAATAAAAATCAGTTCTTGCTTTTACCCCCCTCCTCCCAATCCTGCCGTTCATCTCCTCACTTCTGCACGACAGGATCCACACCACGGGGCTGCCCATTGCACTCCTGGAACTGCCCATGTGAATAACGTTTTTTTGAGGAAGAGAAACTTTGAGCAAAAATGGCATGTGATGAAAAGGTACTCACCACCACGAAACCAGAAGCTTTTGCCAAATAATGGGGCAATGGGAATTGATTTCAAAGGGAATTTCAGTTTCCATTTTCTAGCAACATCCTCATCAAAGCAACAGAACAGGTGGAGGTAGCAAGGTTTACCCTGGGTGATTTCACAGCATTGACTTGGTTATTTCTGTATCAGTGACTTTAATTCTGGGCTGTTCTGTTGTGACACAAGGAATTAAGTATTCAGCTCGTGGAGATTCAGGGACAACAGGACAGTGCTGACCTTGTACACGGAGATGGTCACACACCAACACCTCCCTCTCACTAGAATCTCCTCTGCCTGCCTTTTGCTCCCGTGCCCTATTCACAGATATCACCTTTTCCACACTTGTATGAGCTCATTGCAGTGTTCCCCCTTCTCACCTGTGCATTTAGGGAGATCCCATCAATTAAAGGTGGAAAAACTCCCACGTGATATTATCATAGCACCTAAGGAGGAATGTGACAAGCAGCAGGGACAGCCACAGGGAACTGCTGGTAAATGACATCCGAATGCAGCTGTTTGGCACCGACAGCTCGGTCAGTGAAACCTCCTTTGCTCTGTCTGCTTCTTGAAGAGGTTTTTCCCATCTCTGTACTGCTGCACTCCCAGTCTGGCTTCTCCAGCATCACCACCACTACTGCAAGAACCACCAAGATTTCCATGCTCACATTTTTGCTTTCACCTAAATCCCACTGCCAAGAGAAGCTGAGGGAAGCTTTTCTCCAGGCCCTCCCATTCCCACTCAGAACCTTTCCATACCCACCAAAGCTCCCACCACCTCCTCCTACAGCCACAGGGTCCCCTAAGAGCCTGCAATCCCATCAGGGCTATGGACAGAGAACACCAGCATCTCCCAGGAGTTTGCATCAAAGCAGATGGGCACGCGCCCCGAGCACAGCAGTCGCGGCTCCGGCGAGGTGTTTGCCACTTGTTTATATGTGTGGATGTGTAAAGGGGGGAAAATGAGTCAGCATAAGTACACTGAACATGGCTGATTTTAAAAATATGTTTTTTTAAAGAATTTTAAACATTTACAGCTTTACTTCAGGACTAAGAGCACGTTTGGAAGGTTCCTCACCCGCTGTTAAACTGGTTATCAACACGACAGCAATTGACAGGGGAAATGGTGAGCACAGCTGTGAAAACTGATGAGGAAAGTCCACCTAAGCACACAGGGGACAGTTCTGTATTATCTAAAACCTCCTCAGAGACACTCCAATTGCAGAGGAGGAGAAAGCACAGGCTCGTGCTCCTGATTTAAACAGCCCAGGAGCACCCAGCAGCCATCGAGGCTGAAGCTCCCGAGGTCAGGAACCGCTGCCGTTAACACCCCGGCACTGGGTTAAACCCCTTCAACATATTTCAGGCAAAGCTTTTTCCAGACCAAGATCTGTCACTTCAAAAGGAGCAGACAATGCACATCTGATTTGAGCAAACACCAGTGCTCAGATTAATTTAATGCTTACATCTAAAATTAGCCTGCCTTTTTAAAACTAATTCCTCCAGGCTTTGGCTCTGGCATGATAATATTTCTTGACGGCGAGGAGACCGCCCGTGTAACGACACAGACCCGGGGGTTTGGGGATGGCCTTTCACATGACTCCAGAGCTATTAGCAATGCTGTTACGAAATGTTCCCAACTTTCAGACACTTTGGTAGATGGAGACACCAGCTCCACTTTGGGGAGAACTTGGCAACTACCTCGAGGTGCCTCCTGCTACAGGTGGTTTTCTTCTTTTTTTTTATTTTTTTGTTTTTTTCTGTGGTGGTGTTGAAATTATTAAACTATCCCCCAGGCCAGCACAGCCCAAGGGTGAAACCGAGACAGCAAACCTCAGCAGCAGGGTTAAAGCGCGTACGAAAGCGCGCGGTTTAACAAGCTGGTCAGGTTTTGCCTCATTTTCATCCAGCCGTAGCCTACCGGGACAGCGATGCTGCTGGGAAAAGCAAGATACAGAGGAAACTCCCATCACAGCAACTCCCTACAGCCATTAATGCAAATCATCCCAGCAAAAAAGGGCTCTTTGCCATTTGCTCACAACCTGTTGCTGCAGAGGCACCGTCCCTAATCCCATTCAAACCATCCTCCTTGCCAAAGCAAACCACAGCCACGGGTCTCCAAGGGCAAGACAACAAAGCACCGCCGCCACGCTCTGCGCAGAGCACGTGCCCAGCCGGCCTCCCCGTACCACGGAAAGGAAAAGGCTGCTTACTCTGAGTGTCTTTGCGATCGGGGAAGGAGAGGCCGGGGGAGAATCTGACTGAGCTTTCCTGCTGCGAGTATATTCTTTGCTCCTGGTGTACAAGGACGACATGGCCTCTCAGGATGGGTGTCTTGGAGAAGCAATTCAAGTCTTGCTCTCCTGTCGCTCTCCGGCGCTGGGCAGGTCCTTCTTCCAAGGTCAGAACAAACTAATTGAACTATTCACAGCTCTGGTAATTAAACCCTGCTGTTTAGGATGTATAATTTTAGGCATTAATCTGCTGCAGGGAGAGTTGAGGCTCCACAATGCTTCTTGGCCGAGAAGAAGAAGAGAAAGTGTCAAGGACTTGCTGTGTTCCAGCGCCGGGCGTTGTTCCGGGCCAGCCTCACCAGCCGGGTCCCATCCCGACTTCTCCACAAAAGGACATTTCCCCTCGTCCGGAGCGTGTGCCGCAGGACCAGAGCGCTCTCCTCCCAAAACTGCAGGAGGCAAAACCTCCCAGCTCGAGAGGGACAGCCAGAAAACCAGCTGGGTTTAGCTAGACACGAAGCTTTTGCCAAAAAAGAAAAGAAAAGAAAAGAAAAGCAAAACCTGTTTTACTGCGGAGCGCTGCTGCGAGCTCGCTGCCGTCACGGCGCAGCGCTGCGTGCTTTAAGCGAAACGCAAAAGCATAAATCAGGAACAAACGCTGGTTTGGAAAGGGGCAGGCCAGATGAAGTTGTGTTTTGTTCCGTCCTCCTCCTCCTCCTCCTCCTCCTCCTCCCGGGCGCCGTTCCCCACGCGCAGCTTCTCCCGGCCCTCCCCGCCCGTTGCCTTCTGACATTCCAGATCCTGACTCGCTCCGTGAGGAATGCTGGAGAGTGGCCAGCAGCAGCGATTCACTTTCAGCTTGGGATTTGGGCTGCCACTTGTAGGGGAAAAAAGGGAAAAAAAAAAAAAAGAAGAAGGAAAAAAAAAAAGAAAGGGGAAAGAAAAGAAAAGAAGCAACGAGCTGCTGAGGCCCGGCGGGCGGAGGGGAATCGACGGCACTCGGCAAGGCTGAACCGCCAGCACGCGCTGTGTGGCTGTGACAAAGGGAGATGTTTTAGAGGACAGGGAGCAGCTCACACCAGTAAAGGGAGGATGAGCTCAGGCAGCACCACCGGAGTTTTGCTGGTTTCGAGCTGCGAGAAGGCGACGCGGAGCCGTGTAACGTCCGCTCATGGAAACGAGCGCTCGGGATTGAGGAGGAGGGGAGAGGAGCTCAGAGGACAGGAAAAAGAGTGAGGAGAGCATGAAGAGTGAGGAGAGCATGAAGAGTGAGGAGAGCATGTACCTGTCCCCACAAACTTCCAGCTCGCTCTGTGCTGAGCTGGGCGGCCGCTGCACAAGGAACTCACCGGAGAACTGCTGAGATGGCGACTGCTCACTGCCAAGGCAGGTCGATGGCGCTCGTGTCCCGTCTAGGTAAGCACGTGGGATGTTCAAGTGAAAAAGCCCTCAAACACACAGCAGGCAGGCTGATTTCATAGCTCTCATACACCAAACACAGCCTTAAAGTCACCATAAAGTTGTAAATCGATGTCTGTCTTTTTGCTGGAAAGGCCTCAGCCCAGGTATTGGCACTGGCCCAGTCCCAGTAAGGTGGAGTTAATGAACCAGTACCACCCCAAAGGATGTAGAACCACAGTATCACAGAACTGTAGTGGTTGGAAAAGACCTTTAAGACCACTGAGTCCAACCATAAACCCAACACTGCCAATTGCACCTCTAACCCATCTCCCTCAGCACCTTGTCTTCCCATCTGTTAAATCCCACCAGGGATGGTGACTCCACCACCTCCCTGGGCAGCCTGTGCCAATGCTTGACAACCCTTTGGTGAGGAAGTTTTTCCTCAGATCCAATCTAAACCTCCCCTGGTGCAACCTGAGGCCATTTCCTCCCGGCCCACAGAGGGTGATTTACTGCAGATCACCGGCTGCTCCTCATGCCCGGCCAGGGTGGACCCCAGCAGCTCTGCCTCCAAGAACTTGATCCCAAAGGTGGTAACACCAAGTTTTACTCCCAGTTTGAGATGTGGCCCAGCTTGCCATGTACAGGGATGTGCATGGAGAGGATGAACCCAACCATGAGCCAGCGAAGGGGCATCTCCAGCTGCCCGGTCCCCTGTGCGGCTGCCGGGGGGTCCTGCTGCTCCTGGCGCTGCTGGGGCCGGGGGCGTTTCTCTTTGCTGGGACTTTTTGCATCCCCACTGCAGGTGCTGCTGCTGGAAGGGATGAAGGATGAAGGGAGAGGTGATGCTCCAGTTTAGCCCACTGCACTGGGATGCTGCAAGGAGGGGTTGTGCTGCAGCCCAGACAGGACCCCAGGGCTGGGGTATTGGTGGGGGGGAAGGGGTCTGGTGAAGGGCTGGAGACCATTCCCCAAGGAACCACCAGTCTGGTCAACCAGATGCCACCAGCAGCCATGGAAACCTCAGCCCTGTTGCTGGTTTCTGTAGCTTTTTCTAAGCAGAGACCATAGAATCATAAAATCACAGCATCGTTTTGGCTGGAAAAGCCCTTTGAGCTCATCGAGTCCAACCATGAACCCAACACTGACCAGTCCCCACTGACCCATGTCCCTCAGCACTGTGTCTACACGACTCTTCAATCCCTCCAGGGATGGGGACTCCACCACTGCCCTGGGCAACCCCTTCCAATGCCTCAGAACCCTTTCAGCAAAGAAATTCTTCCTCACATCCAATCTCAACTGCCCTGGGCACAACTGGAGCCCATTTCCTCTTGTCCTGTCCCTTGGTCCTTGGTTGAACAGACCCACCCCCACCTCTCTGCACCCTCCTTGCAGGGACTTGGACAGAGCCAGAAGGTCTCCCCTCAGCCTCCTTTTCTCCAGGCTCAGCACCCCCAGTTCCCTCAGCCGGGAACTCAGCACACTTGTGCTCCAGACCCTTCCCCAGCTCTGCTGCCCTTCATTCCTCATCCAGACCCACTCACACGCACCCGAACCAGCTACTGAGCAAGTTGCTGGGTGCCTGGAATGAACCCATCTGCAGCACACGTTCTGCTCCAGGTCCATCAGCTGCTTTATCATGAAACATTTCCTAGCAAGTGCAGAAGAATATCTATATAAAAATAATTTAGGAGTATTACTGCATTGGATATCTCTTTGTTGATCTGAAATATTGCCCCTTTTCGCACACTGCTTGGCAACCGTGTAATTTTACTGACATCCATGGTTGGGGAAGGGTGCTTGGAACAGCAGCTGCATTAATTTCTGCTGCCATCCAGCATCTCCACGATCCAGGGGCGATGAGGGATTGCTGCGTGACCACGGAGAGCGGGCAACGGGGCTGCCGGATTGTCCTTCTCCAGGACACTTTGAGATCAGGTTTCTACTTGGTACCTCATCATGAGCAAGGAGGGGATTCATTATTCACTGGCTGCAGGAGGGAGGGGAATAAAAAAAGTTTGGAGAGGTCTAATTCAGCCTGGCAATATTTCTGCATTCCCTTTTAAAGGTATGGAAATTAAGTCCAGACACACAAGAAGGCAGTGACAGGCACCCCGCTGCTCAAGGAGACTGTGACAGGAGCTTGATCTTTCCAGCCTCCATCTGTTGCCCTCATCACTCCCACCTTCCCTCTCTCCCAGTGGTCCAGAGCCTCACTCTGCTGTGCAGTGACCACGAGGGAACCCAGACACTTGAAATGCAGATCTCCAGCACCCACACCCACGGGTCAGGTCAGCCTCTCGCCCTTGCCTCAGCTCCTGGGGTTTCAAAACAGCAAGTGAAACCGGGCTGACCCGTGTGGCCACCAGCAGACCCGAGTGTCTCAATCACAATTACCAGGCTGACAAAGCCCAGGTCAGTCACCAAGGCGGAGTTAAACCAGCTCTAAATTGCAGGGTTCTGCTTCCCCTCCCATCCAGTCCTAGACCAACCCCGGCCGCCTCCCTCCACGGTCGCTTTTCTGCTGAGGAGGGGTGGGAAATTTCCCAAATCAACATTTCAGCACAGAACTCACAGCCCGAGCCTAAAACCAAAACAAAACCTGAGCTTTCTCTTCCCTACTAATTAAAAGTTAATTAGTCATCCAGTGCAGATGCTTCACAGATTGACAAGACGCATCCTGGTGGACAATAACTCATTTTAAAGAGAAGGGGAGGCGTGAGAACGAGCATCCTCCCCAGGCAGGAGAAAGCCAGCAGAACGAGATGCAATATGGCAAAACACGCCGGGTTTCGTCGCTATTTTCACAAAGGTGCCTCATTGACTCTTTTTTTCCTGCTGTTTTTATGGTTTCCTCTCAAGTTCTCCCCTGTGTCCGTATGAAACCCGACTCTTTGCAGCGCTGCTGTCTGCACGTCCCCGTGTTTGCAATAGTCAAGGTCATGGTTTAGCTCTGCCTGTTTCTGCCTGTTCAGGATATTCCTAAGAACCAGCAGCCTGGGCTGTGCTAGAGCTGTGGTGCTGCAGATTTTGCTCAGGGATATTCCTACAGCTACCAGGGAGCCAGGCAAAAAAATCATCTTCCCTGAGCATTTCCACTGGACACAAAGCCCTGAGCCTGCCCAGCCTGCTCACTTCACTGCAGCACATTTCTGGGCAAAATCACCTCAAAGTTTCTTCTTCCCTCTGAGTGCAGCAGCACAGCGTTCTGTAGTGCAGTGTATTGCCTACATTGATATGAAATAGTGTATTCCATATAAACTATCGGACTACATTCAGTATCTCTCTCCCTGGAGAAAAGGAGGCTGAGGGGAGACCTTCTGGCTCTGTCCAAGTCCCTGCAAGGAGGGTGCAAAGAGGTGGGGGTGGGTCTGTTCAACCAAGGACCAAGGGACAGGACAAGAGGAAATGGGCTCCAGTTGTGGCCAGGGCAGTTGAGATGGGATGTGAGGAAGAATTTCTTTGCTGAAAGGGTTCTGAGGCATTGGAAGGGGTTGCCCAGGGCAGTGGTGGAGTCCCCATCCCTGGAGGGATTGAAGAGTCGTGTAGACACAGTGCTGAGGGACAGGGGTCAGTGGGGACTGGTCAGTGTTGGGTTCATGGTTGGACTGGATGAGCTTAAAGGGCTTTTCCAATCCAGGCAACTCTGCGATTTCCTGTACTTAGAGTTATGGTCTTGACTATGATCACCCCTTTCAGATGGCTGTCTTCTCCCTTCCTCTGGTAATGACACCTGTGTTTGCACCCAGGTATTTTAAATAGAGAGGAGAACCCATATCCAGTAAAATTATGTACCAGAAAGAAGATGAAGCCTTGAGCTAAATATTTGTAGGGAAAAACACTCCTTCTATCTGTGTTGAAAGTCTTCACCTACAGAATGTCACACTGATAACATAAATTTAAGCAGCAACATAACTTTCCAACCTGCAGGAGACAAAAACAGGAAACAAAGGTAGGAATTAAAGCCAGAGGTGCAGAATGATGCTCATGGGTGATGTGAGCCCACGGGCTGTTCTCTGGGAGCACAGAGGAGAAGGAAAGAAGTCCTCTTGGGAGACCAGAATTATAATAAAAGTTGAAGGATGAGGGAGAGCCGTTGGTATTTTTGGAAGAAATTATCCCAAAACTATCTCCTCAAAGTCATAGCTGTCATTTTCCCCACCAGGTTCACCACACTCTGCATGACTTCCCATTCAGCTGACTCCTTTCATTCGTAGCCAAACCTCCCTCTCTCCCCAGCACAGGCAGGTACTGGAGAGCATGTTGGTGTCTCCAGCTGCACAAGGCTCAGCTGATGGAGGGGCTGAGCTGAAGATGTGAACTGAGGCCACACAGCTCCAGGATGCTCTCCATGCCACGTACCTTCCTGCAGGGCCTCCTGAGCTACCTCTGTGAAATAGAACACAGCCAGGGACCATCCCTGCCCTCCAGCACACAACCCTGCAGAGCCCTGGGCTGTGGGAAGGGCTCTGGCATTGTCTTGTCCTTGGACAACCAACACTCTTCCAGCACAACGGGGATCGCTCCCAACAGGCGCCTTGGACACAGCCACACTGATCTGATGGGTATGAGGGTTTGGTAACACCTTCCTTGGCAGCTGGACTTAGTGCTGGAGGACAGTAAGTTTGTCCCTACACCGGGACTAACGCTCTCAGCCTTTGAGGAGGGGTCTCACAGCCCTTACTGCGACCCTCTGCTATGCCGGACCAAGCCATGCGAGACCAACGGGGATGGACGGCAGGGACACAAGATGTGAACTGGAACCCAACTGGATGAGCAGCAAGAGGGAGAGGCAGGCAACACACTCCTGTTTTCCCTTGAACCAATCGCTCAGACCACTTTTCTCACTTTTTTTGAGAAGCAGAGAACCCCCCAGCTGCTCAGTGCAACCCCAGACACCACTGGTGCCCCCTTCCCCAGGGTTCAGTTGTTTGCTATTCAATTAAGATAAATCTTCACAACCCTCACTTCTGGATTTCCCACCCACGGGAGGAGAGTGAGCTCTGTGTGTGCTGAGTCATGTTCCAGTCCAAGGAAACACTGAAATAAGTAATTTGTATTTTATGCAATACTTAAATCAATTCTAAAGCCACATTTATTCACAGGACACTTCTCTGGAGAGACAGAGCGAAATAAACTATCCTGGCAGTGGTTTCTGAGAGCTGGGCTACAAAGCCACTATATCCCCATAAAATAATTTTTCTGAGTCTAAAGTAGTTCCATAAAAAATCCAGAGAAACCGAGTTTAAACATGAAAAAACCCATTAATTATTGATGCAGGCTATAGAGAGAGGCGAGATTGGATTTCCCATTGCTTTGACGTTACTGGATGGGCATACAGAACTGAAACCCGTAGTGGAGGAGTACTGCACCTCCCCTGTGACAACACTGGCACTGGGGGCCAAGTGTCATAAATCCTGTGATGCCCTTCACCTCAGGACATTGTATCTTTGCTGCTGTTTGAGCCCTAAATAATGCACAGCCTCTGCACACGCTAAATGGCACCACCGCTTCGGCCCTAGGAGGGTTTCTCGCTTGCCTTGCTGTCTGATATGTCCAAACCAGACACAAGTGGTGTTATTTGCAAAGGAAAAGCCTGAAATCAATCTGAGCTTGGGTCTGACAAGCCAGGAACACCAGTTTAACAGGCAGGGCTCCCCAGTTGGATGGAAGGTTACACACCAGTGCTCACTGCACCTCAGGTACCTGCACACCCACTGTTTCTTCCTCTACGTGGGATCTTGCAGTAAAAAGTCTCTAGGGTATTGCCAAAGCATTTGGAAAGGAATTCACCTGCAAAGAAAAGGCTGAGCCTTGTTAACCCTCCTGTTCTCACATCTTCATTCCCTGTACCCATTGCTTTTTGTGCAAAGAAATTCTGCTGCTTCTGTGGAGAAATTGTTCATTCCGGTGCATGATGAGCTGATTTGGAATTAGCAGCACTGTCACTTAACCCAGGAGATGCAATGGAAAGCCAGGCTTCACAAGCTGCAATAATACACCTCCTTTTTTGTCCAGCTAACTCTCCATTATCTAGGAACTGCAATCCACTTTGCAGATACCCTGTAAGAATCCAGAGAGCTGAAGAGCGGCTGCCGCTGTGTGGGACAGCTCAGGGTCAAAGCTGTAGCAGCTGCATTCACACTAATACCCAGCCCACTATTGTTTTGGATAATGAAAAGTTGATTGAAAATACATGCTGTATAAAACTCACTTTAAAACACGGTAAATATATGACTTTAAAATTATATGCAAGCTTTAGCAGGTTCAGTTAAGGCTTCCCAGGGCTTATTTAGAAGTGCAAAAGGCAGCGGTGGTTGTTCGGCAACAGAGGCTGAAGGGCTGTAGCAAAGAAATTATTGGTCAGGCAATGAGCTGTGTTGTAAACGTGATGTGAGGGCACTGCAGCAGTTTGCCATAAATGGAATCTAAACTGTAGAAGTGAAGAGGCTTTCATCTGCAGTGCCCTGACGAGGACTCCCAGGAGCTGATCTGGCGGTGCGTCTCACGGGTAGGGAGCAGAAGGGAAGGATCTTCCTCTCCTCCCAAACATACACACAGCAGCTGACAGTCTACAGCACATATAGCATCACACTCCCCCCACTTTTTATTCCCATCACTAAATTTAGCACAAAAAGGCTGGGAGCTACACTCATTAGGCATACCTGGATTAGCCTTAAATGGGAGAAGCAGATACTTTTAGTGTGGGCTGAGAACAGCAGATTTTTAACATAAAACTTCTGAATTCTCTTCTTCTTGCTTTCTTACCAATACAGAAAATAAAAAGCAGGAGTGAAGAGAGTTTGAAAAGCATCATTCACAGCACAGAAACATCATTTGAGCACCTGTAAGCATAAAAATATGCATGCAGGAGAAAAGTCTTCCAGGAGTTCTGTGGAGCAGAACTGAGTTTTTGGAAGGACAGATAAGGTGCCTTGAACACTCAAATCCAGGATTTATAACAGGATGAGAAGCAGGGGTGTTCAGTGACACCTCTGGAGACCTCCTGAACTTCAGAGATTGAGAATTGAATTTAAAGAGAAGACTGCAGAAGAGGGAGAAGGATTTCCTTATCTTGAGTTCATCATCTCCAGGAGGGTGATGGCGAGATGTTACCGAAATGGATGGCCATGGCAGCAAGTATCAGCAACAACAAAACAATGCTGCAGCAACAGGCTCCTCTGGGAGGGACACACATGTGGCAGTGGCTGCTCTGCCAAAAATAAATGTCTCTGAGACCACACATTTGATTCCATTCAAGGCTATAAATGCAACCACAGTTACAAACCCCAGCACTCTGTATTTTCAGGCCATAATCCTCACAGTGCTACACACCAGCGGGCAGACTGGTGCCTGCAGATAACTTGCTTCACCTTCACCCAGAACCTGGCTCTGTCCTCTCACAGTCAGGCTTCTGGCCCAAACTCAGTACCAACTTCTGTTAAAAACAACAACAAAAAGCAGCATGATAAAATCCAGAGATACTTTCCACTGTCCACTCAGAAGCCCAGTGAGCACTGCTCACGCCAAAAACCAAGTGATTTCATCCAGTTACTACCACTGAGGATGAAATCGTGCTGGAACATAATATTTTCCAGCCCAAGCCGTTCTGCAAGTGTTTACTGGCAGGTTCCCTCCTCCCTGATCCAGCTTTCTGACAGGGGATGAAGAAGCACAAACACACTGAGCTCCAACCCAGGGACGCAGCAGAAACCTGCAGAGATCTGAACAGGCTGTGTGAGGGAAACTGAGAGAGCAAACACTGTATAAGAACCAGATGTAAACACAGCTATTCCAAGCTAAGGGACTTTCCAAAATATGACATAGAGAAATAGCAATCTCAGGGCACTCACAGAGTCAGGATTCATTTTGCTCTTTATCTAAATTTGTCAAATTCTGCAGCGCTCTCACCCGCCCCGGCCGCTCCACAGCAAGAAAACCTTTCTGCTGGCTCCTCCGTGGAAGCAACGGCTGACACAGAGCAATAACCTGGTGCCACTGGCCAAACAGATGTATAACAGCAATGCATTGCTATTTAACTCAGTTTCAAGCCTATTTCTGGCCTTCCTTCAACAGCAGCAGATTGTGGTGCAGAAGGTTATGTGCAGTCCCAAGGAGGAAATCTAGGAGCAATGAAAAAAAGCCTACCTACACGGGAAAAAACCAACCCAAACCCCAACCTACACACAACAGCACCCAGCAGTAGCTCCATGCTGGGCACCTACTATAACGAGTAACAGAAACGTGCTGAGGCGTGAATTAAATCAAAGCTGGTGGGAAATTCCTGCCAGGAAAGAGTTTTGCAGCTTAAGGATTCTACATCTTGACATATCAAATAATGAAGTAGCTGCTGCCAAACAATGTTACTTCTCATAGGGAAACTCCAAGTCCAAGAGCAAAAACCTAACAATGACTTTCCAAATCAGAGGCTTTTTCTGAAGAGAAGCATGTGGGAGGATATAAACTGAGAACAAAAAGTGACCTTTTAAAGACATGGGGGACAAACAGCACGACCACACTTGCACCACTGGAACACACAGTTTTTCCTACAAGTGGTAGTTTCCAAAGGATATTTTATTGCCAGGGAATTTGACTTCAGTTTTCCAAACAAATTTAGGTTGCTCTTCAGTTCCTTGTTAGCCATCTGGCAATACAGCTTCTGCTTTTTGCTCCTTCTGGACATATTTAGGAGATAAATAATTTACTACCTAAACATCGGGCTGCACCGTTTTGCATGGCACTTCCAGGCAAAAGGAGCTATTGGCTTCACTGGGACTTTGCCATGGGGCCAGAAAGAGGCACTGACCAGCAGATGGGTGGGAAGGGCTGGAAAGGAGCACGCTCGAGCTGCATCTGCTGAAGCCATCTCCTGTTGTCCATGCACAATTCACTGATCCTCTATGGCACAACAGCGTGTTGACATCACAGAGCCATTAAGGGCTACCCAGACATCTACTGCTGGATGCAGGAATTTCAATACATCAGATCAGATTTTTTGGAGGTTGTCTTCAACCACATCATGAGAGACACCCTCTCTGCAGCCTGCTGGATGACTGACAAGGAAGTACGATCATAGAATCCCAGACTGGTTTGGGTTGGGAGGGACCTTAAAGCTCCTCCAGTCCCAACCCCCCTGCCAGCAGCAGGGACACCTTCCACTAGACCAGGGTGCTCAAAGCCTCATCCAGCCTGGCCCAGAACACTTCCAGGGAGGAGCAGCCACAGCTTCTCTGGGCAACCTGGGCCAGGGTCTCACCACCCTCACACCAAAGAATTTCTTCCTCACATCTCAGCTCCATCTCCCCTCTGCCACTTTCAAGCCATCACCCCTTGTTCTGTCACTCCCTGCCCTTGGCCAAAGTCCCTCCCCAGCCTTCCTGGAGCCCCTTCAGGTACTGGGAGGCTGCTAGAAGGTCATCAGCTCCCAAAGGGGCAGAGCACCTGCTATAAGTAGTTAAGCAGTTAGAGATATTTTTCCTCTCCGGAATTTTGAGCCTGTCATGATGAGACAGTTTGGCTGTTTTGAACAGAAATTAACATTCTGCTCAATTACAGGTACAAGCACAAACACGTGCTGTCAACCTTGAAAAAGTCAAACATTCTAAACACAATTAGACCTACAACAACAGTTAAGATTCATTCTGTCTTCGGGACATGGTCCAGGGAGCAGCAGTTCCTCAGGCCAATGGGTCCAGGCTAACAGCCACAGTGACCGTGACTGGTCCTGGCCCCCGGCGTGGCCGCGCTGGATCCGCGCTGCGCTGGAGGGGCAGAGATGCACCATGGCACCAGTCCTGCTGCCACCCTGGACACCTGAGAGAGAGCTGCCATGTAGGCAAAGGGACAGGGCCCTGGGGTGACATGGGATAATCCAAGCTGACTGCACAGGCCTGCTGGCAACGCCAGGAAAAGCCCGAGGATCTGGGGGGTATCCCAGGCATCGCTGACCTCGGCTCCAGCGCCTCAGGAGGAATTACTTGCTGACAACTGAGAAAGATCAGTCACCTCCAACTACACTGCAATTGTGAGAGCAAGTTACCAAACAAGAAGCTAAAGCACAAAGTTACCTTAAATAGTTCTGAGTCTGTGACCTTGAAAATCGTTCCTGGAGGACGTCGCTGTTTCGCTTCATCTTCCTGGGACTCACAGATTGGATTTTCGCTGGGTTTGTGTTACTCATCTCCATCATGGACACTGCTTCACATTACACCTCCCTAATTCAGCAGCTTGGTGAATTAGAGGAATTAACCTGAGCACATTTAGCTGTAACCCTGACGTCTGCGTAGCCGACCGGGACCGCTCGGCTTTAAGCACAAACAATATGTTTTCCCAGAGCTGTAAATAGGAACTGGGCAGCCACACAAATCATTTAAATGCTGTATTAACAGGGACAGTAGACAGCAAGTCTGATGCCCTTCTCAAAAACTTAAGGTTAAGAAAAAACAACAGAAGCATGTTGGGCTGGAGAACTCACGAGGCAAATCATCTGTGCAGATGGGACATTTTGTTTGTAGAAATATTTGCAGAATTAATTTAAATTTCTATAGTGTCTTCCCCTTCCACCTCCCAAAGAACCCAGAGCACTATGGACACAATAAAACTGCTCTTCACCACATTTAAAGCTCTATGGCAACACGGCAGCAATTTCCTGCTATTTTAGACTCAATTCTCTATTGCCAGCTGTACACAGATTAACGATCTCCTCCTCGCAGCACACACAGCCCAATACAGCGGTTTGTTTATAAACAGCACTAAACAGAGCCAATCTCTCACTGCCTGACTTTACAGATAATTAAATGCTCTGTAATTTAACTACAGCCACACAAGTGATGTGCAGTTCCACCTACGTTACCCTGGACGTGGGCCAGGTGGCTTCCCCCCCACGTCACCGTCACACTGCAGCTGTGCCAGAAGTGAATATGCAAGGGGAAAACCAGGGAAAAGGATTTGTATCCCGAGTCCCCAGAAGGGACCCTGGCCTAGCAGCAATAAGACATAGGATGAATGGAACCATGTAGCACTAGCTAGACTAAAAGATTTGCCTTTCTTATCAGCTAGCAAGAAATTCACCTATTTTGCTCCCTTTCACCAGTCAGCTTTCCCTGGTCGCAGCAGAGCAGCAGCCTGTGCAGACATACCTTACCATATTAGGCAATCTGGGGCCAGAAAGTGGAGGACTCGGAGCCTTCCTCAGCTCAAAAAGCCGGTCCAGGGCACGTCCTGAGCCTGCACAGCACCGGGCAAAGGGGGCGAGGAAATGGTGGGGTCCGGGGCAGCTGCTGGGGCTGCCAGGGCAGTGCAAGTCACACAGCACTGACCACAGCCAGTGCTCAGCTTTAGTTGTTTATCGTTTTTAAAAGATGGATTTGATGAACAGCACGATCACAGAAGCTAAACTGGAAGTCTCTGTAGAAGATAAAAATGCCACTAAAAGCAAAAAAAACATTAGGTGAGAAGCAGAACACACCCAAAATCAGGACTCTCAAGTAGAGTGGGAAGGAGAAGCTGGAGAGCAGCCCTGCAGAGAGGGACCTGGGAGTTCTGGTCAATGGCAAGTTGAACATGAGCCACCAGTGTGTCCTGGAAGCCAAGAGGGACCCCCGTGTCCTGGGGGCACCCAGCCCTGCACTGCGAGCCGGGCCAGGGAGGGGATCGTCCCGCTCTGCTCTGCACTGGGGCGGCCTCACCTCCAGCACTGGGGGCAGCTTGGGCACCACGGGAGAAAAAGGATCTAAAGCTGCTGGAGAGTGTCCAGAGGAGGGACACAACATTGGGGAAGGGTTCAGAGGGGAAGGGTGTGAGGAGAGGCTGAAGTCACTGGGTTGTTCAGCCTGGAGGAGACTGAGAGGAGATCTCCTGGCGGTCTGGAACTTCCTCCCCAGGGGAAGAGCAGGGGCAGGCGCTGAGCTCTTCTCTCTGGCCACCAACGCCAGGAGCAGAGGCCATGGCAGGAAGATGTGGCAGGGGAGGGTGAGCTTGGCCATGAGGAAAAGGTTCTTGAGGCAGAGGGTGGTGGAGCACTGGCACAGGCTCCCCAGGGAGGTGCTGATGGCCCCAAGGCTGACAAGATTCCAGCAGCATTTGGCCAAGGCCCTCAGGGACATGGTGTGAATGTTGGGATTGTCCTGTGCAGGGACAGGAGCTGGACTCCATCATCCTGGTGGGTCCTTCCAGCTCACAACAGTCCATGATTCTAAGTCATAACTCTGAAACAGTTCTAATATTTATTTTGCATAAGGATTTTCTAGTTCATTGGTCTTCCCTTAGAATTCATGGAATCAAGATTAGAAATTCAGTCCTTCTAAGATAGAGATTTAGTTTTTATTAGTATCCAGTTGCATTTGGTGATTTCATTTTAATAATACAATTAGGCAGAATACATTATATTTATAAAAAAATCTGGCCTTGAAGAGTGCTTTGTGGTATTTAAAATATTGGTGTTCCATGAATCGAAGTACAAGGAGACAGGAATGGAGCCATTTAATTCACTTACTGTGACTGTAATCCATGATCATGTGTTTCAGTGTTATTCCTGCATAGATGTTAATTCCATTAATGTGTCTGAGTTTTATACTGTGCTGCATGGACTATCCTAGAGAGAACAGATGTTTTCTATGGCACATTTACTGCCCAGAAATTATTACTTTACCAACACGACACTCAGTGCATTCCCCTTGATGAACTGTGTAATGGGTGAGGCACATTTGTAATGCCACTAAAGAGAAATGCAAGGAGATAAAATTGTTTAAATTACTTCAAACATTTTTCTATTTCTGTTATGTATGGTGTGTCACTTGAAATCCACTTTTCTTTCAGATTTGTTCCAAATTTCTCCTGCTGAGTAACAGCAATGGCAGAAGTCAGGTGTAAGCCAAAGCCAGAAGAGCTGGGGATCAGGAAAACCCTCTCCAAAATGTATCATTGGACCATTCTCTTTAGTCTTCATCATTATCCCTCAAATGCTGCATCCCAGACTAGAGCTGCTGATGTGCATCTGCACTGCCTGTCCTGTGTCCATACTCACTGGTCCCACTGAATTATCGCTGGTATTTCACAGTCACTGCCTTGCAGGGAGTAAGAAAGGCTTCCTGGTGCCACCTTCCCACACTGCTCAGCCTGGGACCAACGTGATCTTTCAGACTCTCACAAGTTTTATTTTCTGAGAAACACAGAATCAAATCACAGTGGTTGGAAAAGCCCTTTAGGACCACTGAGTCCAACCATAAACCCAACACTGCCAATCCCACCTCTGACCCGTGTCCCTCAGCACCTCATCTGCCTGTCTTTTAAATCCCACCAGGCAGGGTGACTCCACCACCTCCCTGGGCAGCCTGTTCCAATGCTTGACTGCCCTTTTAGTGAGTAAGTTTTTCCTCAGATCCAATCTAAACCTCCCCTGAAACAGAGACCAGACTGTGGCCAAACTTCTTCCCCAGCTCAGGACTCCCCAGACTGAACAAATCCTTCCTAGTGGAACCACGCAAAAAACCTCTCCTAAAGCTGCTTCCCCAGAGGCCTTTTCCAGCTGAAGTCCTTGTGCCCTTGCACATTTATTCCACAATAAAACTTTGTCTGCTCTTCCAACTTTCCACAGTGCAGCCCAGCAGGCTGCATCACAAGGAGAGAGGCGGGGTTGGTAGCAAAGCACTCGAAGATTTGCCTGACGCACCCCGTTACGAGACCGCTCGCAGCGGCCTAAAACTCAGCCAGGGCGTCTGGGCTGGGTTCCCACGCTGGTGCTCGTAAGCTTCAGCCAAAATAATTCATCCACTTCTGAGAACCAGAACAACATGTATCTGCTCCTTTTTTAAACAATTGCATGCACCTTTCCTTTGCTAAACTCCAGCGCTGCAGCGTTTGGAGGGGGGAATTCAAGCAGAGCCTTTTTTGGCTCCCATGAAAACCTTCCCAGTATCAGCCAAGATATAGGAAAAAATAACTGCTCACATAACATCAGGAGAGTCTTTGGGGGTCTGCAACTAAAATGGGACACTTCAGTGTACTCAAGTTCACAACTCTGATGTTGGCACCTGCCAATCTAGAAATATTATTATTATTAATTATTAATTATTATTATTATTTATGAATTAATGGTTATTAATTGTGCTTCTGCTTACTACTACAACTGAAAGCAAGGAGCTCCTGCATGATTCTTGTGAAACTGATAGTCAGTTAGCAGGACAGAAATCTCTGATTTGAATAGAAAATGAACCAGGGAAGACTGACCAAGTGACAGGATGCCAGAGGCATGCAGTAAAGAAAATGAACTGGAAACTGGATAAAATCAAGATGACTGGGAGAATGGGAAAACCAGCACCAGCAAAGTGGAAGGAGAATCTAAACGAGGGTCTGACATGTGAGGTGTGTACAGAAACAGGGGACTGTTGCCACAAAGCATGTGCACAAAGGAGCTGAGGGAACAGGAGGGAAGTTGCTCTGCTGTTAGATGGGAACCCACCAAAAAATGGTGGGAAGTGTAAGACAAAAGGATTCCTTGCTATTAATTTGAGGAAAAACAGTATCATTCACTGTAAGAGACTGGGTGACCCTGAATTTCTGAGCAGGAACATCTGGTGGGTTCTTATGAAGTGCAGTTTACCAGAGCAGTGAGGACTGTGCTCAAGAGAGTTTTCAGCAACTCCAGGAAGCCTCCAAACCTGCAGCCTCAGATACTCTTTTGTCTTAATTTAGCTGATCTGGGACAACTTCCCAGAAGAATAAGACATTCCCAGCAACTCCAAAACACGACTGCTAGAAACAAGGTGTCCCTATTATTATTTTTTACACATTACAAAATATCCCTCCTCCAGTCTGACTGTGAGACAGCAGAAATATCAGAACAATCTTAAGGATGATAAATGGCTGAACCTTTCATGCAGGGTTAAGTGGAAGAGGTAACGAAGCTGTGTACTGCCATGAACAGAAACTCCTGTGGGAAGAGCTGGGCTACTTGAAGCTCCTTCTGTGGGAAGGAATATCCTGCTTTTCACATTGCAAAGTAATGGGAAAGCAAAGGCTGGCACCAAAAGTTAAGCACATGCTAAGAGCCACCCCAGCACCGCATGAGTCTCTGGTCCCCACAAGGCTCACCAGGACTTTGCCCTGTTTTGACCCAGGATTGCAAAAAGAAAAACAAAAATCTATCCTGAAGAACATCACTGAAAATTTTCAGTTCACTTTTCAATAAAATGATGCCTCAATCACTCTACTGAACTGCAAAGTCTGTGGAAAGCCTGCTGGAAGTTCAACATCTGCTGGCAGAGACGGGATGTCCCACAGGCAGGCTGCCCCCCACGCTCCCACACAGTTGCTGTCTTTCTCAGGTCTTGCACATCCCACTTTAAGAGTCTGGAAATGTATTTGGCTTTGCCATTGTCAAAGCAAGTCATGCTGTCAAGCTCAAACGTGTTTTAGACAAAGCCACAGAAAACCATGAGAAACCAAGGCAGTTTGGAAGGACTCAATAATTATTATAGAAGGCAGGAAAGGGCCGTGAAGGATAATGAGACTCTTTCAAGAACCAGGGAACAACCAACAATCCCTGATGTGCTGCTTGCCAAGACAATTTCCCACAAGAAAACAAACCCAGGAGAAGACAGGAGCGTAGATTTCAGAAATACAAAACATAATGTCCAAGAGAACAGAGTCAGGGCGACTCTGAAATGCACCCTCCTCGGGACACCCGGCAGCCACGCTCCCCAGCCATCGCGGCGTCGGCCGGAGCTCTGCATACGGCGCTCACCCTGCTCCTGCTCCAGGCCTGCCAGGTCTTAGAGCTGCCTGTGCAGCCCTCAGAGAGCCAACTTCTGAACTCAGACCACTCTGTAGATATTCTTTATCTTTCAGATGAGACATCAGTAAGCAATTTGTGACTCAGACCTACCTCCCAGTTCATACTCAGCTCCTGAACAGAGCCTGAACCTCTTGTACCAACAGAAGCAAAGCCACAGAAGACCTCTTGCCACCAACACTCAAGAGTCAGACACCAACTATTGAGACATAAGTTTTCACTTACCCGAGTTTCCTTCACCTCCTCATTTCCATCAACTTCATCATCATCCTAGGATGAAAAGCAACAATACAGTTAGGCAGCCTTGGAGACAACATTTCATCACAAGAAGATGATGCATTGCTTATGATTTGGTGTTAAAGCTGAGACCATGGCTTTCAAAAATGCCTTTGGATGCTTTTGGCTGATTATCTGATAAGGCTTGGTAACCTAATGGCCATTTAGAAGATCTTGGTACTGGGGACAGAATTACTCTCTTGAGATGGCTGCTGCAATTTGAATGCTCCTGAAGAGTCAGGAGGAGGAGGAGTCACACTCCTTAATATACACAGGGAACAAAGGTGACCCTCGGGAAGACTGTGTATCCGAAATGTGGGGCATACTGTTGACTTCTAAAGAATGTCCCCCACTTCAGTTAGACTCCAGGAGGAGGACTGCTCATTTCAGACAGCTTGCACTCACACAGCCTCTCTGTAACCCTCCTAACCTCTTTGTAACAGCTCCAGGATTTCATGGAGCAGTGGTAAACTACCACGGCACCACATCTGACTCACTGTTGAACTCAGGGTGCTTTAGCAGTTGTAGCTGCAGTTTCGTAGAGACAACAGGGAAATGAACCAAAACTCTGAGAAGCTCTTTGCTTTCTGCTCTGAAGCTGGGAATATTGCTACAATGGTCCAGTAAACAACTGGGCAAGCTGTAAAGCGTTTGACTTAAAAAGCAATAGGAAAAAATAAATCATATTTGGCACTCAAGTGAAAAAATGTGAGAATAATTTGAAAACAATAAAAAGGGGTGTTTGTGGCAAGTCCTCCATTAGAAATTCTGGGGTTTCCAGCAGGACCATTCAACTTGTCTGTCACTCCAAATATTCAACATGTGTTGCCACAGGGAAGACTACTGGTGGTTTTTTCATTGTATTGTGCAGGAAGCCTCTGCCCCGGTGGTGTGTGAGGAAGGCTGGATGTCCACAGCTGGACTAGAGTTCTTGCAGACAATTTCACAATGCTTATTCTCTTATGAAAAAGGTGATCTATTTTCCTACCCAAGTCTCTAACCAAGGTTTGGAGGGCTGGATTTCTTCCCTCAGACTGAAGAAATCGTTTTGAAACCAGGACTAAGAGGAATGACCAGGACACAGACAGCTCTTCTGCTTTTATGCTGTGTGTGCTCTCTGCTGCCGGGCAGGGGATCCACACACAGGTTTTATTCCTCATTACCTTCCCTTTAGGGGGCCTAAAGCATAGCCAGATTTGGGCTCAGGAATTTGAAAATACTTCTAGTGGCTTGTGACCTCCCTCTTCCAATGAAACCAGACACCCAACCTCTCTTCTCCCATGTAGGCTCTTTCACAATTGTGCAAGGCTCACACTGATTTATGGCTCAACACCAGGCTTCCCAGAACCTGCTGCTGGGGCTTTCCTCGGGCCAAACAGGATGCAACTCCTCTGAAATAGAGGGAAGGACTAATGGGAAATCAACTGACTTGAAAAAAAATCTGAAGCCTGGAACTGAAAGGAAATTCACCTTGAATCTGACAGAATGAATTTCTCTTCTCTAACAACTCAGACTTACATCTTTTGTTGAAAAAATGATGCCGGTGCCTCTTCGCCTCTCTTTCGGCCGCCGCCTCTCTCGGATTGACTGTTTGTTCGGAGATCTGTCATCTAAATCCTGATCTTCACACTCTGGCCAAGCAAAGAAAGACTGCTTTGGTTTCAGTGATTTACATCTGTGCTTTTGCTAAGGTACTGGAGGCCTTTTCGAGCTGATCAAGGTCATCTTGTGTTATATTACGAAGAAGTTATTAAACCAAATTAAATGGAATCTCAGTGCCCTACTACACCTGGTTGCTCACACTCCCTCCTTTATCAGAGCCCAGAGAGGTTGCCCTAGCTGTCAGCTCTCCCCAGATCATCCCAATTTATTCCTACTCTGAGGACAAACTGTACTACTGAAATCCTAGTGGAATGGCTTCCCTCACCTTTAAGATCTAAATGCTCCATGAATCACTACCTCACTTCCTTATCCGAAATGGAAAACATCCTTTTATCCCTCCCTGTTACAAGCAGGGACACTTTGGGATTTCAATTTAATCCCCTATGCTGGGATTTCAATTTAAACAAATACCATTTGTTTGGTGAGATGGCAGCTCCCCACACTGCTCTACGAATAACAAGTAAACTTATTCTCTCTGCACACACTGGAAGTTTTAAAACCCATGAAAATCCCTGAGCTTTGACTGTTCTTCATTCTCCTGGGTACATACCATTTTTCTCCATCTCTGTGGCTGCACTCCTGAAGTCTGCTGGATTCACAGAGTCAAGACCTAAATACTTATTAGTTCGAGTCAGGTATGAACTCGTGTACAGGAGAGGTGCTGATGTCGAAGGAGATACAGGTGTTGTAGGTTTGTCTGGCTGCACCGGGCACCTTAATCGCCGATAGACAGTCTATAAACAAAGAACCATGACAAAAAGTTAGCAGAATGGGAGGAACTACCAGATTTGGGATTTCAGGGAACTAGATAATCTTTTAGAGTGTAATGTTTTCTTCACTGCTGCTGGAGGTGATCACCTCCATCTGCCAGATGAGGCTCATTCCATCAGGCTGGAGTGAATGTTAAAGCATTGCACAGCTACAGTGTGCAAGCACCTTCCCATTGCTGGGAGCAACCTCTTTGTCCCTACAGCCAAGGGCAGGACAAACAAGTTATCTGATAGGAATGAACGATTTACAGTTAAAAACCAGAAGTGATGGGGAGAAAACAGGTCCCTCTGGCTTTCCATCACACCCAGAACATCTGGGGGAAAATAGGAACGCAAAGCTGCCCCCCAGCCTGCAGAGCAAGGATGGATCCAGGCCACATTTCTATCATGAGCCTTCTCATTCCAGTTTCTGTGATTTACAGTTTTATTTTCTGTCAAGAGACAGAAAAGTGAAATTCCCAGCAGGAGCAAAGGAACAGCCAACCTCTAACACCTACAGATCCACATCCCTCGTGCAGCTCGCTGACCTGAGGCACCACTCCTCTGAGTTACTTCTTTCTAGCAAGTCTGCGCCCCTTAAAACAAACAGATTTCCCTCAAGCAGTTTCTCCTGATCTCAGCTATCCTGAACAACTTCATTAACTCTGAAACAATGAGCAGTGAGGCCAGGAGGATCACCTCCTCGTCTGCATTTCTGCTCCACCGTGACCGGGTCTCCTGCCTCTCACTGCTGTCCTCAGCAGGCTCAGTGCTCTCTGCTTTCTCACTCTGCTGTTCCTGAGCTTGTCGCTCTGCCCGAGACCGGCTGAAGGTTCGCTCGGCCTCCTGAAGATCTGTCAGTGTCACACCCTGGAGAGGAAGTGAGAAAGAATTTTTCAGTTTATACAATTAGATTTCAAGTCTTTTGGGTCAGTTTAAAATGCCCAGCAGGCTTTTATCTGGCCAGGCTAATGTTTCATCTTTATGCTAACAGAAAGAAAAGACTTCTGTTGCCTTTAACACATTTCTCAGTGTACCTGCCTAATCACTGACTCAAAGCAACCCAAATATACGTGATCAAGCTGCAAACTAAAAGGCAGAACACTGCAGAACTGGGAACTTTGCTCAAGGGAATATTTTGTAATAACTGTCTGCAGGAACTTTTGCCAGAGCCTCTCCGACACAGTGAAGGTAGACAAGCCCCTCATCCTAAGCAGTAACATACAAGCAGAAGAAAATCTTGCCTCCTTATACATCAGTTCTCTTCATCCTGCACTCAAACATGAGTATTTCCATTCTTTACCTGTGTAGACCTGCGAGTCTGCCGGGCCTGCCTGGATCGTGCCTTCCTCAGCGATTCCGCTTCCTCATCCCGCACCGGAGTCAGATATGACCTGAAAAACAAAAGGGCAGGAGAGGTTAAAATAAAAACAGATGCTCTGCCTTCCTGCCTCTGCAAGCTCCAGAGCTGAGATATTATTTTCTTTCATACAGACAAAAATCATTTTAGCTCCATCTACCAAGACTATTGTCATCTTCTGCTTTGGGACAACTTTCTTACGAGTGTGTGATACACAAATGCTTGCATTAGGGTCTCTAAATAAACTCTTCAGTGTTGGACATGTTCTGTTAAAAAAAGGTGCAACTATTTAGTATATTATTTGCCCCATTCCATGTCTTATTGCATCATTAGGAATAAAGAAAAAAAACCCCACCATCTCATTCAGATAAAGATCTCAAGAACAGAAATCCTGAGCTGGCACATTCCTCGGACCCTCCTTCCTGTCATTATATTCATGATCATATTCCTGCATTCTGCTGTCTTCATCAATATGAAATCCATCATGCCAGAAACTGGCTGAACTACAGGCCTCTTATAAAGACAAAACACCTTGAAAAAAGCTATGAAATTAAAGAAATGACCTTCACACACTGGAGTAAAACGAGTCCCTTAATACTGAGAAACACACAGTTAAAACACAGAGCTGGTCACCACTAAATTACGTTAAACTGGGGAGATTTCAAAAGAATTATTCACATGAAAATATATAAACTGAACTCTGTGCACTGCCATTCACTGTGGATCAACTGGAGATGAATTTGTCCGTGCTCCCACAGAACTGGGGATCACACAGCAGTGAATCTGAATTCCACTGGTGGAGCGGCTTCCATCTTAGGAAAGATTTAATTAGATTGGACCCTTCAGCCTGGTTAATAGGGAATGCTTATTAACACCAGCTCACCGTACAAGGCTGAGGGTGCCTGAAATGCAGCATTGTTTTGGGGGTCTATCACTGCCACAGATTAACAGAGTATCAAAGATCCAAACGTGTTCAAAGAATAATCAGCCAAGTGAGGGACTAAGATCTATCTGGGAATCCGCTTTGTCCTGGGACTCTGCTCCTGGTTCTCCACCACAGGCTGCTTCCATGGAAAAAGGAACGGGCTGAGCAGATTTTGCACCTGACCCAGTAAGTTGAGAGGTTCATTAGAAGGATTCTCACTTTGCTGCGCTACAACAACACCTCAAAGAATCACAAAACCGGGGTCACTCCAAAATCATCTCCATGATGGCTTTTATCCACCTTCACCATCCCGTGTCCAGCACCAGTTTTGCTGTGCAGCCCAGTGCAGACTGACCTGCAGCGCCCAGCAGGGACACATCACTGTTCCTCTGACTACCTGGAGGCACATCCACGGGAGCTGCACTCACCTGGCACTTCAGGTGTTGGTGGGGCACACGTGAGAGAGTCTCCTCACCTAAACCTGGTGTATGTGACCCGATAAATCACGCCCTGAACTCCCCTGATCTCCAAAGAGTCCAAGGAGAGCGCACAGGATCGATCACCCGTGCTGAAGGTGCCTGCACTGCAGACTTCTGGAGGAGATGAATCATGCTCTGGGAGCTGGCTGCAATGGAGATGTCTACACCCGAGCTGGCCAGGCTGACTGTGCTGCACTTCCAGGGCTCCATTTATCACCTTCAGGAGGAGCCTCCAGCACAGATGATGTGAACACATCGCAGAGGAGCTCACTGCTCCCCATTGATTATCCAGACAGACACCCGAGCTGTGATGGATACGCCAGCACGGGAAGCGCCTACAACTCAGGGGGATGATTGCCTCCCAAGAATTCGCTGCTTCATGAACAAAAAAAGCTGCTATTTGATGAGCAAAAGCTGTGCAACTTCTGATTTTGCAGACAAAGCAGTTCTCTTCTGCTGTCCTTTATGCAGTGCATCTGTGCTGCCCAGGTAATGGCACATTAAGGAAACAATAAACATTTTCTGCAGCTTGTGACACAAGGAGAATAGCTGCTGTTTGCACAGCATCCAGAAGTAATAAGCCACCTACAGGAAGAAAACATTTGCAAAATATACTGCAAATTAAGTTCAGAGCAGTAGTAAAAAAAAAAAAAAGAAAAAAAAAAAAGTTCCTGAAACATATAAACTGGGTAAATCTGCAGCTGAGGGAGGTGTCCAGTTCCCTGCAACAGCTCTGGACCACTGGAATTTCTGTCTCATGCTCTGTGACAAGGAGAGGGGTGTGTAGGAGGTACAACATCCGATGGGGGATAAAAGGAGGAAAGGTGAGACCTGCCTTTGCCCAGGGAGGAATTCAGCTCCTCCTACAGCACGTGGGTGGCATTGGGCTTGTTCAGGAACACTCCTGGTCCGTGTGAGCAACTGGAGATCACGCTCACAGCAGCTGAAGTGCTTCTGAACACAGGAGAAAATAACACTGAACTCCCTGTCACCGGGTGTGAGAGAGGACAAAAGAGATCTTCAAAATAGGTTCAAAAAAGGTTCAGGAAATCCATGGAGAACAGGTCAGCACCAGCTACTGAAGAGGAGGCTGAGCACGCAGCTGCTGAGCCACGGGAGGATCCGCGGCAGGGTGAGAAGAGGCGGCTTTGCAGGAGCACAGCAAGGCTGCAGGATTCCCCTCATTGCAGGATTGAGAGCACACAGACAGCACACAGTGATACAGCAAGAGAAAAACCATGTTGTGTCTCTTCCCCATCATGCTCCCAGAGTTTTTCCTCTGCTCTCCCAAAATTAATATAAAACCAGCAGTATGTTAAAACATCATGAGCAATTTTGGGTGTCCAACCTGTAACACAGAATCCCAGAACTGCCTGGACTGGAAAAGCCCTTTAAGCTCATCGAGTCCAACCATGAACCCAGCACTGACCAGTCCCCACTGACCCATGTCCCTCAGCACTGTGTCTACACGACTCTTCAATCCCTCCAGGGATGGGGACTCCACCACTGCCCTGGGCAACCCCTTCCAATGCCTCAGAACCCTTTCAGCAAAGAAATTCTTCCTCACATCCCATCTCAACTGCCCTGGGCACAACTGGAGCCCATTTCCTCTTGTCCTGTCCCTTGGTCCTTGGTCGAACAGGAACAGCAATACCCCCACCTCTCTCCGCCCTCCTTGCAGGAGTACAGTGACTTAATCTTCAGACAAGCACATTCTGCAAGTCAGGGTGGCTCAGTTTGGGCCGCAGCCTTTATTGATTGCTAACTTTTGGTTTCTTTCCATTTACACAATTCTTGGAGCTCACCCAAAGCCATTTTACAAGCCTGAGATAACGGAATGTTCTGAACCCAGGTGGCAGAGCCACTGCACAGTGACAGAGCTGATTTCTCCAAGCAAGCAGCTACAGCCTCTTCCTGATGGTGAAAGAAGGTGGCCGTGCTGTAAATATTTCAAATGCAGAGAGCAGACTGCTGGCAATTCACTCACATTTCTGCTCTAATTAGGGTTTCTTGTGTTTTGATTTTTACTTTGGGGGAGGGAGAACCAGATTTTACAATTTTAGGTGATGCTTCACTTTGCTTATGAGCTGAATTTTAAGAGACCTGAATGTGCTAAATGGGATGGAAGAAAGAAAGAGAGAACAAATTCACTGCAAAGGAGATAGCAAGTCTGATGCAGCCACAAAGCAAGGCTGGGCTGGATGACAGAGAGAGCGCAATACACTGCTCTCCAAAGCAGAAAAACTGCAGATCACAGCAAGCTGCAGAGGAGAGACAGCAAATGGGGTACGAGGCCGTCTGTAAACAAGCCACAGAGTTTTTAATTACGTTTTCAAGAAACACCCTGCTTGCTAAAATGCAGTATCTCTGTCATGCTATTAATTCAAGCAAACATCACATGATCCAAGCAGATCTGCAGAGAAATGGTCCCACACGCTGTGTTTTCTTGCAATAAGCTTTCTCTGAGAAACACGTGAAACGAGAGCAGCCACCACGCCGGGTTCAAGGCACGCGTACAGCAGAGCAGATTTGTCCCAGAGTTTTGGTTACCAGCACAAGCAGCAGAACATAAATTGCTGGAGATGGGTGCATGAGAGTCAGCAAAAACACTGCACAGATTTACAGTTCCCAGAGACAGGGACCAGTGTGTCCTGCTGCCACCAGAGCTGCGAGCTTTTCACTCGGGTATCAGCCAGAAAAGAGCTGGGAACTGAATGATGAATCTGGCTCCAATTTAATGCTCCTGTTTTCAAGAAAACACCTATTTTCCCTGTTAACTCTTTTAATCAGGACAGTGCAACACAGAATGATGGATCCTGACTGCTCACCACCATCTCAAAGCAAAAGCAGCTGCAATAAAACACTAATAGAAGGGGAGATTCAAAACAGGGCAATAGTAAGGCTGGATATACAAGAGCCAATCTGTGTGTTAGAGAACCTGTACCAGAGACAAAAAAAAGAACATCCTGAGAAGAGAAACCCCTCCCAAGTAATGAGTAAATGATGCAGAAAAGGAAATTACAATCCCCTGTTAATTGGTGCACAGACAGCAAGAGCAGATGATGAATTTCTCCAAGAAACACAGGAGCTTCTGATGATCTTTTCACAATGCTGATCTCCCTCCTTTCCCTCCTGAACTCCTGCTGGCACTTACAGACTGAAGCATTTGTGGCAAACACCCTCTACCACCACACAGAGTCCTCTGGCAGAACAGCATCCCCCAGTTCAAGAGGAAACACCAAGAATCTGTAAAACTTGCTGAAGTTTTGCTTTTTCACTCTGCAGTGACCCAGAAAGCACTCGCCTAAAAGACACTCACCGACGTGCATCAGAACTTGGCAATGAATTTGGAAGCTAAATGTTGAGTAAATGCTACAGCTGCCCTCTTGCCAAAGCCAATTCAAGGCATTTTGCCTTGCTGTCAGCACACCAAAAACTGAGGTGCACACCCCCCTGAGCTGCAGTGGGCCATGACGGGGCCCAGCACCCCCATCAGGTGCTTCTCCAATAAACCCACATTCCCGCAGGAGGGGCAGTGAGCGCAGGAGCTGGCAGCAGTCACTGCAGGGTGTCTGGTCTCTGTGGCACCCTGTAGTGACCCTACCCTGTTAGCTGTGACCTGGGGTGATGCTTGATGTGGCTCTTCTAGAGGAAAGCTCGTCATGGGCAGGAGCTGCTTTGCTGGCCCTCCCTGACTCCACTCAACTCAGCCCAAATTCTCTTTCTAGTTTAGGAGTGACTGAACCACACTCACTGGACTAGAAACTACAGTGACAGTTTTCTTGGAAGCCAGGACAGATTTTTGGCTCTTCCAGCTCTAGGTAATATGGGTGGAGGGAGTGAGGCACAGATTTAGCTTCCTGCACACAAAAAGGCTTGTGCAGCCTATCCCAGAATCCCAGAATTGCCTGGATTGGAAAAGCCCTTTAAGCTCCTCGAGTCCCACCATGAACCCAACACTGACCAGTCCCCACTGACCCATGTCCCTCAGCACTGTGTCTACACGACTCTTCAATCCCTCCAGGGATGGGGACTCCACCACTGCCCTGGGCAACCCCTTCCAATGCCTCAGAACCCTTTCAGCAAAGAAATTCTTCCTCACATCCCATCTCAACTGCCCTGGCCACAACTGGAGCCCATTTCCTCTTGTCCTGTCCCTTGGTCCTTGGTTGAACAGACCCACCCCCACCTCTCTCCACCCTCCTTGCAGGGACTTGGACAGAGCCAGAAGGTCTCCCCTCAGCCTCCTTTTCTCCAGGCTCAACACCCCCAGTTCCCTCAGCCGGGAACTCAGCACACTTGTGCTCCAGACCCTTCCCCAGCTTCACTGCCTGGATAGTCACACAGATATTCAGACTCTAACATGTTTGGAGCAGCTTTTCTTAAGAGTACAATATCACTATTCCAAACCCTGCAATAATTCAAAAAAACCTTATCTCTCTATCTTTCCTGCATACACACATACATACACACATAAATATACACATACACACCTACTGAAAAAAGGAAGACAGAAAAATAAACAAACCAGCAAAAACCTCAAAAAACCTCAAGTACTGATACTGTTCTCCTGGAAACAACTGGAAAAGTCCAGCATCCCAGAGCTGCATTCCTACAAGCTGGAAAATTGCCATTGGCTAAGAAACTATCTATAAGCTGGGGGAGGGAAGGGAAGCAAGTGCAAGTTTTGCAGGCAACAATGCTGACAGCAGATCCCAAAATACAATTCCTGAAGTTGGATAATAAATGTGCACCCAGCAGCAGGTCAATCACTGACAACTACACAGCAACAGTCAGAAAAAGAAACTTTCCTGCTCTATCATCCAAGCAAGCAACAGGTTTCAGTTCCCCCCTGTATTTATCCCTGTGCTCACATGTTCTACACACCAGACCACTGCCACTGCAAATATCCATCCCAGAAACTGCCATGAGGAGCTGGGTGACTGTGGTTGGAGAAGGCCCCTCCACAGGCAGGAGGGAAGGATGACACGTCAGACTCTGCAAGTGGTGGGGCTGGGAAGGAGGGGAGAGGCAGCCAGACAGTGCTGAGTTGTTTAATAAGCTGAAGACAGAGGGATAACGAGATCTCAGGATCATGCTCCTAAAGCGTTTCACAGCTGGCTCGGCTGAGTGTTCACCATTTTCAGGCCTCTCCTCCTCTCTCTCAAGCGAGTTCTGGCTGTTGGGAGCTGTCACTGTGTTTCAGTCTGGACTGTGAATTCTCAACTCATGAAAGTTTAAATGTTTAACTCTCAATCATCTATTTACAGTACGATTACCAGGTTATAAGCACAAGATGAAATTCTTTATTTGCAACAGCTTTGCTTTCCTCAGCACGCTCCGGTGCTGATCCGAGAGCTGAAGGGACTTGGGATCTTTGTTGCTTGTTAATCAAAACAAGTCCCCTTTATCCCTCCTCCAAACTCACCCTGGAGGTGATGCTTACAGTGGGTTAAGCTTACACCTACAGCAGTTGATGCTTTAAGAATATTTCCCATCACACAGCTCCTGATGATTTTGCTCGTGCTTTCCCACCTGCCCACGTTCACCTCTGCGTGTGCCCTTCAGGAAGCTGAGCTGCTGCTTTTGTGCCGTGTTCCAGGGCTGCTCGCTCCGCGCACGGCCTCTGCAGGCTGGACTGCTGCAATAAAAACTGAGCAGTGCTCTAATTGCAGAGCCAGGTGGGAACACAGCCCTGCTCCCTTCTCAGCCTTTCCTCTACCAGAAGAGGAAAATACAGCATTGGTACCTCCAGAGAATTCAAAGTTTGGGACTGGTGGAGACAGCACAGAGACTGGAAGCTTTTAAATGATCGATGTTATCCCTTTGCATTAATTAATGCCATTCAGCATCATGGTAAAAAGTGAAAGCAACAAACATCACAGTGATCACATTCCTTAAACTGGCTACCCTGTCTGGAGAAGGCTTGTGAACCTGGACCTTTAAAGTTCTCCCAGAAAACGGGAAAATATGCTCATTTAAAACAAAACAACAACAACATAAACCAACCCAGGTAATTTTTCTGCAAGAGCAAAGCAGAGTGCTGCAAACACAACACAAAGCAAGGCAGCAGCACCTCTTCCCTTCCAACCTCCCCTTGGTTATTCACTGCATTAGCTGCCACCATCACCAGCACAGAGCTGTCCAGGCTGGAATATTCTGAAAGGGGTTTGTGTTGAGCAGAGGACATCAGGTGTCAATATGCAACACCGAGCGGTTTGCCACTGCGTCAGGGAGCGACGTGCGCTGTCTGCAGTCCTCAGAGGCTCAATCTGTGCATTAAAATATTGCTGCATGAACCAGAGCGGGATGAAGCTCCATCTCCTGCCAGCAGGTGAATGAAATGAAAGCTGTGAGTGTCCTGCCTCTGTCAGGATTTCTCTTTCTCATTTCCAAGTGAGCCAACACAATCTGACATTTTAAATAACCTCAAGCAGACCTATTACAGCTTTCCCAAAAGCCAGTTGACACAGCCTGAAACAGGGCAGGAAATCCTTGGGGGGGAGGGGGGAGAGGGAAATACAAAAAATCAGTCGGCAAAAATCTGACTATTTGGAAAATTGCCTTTTGCAACTAAAAAAATAAAATCAGAACTTGATGGTGACAAAGAAGGTTCATCTATTGAACCAGATAAAGCGTGGAAATGCTCACTTGGCAAGTACATCCGAGCAGCCTTCGACTGCCACCTCCTGGAAGCAGCCACAGAACAGATTCATCATCATCCTCCTTGAAACTGCTCAGGCGTCAGCCCCAGCTGAATTACAGAAAACATCACCCAGTATTAATAATGAATAAAAGATTTCCATTTCCTACTGGGCTAAGATTGCAATCTCTTAGCATGTGGCAGTGGCTTTGGTTCAATTTCAAGCATCCACTTTTCTCAGGGACAGAAGATTTATTAATCTGCTCAAAAGCTATTCCTATAGAAATCCCAGGGGGGCTACCTGGCTTCCTTGGCTTCTCCACCTGTGACATCCACGGGTCGGTGCTGTGGAGCAAAGAATTCCACAGAAGAGCTGACTTTGTGCTAAATTAGCTCTCAGCTGTACCATCACACAGCACTGCCACAAATATTTCAGACACATTCTTTAGTTTAATGGCCATTTTTGGGCACAGAAAAGTGTCTGAACATGTCAAAGTTAGTAAATGCCCCTACCCTGAACATCCAGGTGACAGCACCCAGGTGGCACTGGAGCCCTGGCTGCAGAACCTGCCATTAGACAAATGTGCTGTTAGACACAAGGATTAAATATGTGCAACATCTCAGTGGTAACAATTAGTAAGGCAAGAGGAACTGCACACAAACTGTGGATGCAGACAGGGATGGGGAAAGGCAGTTTTACCTTCTGCTGGCTCCATGCTGTCAAGCTGCAGCTCTTTTACACTGCTTAGCTCAAGTGGTCCCTGCTTGGTTTCCTTCACCATTCCTGGAGGATCTCACATATATTCCTGCTCTGAGTTAGCAGGCCAACCTACAGCCCAGGCTCCCCCGCCCCAAGCAACTGCCAGAATACCCCCCTCCTTCCCCTGAGCGGGATCGAGCCAGGCAGCAGCTGAGCTCGCAGCACACGCCTGCTCCCCCTCCTCACAGGAAACGAGGCGCAGCAGCAGTGACCCCCACCCACACCTCGACCTCTTCCCAAATAACAAAGCAGCCTGATTTCTGATACAGCAGCAGCAATCAAGGCTCTTCCCAACATGGACAATCCCATGGCCGGCAGAATTCCTACCCTCCCACATCATCTGCACCAGCAGCCTCTTAAAAAAAGGACAACTTTATCTGAAAGAGATTAACTGCAGAAGCGTGGCAGGGAAATGCTTCCAGCAGCAGGTGCCAGATGATTGTTTGGTTCTTCACAAGAGAGACCTCTTAACTTCTTGTTGTCCGCTGCGTAGTGTGGACAGGAATCCGTCCCTTGCCACTGCAGCAGCACCTTGCATGAGTATCCCCATCACTCCAGTTCCCCAGAGACCCTTCCCAGGAGAATTAAGACCAACTCAGCTTTATGTCAGCCAGTGATAAGGATTAGAGAGTCAAATACTACTGAAAAAACCCCAAGGTGGCAGCGAGACAATGCTCCCAGCTTTTTCTACCAGTTAGTCCCAAGGGACATTTAAATACCACTCAAATACAAACCCTACAGTTTAACTTCTACAGAGATCAGGGTTTCTTATTTTTTTTTGTCAGTTAATAATGTTATCACCCTAGAGGAGTCATGTTCTGAATTTGGACAGGACAAGAATCACGAGGTAAAAGGACTTGCCAAAAATTGTTCATCTAACAGTACTGGTGGAGGAGGATTCTGTTATTAACATATTATTAATATATGCTACTATAATTAGCAGCTGGATCCTTAGAATAAAGGAACAAAGAATGAAAAATAAATTCCTCTTGGGAACGAAGCAGAAAAGAGAAATGTTTGCTAGACACATTTACCTTGCACGTCAGCGAACTTTCTTCATCTGAAAAAAATTTCTAGGGGAAACTTTCGAGGGCAAGAAGCCAGGCTGAGCACAGCCATCAGCCCCAAAGCTGCTAGGAAAACAAGGCCACCTCACTCTTATTCTTGATTTATCTGAGAAATTGGTCAAATACATTAAAAAATAAGGAAAAGAGAGACCTATATCCTGTCTCTAACAGTTTGCTTGATGGCAAGTGCTACTACCTTGCTGGAACTTTCCTGAGGAACAGGAAGAACAAATACAATTGTAGAATGCAATTGTATAAACAAAGTGACTGAGGGGAAGGAAAAAAGAGGAAGGTCAAATTAAACCCCTAATTCTTACAAAAACAGATTTCAAATTCAGGAGTGTCCTTTTAAACCAGTCACACAACTGAGGACTCAGACTTGCCTTCCAGAAGTTCTCAGGCAAAGCTTGTCTTACTCCACATGACAGGTAACCACGAGCTGTGGGCTGCACAGTAGCCTTTCAATCCATCCTGGGAACCAAAGCTTTCATACAATATGGAGACCCAGACCCCCCCAGACCTTTCTTTCAGCACCAGATCTCTCGTGGCACAAGTCATGTTCCAGCTGGGCCAGATCTCCTGTAGAGCCCTTGCCACGCACAGGGACGCAGCCCCAAGCACCTGCAGCGCGTCGGGAGCCTGGGACATGGGGAACCCCCTCGAGAGGGGCTGCAGCATAGCACTCCCTGGAGAAGATGTGGCCACAGAGCCCTGCACTTAACCTACATGGCCAAAGTCACTGATGAACTTTGCAGAGGAGCTTTTGGTGGCACTAGAGGCCGCTGTCATCCCAGATGAATTTGGATAATCCAGCAGCAGACTCCCCCAGGTCCCCACCTCCTGCCTGTACCAATTGGAAACCAAAAGGATGTCAGTTTTGCACCAGGAAGAACAGGGTCTACATGAAACACTGTAGGCACAGCATTCCCGTGCTTGTAATTCACCCTCAGCAGAGCTGGCGTCGTTTTGAGTCCAGCTGGACAAATGCATTTGCAATGTGAGACAATTTGAGGCTGGCAGGAGATCGTCAGAACGGCCAAACAGCAACGTTCATCAGTGTCCCCAGAATTCCCATGGAAAAGCAAAAGAAATTGCCTGGCAAAACCATTGGCTCTGGCAGCTGGCACGTTTCCAGCCGCTCAGCATCAGCACAGGGCAGCGCTGCGGCGGGGCGAGGGGCGGCTGAGCGTGCAGCTGGGCACATGTACACACGCACGGCAGCGGCTTGGCCGAACCTCCAAGACATATGGCCCAGACACCAGGAGTGACTGCCACGGGCCAGCCAGGCTGCCCTGCGCTCCTCCAGACCCATTTCTTCTGCCACCTTTTCTGGTTTTTCCCTTTCTAACGTGAGCTGTGATTCCTGCTATTTTCCAGCTACCTGAGCATTTGCTGACCAATTTAGCTAGCAAACAGGCAGCAGGATGAAACCACGGATGAAACACTCTGGTGGGCCAGGGTAAGGCTTGTTGGCCACCAAAGGATGCAAAAGACACTGGCCCAGGGTGCCCAGAGAAGCTGTGGCTGCTCCTCCCTGGAAGTGTTCTGGGCCAGGCTGGATGAGGCTTTGAGCAACCTGGTGTAGCGGAAGGTGTCCCTGCTGCTGGCAGGGGGTTGGGACTGGATGAGCTTTAAGGTCCCTTCCAGCCCAAACCAGTCTGAGATTCTGGGATTCTATGAAAAGAGCCTCCAGAGCGCTCTGCTAGTCACTCCTCCCCAGCCCTAGCAGTCTCTTCTGCTATAACCTTTTGGATTCATGTAGATAATTTAAGGCCACAAGTTAGAGACATCCCTGTGATCTAATATTAGATAAGCTTGTTTATGTTTTTGTTGCTAAGAGAAAGCTGGAGCTTTGGAAACACTGAAGCAGACCAAATGCTACTGCAACAGCTGCCAGTGGGAACTGAAATCCATACAGTGCTTCCCTGACAACTGTTTGCCATTTTCCTTTTTTATTTTATTTTACTGGAATTGGTCTCCTTCCAAAATAAGCTTTTTCCCATTTAGGTGACCTCTCCTGTTTCTCTAGCTCCATGTTTCCTAGTTCAGAATGTGCAGGCAGTTCCCCAGTCATTATATCCTGCTCTGAGAACATACATTCATAAATAATGTTTCCTTCCACCCACAAGCACAATGCACCATTGCTCTGCTTTTTTTTTCCCCTCTCAGTAGTTTCAAAGCATTAATTAAAGGTGGGAGGAATTTTCTGGTGTTTCTCTTTGCATTAGCATAATTCATAGGAGAAGGTTCTCTAATAAAAATGCAGGAGATCTGAAGAAATCTTCTCTATTATTTATAGAAACTGATTCGGCAATAAATGCCAATGCAGTAATATTAATAGATGCTCTTTCGGGCACCTCCAAGTACCACCTCTGTCAAGCTCCCTGTCTGCAGACAGTGCCAAAAGTCTGGGGGGTTTTGTGGAGCCCACTTCTCCCAGGAAGAATCTAAAGCTTTTGCAACTTGATTCTGGGCTTGCCAGAAATGGAGATGGCGTTGTGCATGGGTCTGAAGCGTGAACTGAAAGCACAATGCCCACTCTGTGCTCTTTTGCAGAACCTCCCTTTGCACCAGGAGTATCTTTGGGCAGCTCATCTCAATTCAGCTGCAAATGACACGAAGCCAACTGACCCCTAGCAAAATGACAAGGAGCTACAGAGGGACGCCTGACACCAAACCCAAGTGTTCTTACAGACAAAGCCGCTCTGCAGTGGCCATTTCACACCACCTCCCCCACACAGATCTGGTGACCGTGGCTCATCCAGAACGCTCGTGATACCTTCAAAGCACTCCCTGTGCTAGCTCTGGAAAAAAAGAGAAAAAGCCCAAACAGCACTAAAAGTTTGAGGATTTTCCAGATAGCACAGAGCACCTTCTCCCTGGGATCTGCAGAGAGAAGCTGGTGGCACGCATGCCCTCCCTGCACGGGAGAGGTGACGTGGCTGGCTGCAGATTACACGGCACTGCTGAGCTCCATCATCTTTACCTCTGCAAGCTGATAATTTCCATTAGTGCTTTTCACATCCTTTGGCTTCAAGCCATTTAAAATATGTCAAAGTACCATCTCCACTCAGGCAGGTCTGTATTTTAAGAAGTTATTATTTTAGTTTGGAAGAATGTAATTACAGAAAACACCCCATGAAGTGGCTCCTAGTTAGAAATACACAGTTCATTGCTGCATTTTATTTATTACCATTCACTTCCATCAGAAGAGACAGATTTTGCAGAAGTTAACCTCTTTGCAGGAATAAATATTAGATCATTTGATATTCTGTACTTAAATGCACATGGTAAATTTCCTTTGAAACAAGTACCAGATACCCCAGGTTTATATTTCTCCAGTCTTAAAATAACATCACATGATAAAGAGATGCCACCACCCAGATTCAGAGTAATTAAAAATGCTGCTACTGCTGGAATAGTCTCGGTTGCACATGGCAGACTTCTGCCTCTGTGCTAAGTCTTCCTTCACTGTCAGTCAGAAGAAACGTGTGCTGCCAGGGTCCATCTCCCCCGTCTCACACACCCACATGCTCCAGGAATGTTTGTTTTCTCCCACTAGCTACAGAGGGAATCTGGGGGCCTTGGGCAGCAGAGATGTTTCCATTGGGGCACATGTACCAACTGAGCAGAATCAGAGGGATGGGTTTGATCTGAATGTGTCTCAGTCCAACACTCTTTTTTGGATAGGATTCATGTTAGTGAATGGCTGCTGCATTGGCTGTCCCTCTAGACATGGGGGCTGTAGGGACTGGGATTAGTACCTGGGACAACTACTGAAGGAAAAGGCTGAGATACTGAAAAGACAAGCAGAAAATTATGAAACTAAATTTAACCTGCAATCCAGTGATGACTCAGTTCAAAAATTTCAGATGGAGCAGGGGCAGCAGCCTGTAACTCCACATGGCACCTAAGAAACCCTTCTCACACCCCCACCATCACCACCACGTGAGACCTGACGATAGAGGACCGACACCCCGGCACTCTGCCCACTGACCTTCTGCGCTCCCTGGCTTCCTCAGCTGAGAAGTCCTTTCCTGTGGTGGAGGCAGCACTGGCATTCCCAATACCATTAGCAGAGCCGAGTACAGCACGATTTGTGATTACACCTAGGGGGGTGCTAGCAGAGATGCCCTCTGTATTTTTCTCTACAGCAGAATCAGTTTGTTGCCTGAAAGGGGCTCTGAAATAGAGAAGACATAATGGAAAGCAAAGCAAGTGAACTCAACTGCTGACCAAGACCAGCCACCTCGAGGGAGCATTGACAGGTCATTCTCCTCGTTCAAGACTCGTGGTTTTGTAGAGAACAGCACACATTAAAATGAGTTTTTAATTGTAGAAGAATAAACAGGAGGAATTAATAGTCTTCACATCCCTGTTTGTAGCAAAAATGATTAGAAAATGTACCTGGTGAATAAGCAGAAGGAATGAACTCCAAGAGCTTGTACCCTGAACACCCAAGAGCAGCCTGAGCAACACATCGTGTCTGTGACACGGAAGCGAGAGGACACAACTGACCACGCCAGCGAGTGAAGAGGCTGAGGTCACATCCGTGCTGTGAGCTGCCTGCTGGTGCACATGCACTACTGAAACTGTCCAACAAAACCATTCTGGGGTTTCTCACCAGGAAGCACACTTCCAATCCATAATCCATTCCAGAATTCAGAACTTCCACCCAAATGCTGATTTTCTGCAGCGTTATCTCAGCTGTGAGCCGTTACCTGGTATACTGGCGGGCTGATGCAGTAGTGTTCGCACCGAGAGATGTGGGACAGGAAGAGACAGGTTGCCACGGGGTGCCCAGTGAGGTAGATGACCCAATGGTAGTGGGTGAGGTAGCTAGAGATGGATTGCGACTGGCTGAAATGTAGGGACTGCTGAGGTCACTACTTCTACCAAATGAAGCACTGTAAAACATCACAAAATCACGTCCTTGAGAGCACAGCAAATACCCAACAGAACATCCCCACAGCTGGGCTCTCAGCTGGAAAGGGAGCAAGTGTGACATCATAGCAAAACCTGTGTGAGGAGGTTAGGGGACACTGGAGCTGCTGCAGGTCAGGAGCACTCGCAGCACCCTTCTTAGCTAAGCCCAGCTGAGCTTCAGTGAGAGAATAACGGCGTGGAGGGGAACTGGTGAAGACCAGGGAAGGGAAAAACCCTACCGCAGTGACAGCGGCACACAGAGAGCACTTGTGTCCTGGGGAAAGGCAGAAACGATGAGCAGGGATGAGGATGCTTAAAGCAGGGAAGGAGAGAGTGACATGAGCAGGCCTGGCTGCATCACCTCCTGAGGATGCCCAGAACTTCCCGTTTTAAGAACTTGTTTTCAGTGGCTTAGAGCTTTGGCAAAGACGATCAGTTCAGGTTTTAATTTTCTTTAAGGTATAATTGGCACAAACTCTGTATTTCTGGAAAACAGCCAGCAAAACTGTCCAAAAAATATTCAAGAGTGAGTAAGGGAAATACATATTTTGCCAGTTTAAAACCAAACCCTTAAAACCATTGTTACTGAAAAGCTCCAAGTGTTTTAAGTGCTCATACTTTGGAGAAGAAACAGGAGAAAAGGAGAAGGGCTCTCATATGAGGATGTACCCTTTTGCTTTTTCAGAGAAAATCCACCCTAAGTGGGAGATAGTTGCCCACCTCTGAAAACAGACTTGATGAAATCTGGCCAAACCTCCTTATTTCATGTGCCAGATCCCACAGACAGGCTGCTCGCTGTCTGCACGGAGCAAACGAGCATGTGTGCATGATCTGGGACCCTGCCACGCCTTTCCCAGCAACTGGTATTCCTGGTTGCTACTGGTCAGACTGGGCTGTCTGCAGGATCAAAGGCTGGGAAGGCTGGGAGGCTGCCTCTCACCTCCTGCATCCTAATGACTCCCATGCCAGTGTGTATGGAGGAAAGTGGTTGCACCAGGAATAAAAGCTGACCTAGAGGAAAAGCAGACTGGGACCAAGAGCTGCAGGTTTATGGGAAAGCCAGGGACAACAGACTGGAACTGGAAGTCAACACTAGAGCAAGAGTCAGAGGGAGCAGCCTGAGGCTGAAATAAACTTGAGAGGGGCAGGACAACAGCCAAGGACAGGAGGTTGGAGGAAGGATCCAGCCCGATTCACTCAGGCACCAACTGACAAATTGGTTTTATATGGCAAGGCCCCCAGCCAGCCCAGAAGGAGCAGCTGGTCCCTAGACAGCCCAAGGAGAGAATGGGGCATCCTGGAAGGTCTCCATGGGGAGGAACCTTACATGTGGGCTCTTCAGTTGATGGCTGCTGGCCATATCCAGGTCACAAAGGAACAGGTAGCAACCTCCAGCAGACCCTAAACAAAGCTTCCTCTGGAAAGCCGGCCCTGCTCGGAGCACGGGGGAGCAGGAAGTCCTGCTGGAAGCAAGTGCTCCCTTCTTGGCTCTCAGAGGAACAGACCAAGCCCTGGAGAGAGGCTGGAAGGAGGGTGAGAGCATGGAGCTCAGCCTGGCTGGTGTGGGCGTGCAGAGCAAGCAGCTGTGAGGTTGCAGAAATGAGTGTACTGAGGAGATGATGGCAGTGGAACGTGCACCAGGGGAAGGAACAAGAGGAGCAGCAGGGGAAGAGGTGGTGGCAACCCTGGGGGGAGCAGGGTTGATGTGGCACCATCCTAGGAGAGCCCAAGACAGAGAGTCTGGGGCACGAGGGGTGACTGCAAAAAAGAGAAGGAACTTGGTCAGGGAGGGAGGACACAGGAGGATTATTAAATAAGACCTGACAAGGACTGTCTTTCAGAAGGGAAAGGTGATGGGTGAAAAGGGGAGATGAGAGGATGGAAGCAGCACCAGGTGCCTGGGAGAGCAGAGATGTGGGGGGGCTGAGAGGGGAAGGAGAAGGAGGAGAAATGGAGGAAAAAAGCATGGTGATGGCGTTGTGCCAACCCCTACATGCACACACCCCGGGTCAGAGAAACGTGGTGCTGAGGCGTCACACACACACTGCTGCTCACAGGAAGGGGGCCAAGGCATTGCCAGCTCTACAAGCATTGACCTCCCCCCCTGTCACCTGCCATGGGTGGCACTGCACAGTTAGAGGAGGACCCTAAGGCATTTATTCCATTGTTCACATTCCATCTGAACAGAAAATTGCAAGGAAAGGTGAGCTGGGGAATCCTGGTAATTAACAGCTGTGTTCATAGGAATCTGTAAAAGGGAGGGTTATGAGTTTGTGCTAAAGAATTCAACTTGAGAAATGAAAAACCAGGCACTGACACACTGCTCCTCGTTCTCTAACATAATCACCATAACAGAGCCATCAGGGAACGAGCAATGAGATGGAAAACAACATTTAAAATCAATAAAAATAAACACTTCTGAAAACAGCTAAACCAAGTAGAATTAAAAACCTTAAAAACCTTCAAAACCTTCAAAACCTTCAAAAGCTTCCACGTATGCTAATGAAAAAGGTTTGCACAAAACACAAAGCTATTTTTTTTTTTAAACAGACTGCCATAGGGTATTGCAGAGATCCAAATGGGCCTTGCCTCCAGCAGTTGGCCACAGTGGTGGCTATTATGAAGAACAATAACTAAGTATAACCCCTGGCTCCTCAATCCATGATTGCTGGAGGCAAGGAGAGTGCGGGAGGTGCAGGACTGCTCTTAACTTATCCTGGCTTTTGGAACTTGTTCTTCAAAACTAGTTGCTGTCAGAAAGAGTCTGGACTACGTGGACTGTTGGCCTGACACTGGGATTGATGGTTTTTATGTCAACAAAAGCAGTAAGAAGGCATATAGGCAAATATGTCAAATGAAGGAAAAACTGTGTGAAAAAGTGAGTTCATTCTGGTGTGTGTTCCCTCCCTGTGAGGCATCACTTGTGACTGATTATCAAGGGAAAGATGCTGAATTAATTCAATCTGCTATGGCAGTTTTCCTCCAAATCCTTTACTATACAGGCAAAGTGAACTGGCTGTTTAAAGGTCAGTATGCACTAAACTGGTGAACAGGCTCTCAGAACAAGGCTCTGAATTTTTGGGCTCGTGATACACCCAGAGAGAAAGCAGAATGAATGTCAGTCACTACCATTACAGAGAGAGCTTTAACATCTGCTTCAACTAAAGCTGAAGAACTTTGCAACTCTGCTGCAGGTTATTTTGTTCCCTTTTAGATGAAAAGCTATTTTCAGCATCTTAACATGATCTGTTGCTGTTGTTCACTCTTTGTTTGGGGGTTGTATAAAGCACTTAGAGAACATAATGAGGCATCTTTATGGAGATTAGTTAAATGCTAAGGTAAAGGGGAAACACAGAGTACAGAAGTCATCCTCTCAGTGACATCCAGGTATGGCATGTTCACTGGAATTCTTCCTCTCCCAGAATAAGCTTTTATCTTTTGGAGTTGTGTTCAGAGTTTGTTACCACTTGTAAATGACATTTCATCAACAGGCAGGCAGGGTCCCTTCCTCATCTTACAGCCTGATGTACAAGGCTGGAGAAATCAGAGGTTCAATAAGGTTACATTTAATTTCTCTGGGCTCTTCTATAGAAAACCATTCAGGACAGAGGTCAAATTGATCATTTTAATGTTGGTACATAAAATGCAAACCCACTGATCACTTTTTAGAAAAGAACACTTTATTCCTACCTGGCAAAGCTATTCTCTGTAATTGTTTGAAACCAACACTCCTATGAAAGCCAGAATTCAGCCTTTGTGACAAGACATCGGTACTGGTGAAATACCACTGCCAGCCAAAACCTTCCTTAGTGTCTCTATAGTTTAACCAAGGAAATACAGTGCAACCATATGAGTGTAATACTAAATCTGGTTCTGGATTAGCTGAGATCAACAGGCAGTGTCTGTAAAATTGCAATGAACAGCCACGTGAGTGACTGGACTGTCTCTCAGACTAGGGAGCAGTGAGGCATGTCAGCTGCAAGAGGTAAAATTTTTCCAGTGTAATCAGCTCCAGCTTGTTGGACTGCCTTTAGAGAGAAACAAGCTATGGAGGCTGGCCTGTCATCATGTCCCAGGATAGATGTGAAGTCACTGGAATGGATCAGGAGAAGTCTACTGCTTGAAGTGGCTGCTTCACCTTTTGTGGACATGGGTCTCTACGTGCTCAGCAATTGGACAGACACATCCTCGAGCACAACTTCACCTCTGCCAGCATAAGTACTAGAACACAAAAAATCTGCCTTTTGCCAAATATCTCAAGCAATCATTCCATCTTTAGGACAGTTATTTAGTTCAGGGTCTAGAATTTGGTGAAACACAATCTAAAACCTTGAAATACTTCTGCCCTTTTCCTCAAGCTCAGCTCAAACGGCTCTGTGGCGTGACATGGTTACACATGCTCTTCTGATGGTTTCCAGTATTAGCCAAAATAAAGGTGAGGTGATGGCACTGTACCTGCACAAAGGGCTCATCCTCCTTCTCACAGGTGAGATGAACACTTGAGTAATGTATTATTTGTCTTATCAGAGCAGGGCATTCATTCACCTCATCAGAGACACCATTATCTGGTACTTCAAGCAAAATGAGCCTCTGGCTTCCAAAGGGGTGAAAGATGCTGCCAATTAAAGCAGTCCTGCACAGGACTCCTTTCCTGATTCTGCTTGGCCAGTTTACCAACAACCAGCCTCTACAATTTCACATACACTGTGCAGAAACTGCTTCCTTAGTGCCATAGGAAAATGGTTGGAGACATCAGTCTTACTGCTTAGCAAGTGCTGTAAGTCACGCACAAGAACGCTGTCACTTTCCTGATAATGATGCCATAAACATGGACTAATAGAAACCAAAACCAGAGATAAGCTACAACTTACCTGTCCATAGCTATCTGAACAATGCTTTCAGACTGTAATTACTTTATTCTCTTTTTATGATCAATTTTGGTTTTATTACCTAACCATAATACTAGCATAAAACTGAGAAACCACTTTGCATTTGAGTTATGTGAGCAAGAGCATTTAAATTCAGCTCAGCAATTTACAAATGATGGCCTTTAGAAAATACTGTTTGGTGTGACAAATGTCAGCAAATGCTAATTTCTGTTTCCTGCTCTCAGCAGAAGAGGGTCCCGAGGCTGGTGACACTGATGCAGGAAGCAGCAAGCAGGAGGCTGAAGTTTGGGAGGCAGGTTAAGAGTAGCAGTGACTGCCTGGGAACATGAGACAGAGCTGGACGTACCTTTTCAAGTAGGTGGACACGTAGGTAGTAGGGGCACCAGAGTGGGGAGCTTCGTGTCCCTTGGGCTCATCCCTCCAGGGCCGGGTGTAAGAGCCGCTCCGCACCAGGTTAACTGCTGATTCTCTGATGCAGGAGAGAGCACAACGGGTGTTTAGGAAAACTTCTGGAGTGTGCTTTTGGCTCCTTTACAATTCCACAACACAAACCCTTCCCTTACACCTACAGGCACTGGTATTCACAGGTGACAGCTCATTGAAACACCTCTTCTGGCCTTGACATTGTTTTCTGTCATTGCCAGCTGGATTATTAATCATCAGGTGATGTAATGTTTTGCATAAAGAGGAACCAGATTCTATTTAGTCAGAAAAATTGCAATTTAAATTTAGATTGTCCATAGAAGTAACTTATCATACTAAATAATGTCATTTGATATTCTCTCTGCCATCTTGTATCAAACAACATTGCAGAAATGGACAGAGATTGCAACCCCAGAGGAAGTTTTTCTTCTCCCAGTATCCAGGTGATGACAGCAAAGCAATTCAGTGTGGCAAATCCTTTGCTACACTCAGCAGCAGAAAACAACAAACAAAACACCTGGCAATATCTAAACCGAGTTACTCGATAAGTTATCAATAAATTGCCAATAGTCCTGTTTATCCCAGGGCCCCTCTCCTGTTGCACACAGGCAGCATGTCCTGTTCCCTGCTGGTCCTGGACAGGACCTTGGGTTTGTAATACAACACAAGTCCCCTCACTCGTCAGCCTGCAATTATTTTTCATTTTTCAATTTTTGTGTCCATCCTGATGCCCTTTCAGACACCTGTGGGTCCCATGAAGTGAAACTCAGCTGTTTTGAAAGGAAAGAATATTGGGAAAAATCTGTCCTACACAGTATGTCTGGGCACCATCTGCTCCTGCAGGCCAGTTCTCCTCGTTCCCTACTTCACCAAGGAGAGGACACAGAAGCGGGCAGCTGGAGACACCACCCAAAATGAGCCACTGCCAAAACTGCTCAAGCTTATCAGCAGACACAAATGGTCTGCTAAAGTCTAAATCACTGTGACTGGCTGAGATTAAGCAAGAACACAGCAGGAAGGTTCCAGCAAAAGATCAGCAAAGGATCTCAAACTGTGCTGAAATTCTCCCCCGGTGGTCACCTGCCGTGGCTTCCACAACAATCACAGTTCACAGGACTTCTCTACACATGCTCTTCTCCCACAGTTGTGCAGGTGGCTGGAAATGAGGCTTAAGCTCAAGGCTTTACTCTTTCTAGCACAACCTGTGAAGAACCTGTTTGTAGAGATTAGCTCCTCAAAAGTATCTTGAGATGCTGGACATGTATCCCACTGATATCGTGGTTCTGCCCAGGAGCAACTATACACACTCACCACAAAATAACCCCTGCAATGAAGCAGTTCCAGATAGCAGAGAGTTCACAAACTCAAGTGAATCAAAAAAAGACAGCTGTGTGCACAAAGGGACCAAAGGTGACTGTTCAGCAAGTGACAGAAGTACAAGTGTAGGTGCCAGCTACAAAATGAGGCATTTGCATAGAAAAGGAAAAAATATGCATAAATCTAATTTCCTGGACAGAGACCATATATGTCAGAATACAGGGGTGGAGAAACCAGCCCCTTGCCCTGCTCACCTAAATGAAAAGCCACATACCAGAACTTCTATAGAACAGAGTTTGTGATATTGTGATACCTTGATATTGTGAATTCCTGTGTACTTGTGACTGCTGAGAAAATCCATAAAGCATGAATATAGAGACAAGGCATTGGGAGGAACTCTCAGCAGGACAGAAGCTGAGCACCACCATCAGTCTCACCTGTTTTCTTTTTCCTCTATATCACTCGTACTGCTTAGTCTTCTGGGGGCTATTGTGGCAAGATAGCTCTTGTTGTCTTTATCCTGGTGAAGCAAAGAAGTACTTCAACTGCACATCTGTTACACTTCCAGCTTGGTCAGTGACAAGTACATTCATGTTCAAATTTCTTCAACTAAGAAAGCATTCTCCTGTCTAAGGACAACTGGTTTAAGGCATTTTCTTGGGCAACACAATCCACAGAATAAAACTATCAGTTCTGAAAATGATTTCCTGAAGAGCACACTAATGAATAAAAGCAGCTTCTAACTGGAACTACCTAAAAATCACAGAACCAGAGAAGAGTCTGGGTTGGAAGGGACCTTTCAAGGTCATCTAGTCCAGCCCCCCTGCAGTGAGCAGGGACATCTTTAACCAGATCAGGTTGCTCAGAGCCCCATCCAACCTGACCTTGAATGTTTCCTGGGATGGGGGAGTAAAGCTACAGCTAGTGAATACTTGGGATAGGATTCACAGATACAGCTGGTGGCTACAGGAAGAATCCATATGGATGACAGTGAAGCAGTATCTGCACTGCAGGTATGTGCTACTGTCTGCATTAGGTATTTTCTGGTAAAGAATGGGCCATGCCAGACCAGCAGCCCATGTTCACCAGCAGCCCACTCCAAACTGAGCAGGAGTTAGATCAAAGGGGCATTAAACTCCAGTTCTGCAAGAACTGATAGGATAGGAATAATTTTTAAAAGAAAAAAAAAAGAATGAGTGAGACCCAAGTTTGTTGTGGATACAAAACCCAGCAGTAACTCAAAACGAGAGGGAAAGGGTCTTAAACCTGTCAGGTAAAGTCTGCTCAACTCAGATGGCACTACAGCATCCTTGCTGAAAGCCAAACCTTTTCCTTGTTGTCCAACAATGCAGATATCCGAGGACTCGAGGAAGAACGATAGATGGAAGAAGTTTTATCCCTCTGCGCCTCGCGAGTGGCAGCGACTTCGCTCAGCGCGTTGTGGCTGCCAGTCTTGCGCAGCCCCAGCCGCCACGACGAGGGGGACTCATCCTTCTGCTCGTCTGCCTTGCTGAGCCAGCTGAACTGCAGAGGAGAAAAAGGGACATTTGGAAGAAGTGAGAGCACTGCAAGGCACAATCTAAGTTCTGGAAGTGTTTCAACAAGCCCCAGTTTTTGCTGGGCTACACTTGTAAATATAAGATGGAGTGACTTTGATTTCCTGCTTAGCTTTAATTACAGGACACAGCTCCAAGTGAACTCACAGGGATGCAAACTGCTGCCCTCATCCCCAAGGACAGATGATGAAAGAAATCTTGTATCATTGTGCAGCTCCCTTTGCCTACACAATGCCCTCCTCCAGCTTTGCAAAAAGGATATAAGGAACAATGAGGCTTTTATTAGCACCTGTTTAGGAAGGGGGAATTATTCAATAAAGGCAGAAAACCAAAAAAAGTAATCAACTCTTTTGGGACTATCTGCAAATAAAACCCTTACACAGATAAAACTGGAGAGGATCCAGGAGAAGCCAGTAAGATCATCAGGGAGCTGGAGCACACAACGTGTAAAGGGAGAGACCAAGAAAACCTGGCTTATTTAGCACTGGAAAGAGAAGGCAAAAAAGGATTTAATTGCTCTACTACCTGGGGATGTGGGATGTACAGAGGATAAGGAACCAGACTTCTTCTCAACAGTCTACAGTGAAAGAAGGAAGAACAGACACAAGTTCCAACACAGGACATCCTAACTGACAGGAAAGAAGACGTATCTCCTGGTAGGAGCGATGCTGCACTGGGACAGGGAGCAAGAGCGTGGGGCATCTCCATCCTCAGAGACTTTTCAGTGCTCAGCTGAGCTCAGGTACTTCAAAGCAACATGACACAGGCTTGAAGCTGGCCCTGCTTTGAGCAAGAGGTTGGACTACAGCCTTCCAGAAGCCTGTTTTAGCCTAAACCTTTCCATGGTCACGTAGCCGTGTATCCTGTACAGAATGGACCTTCATGCTTTCTGTCACATGAGTCATTTCTGACTAGCATATATTATTCCTCAAATACACAATTGCTTAAACATACAACTTCAGTTATAGTTATCAAGTCTTACAAAAAGATGCCTACTGCATCAAGAGTGGAGCCTGGGCACCTCAAGAGATACTTCTACAGACAGCAGTCACCACTGAGCTGTATAGGAATAAAGCAAACAAAATATTAGGAATTACTGTAACAGAGTAGAATACACACCACCATTATGTCCCTGTGATAATTCAGGGTACAATCACACCTTTGATACCACACAGAGTTCAGCTCTGCAGCTCAAAAGCAGTAAAGAAGAAGGGGAAGAGATTGAGAGAAAGGCAACAAGAATGAGCAGAGCAAGAGAGCTTTTGTACAAGGAGTTATTCAGTATATCATGAGTCTCCAGGCTGAAATATGACCAAGGTTCACAAAATCCTCAGTGGCACATAGAAAGGTGATTAATTATTCCCATAAAGCAACTAGAGGCAGCAAACAAAAGCAGCACATGGCAGGCTTAAAGAAGCAGGTGCAGGAAGCTCTGTGTAACAGGTAATTAAGCTGCAGAACCCTTTGCCACTGGACACTACAGGATCCCAAAAAGCACTCAAAATGGGCACTCAAAAAGCAACTGCATAAATTCATAAAGGAAAAGTCTAGCAGGGTGTACTGAATATGAAAAATACCACAGGTTCAGCAAGTCCTTGAAATTAAAATTGCTAGAAGGTGGGAGAAAAGTCCAGCCAGAGTCTGTCTTCCCTGGTATCTCTGGACGGCCCCTGTCAAGGGCAGGATATTGGGGTAGACAAAGTTTTCAGTCAAAGCTGATATAAGCATTATTATACCATATTCTACATAACAGAAAACATTTGACATTATACAGAATAAATGAAGCTACTGGGGAGCTCTGCCCTCAAACTCACTGACTCGAGACTGCAAAGATAAAATTATCACTGCAGTATTTTAGCAGTGTTTCCTAGCTAATGCTATTCTAATGCAGATGCACAGAGTTAACCTCCTGTACTCCACTAGTTCTAGCACTTCTCGTCTACTGAGCTACACAGCTCCAATGCTTTAATGTAGCTTTGACACTTTCCTCAGAGAAACCTCAAATCCACAGCAAAAGTTGCCTTCTGTAGTTTCTGAACAACATAGGAACAGTAAATATTAATAACTCCACAAATGGAGGGCAACACAAGCACTCATATTTCTGCACATAAAACCCAACCTGATAAAGAGAGTTAGAGAAGAATCCAACATGTAAGAGAAGGTGAAATAGCCAATCTTAAGTGGCTGAGGTCAAATAACTGCTCTGCACACAGGCCCTCTCCTACACCCTAACAGCCTTATTTTCTGGGTTAAACAGCTCAAATGAGTGAGCACATATTTCGTGTGATGTGAATGAGAAGTCAGACCTAGTAGCATGTCAAAAATAAAGAAAAAAAGTGACTAAGCAAGAAACAGTTCCCCTCTAAGATGCACCTCCTGCCTCAGACTTTGGCAAGGTGCCTGCATTGTAGCGCTGTCCTCCATATTCTGGTGCAAAAAGAAACCAGAAGCGTTAAGATGCCAGTCCTCAGCAGAACAGAGAGTCTCCTGGTGCCATCTAGCTGAGTGACATGAGAGCTGGAGAAGTCAGATAAGATTTCAGTGACTCCACCTTTAAAAAGCTTTCATAGCCCAGCTATCCAGTCAGATGCAAACTTTACCCTCACTGCTTACTGGGCCGTAACACCACGCCACTGAATCAACGGAGCCTGGCAAGTTGGAGGCACTTTGGATGATGATGCCAAATTCACTGCTGATACGTCAGCAGGAACCAGCTTTGGTGAAAGATCTCCTGCTGGTAAGAGATTGGCATCATCCATCTCAGACCTGACAGTGACACACAGCACTTGGGGTAAGCAGGATTCCTCTTGGGAACAGCGTGGTTTGCTTCAGAGGGAAAGAGATTCAAGAGGAACGTTACTGTACAAACACCCTCCTTGGTGCCAGCCCTACCCTGGTGTTAACACAGCACCTTCAGCTAAATGGCACAGTCATGCTTTCCTAAATTCATGTCTTGCAACTCCTGAAAACTGGTTTCAGAGCCTCCATTTCCCAGAAGAACCTGCTGCTTCCAAGCTCTGCCAGCGACCCCATCGATCCCAAATTCACTTACTCTTCGGGCAGCCGCAGTGAAGGCGTTGGGCTCGGGCGGTGGTATCTGCTCAGTGATGCCAGGCCTGGTGTCGTGGCTGGAGTGGTTGGCAAAGGGCTCTTCCTTCCTTTCTACAATTTTAAACAAGAAGAGAAACCGAATGTTTCAGTACTGCACTTCCAAGGCCCTTTTTTACAAACACAGTGTGCACTGAACTCGAGTTCAGAGCCGCTGCCACCTCAGTACCCCTTGGATCATAAAGGCGATGCCAGTGCCAAGGCTGAGCAGGGCTTTCTGCAAGGAGGAGGCTTTCTGCTTAATGAAAAATCAGATGGATACATCCATCTGGCAAAGCTTCAGAATTTCATCCCCACAAACAAGCACAATCTTTGCAGAAAGCACCTTAAGGAGGACACAGTTGTGTTTCCTCTCAGGGATTGTTCTTCCCTTGGAGCACTGGGGAGGAGCAGCAGCGCACGGGACGCACCGCGGCACACGTCCCCGAGCCGGCCTGCCGGTGGATTTCACTGCGTGGTTCTGCTGCAGTAGCTTATGCTGGTGGGCAGAATTTCTAGTCTTTTACAGCAAAATCCATTTTTTTTACATGAAGTTGGGACTGATTCCCAACAAAAATCTTTACCAGGGCTCAAAGCAAGCTGAGCAAACGCTATCAAAGCTCACAGCTGGCTCCCGGCTCATTAGACAAGTGCAGTCATCCAGCATCATTTTTTTTTTGTATCTATGCACTTAAGAACATCCAGCAGACATCACCAGGGGGAGAATAAGCAGAAACTACGTCTCAGGCAATAGGTTCAACTGACATGAGTGCACAGGGCTCTAAGACAGACTATTTACCAAACACAGCCACATGCAAGGTGCCTGAGAAATGATGGATCTACACCAACAAAACAATGTTTTCCTCTCGTGGTTATGGGTGCCTCACACAGTTATGGTTTTGAAAAAACAAAGTCATTTTTAAGTGTAACCCCCCCAAACAGTACTAGCAGATGAGGTATGTGCAGTGAATAAAGATTTTCTATTACATAGACAAAGCAGCTTGGTGTGGAGCATCTGTGAGGATGGCACCGTGGAGCGTGAAGATCAATCTTTGTGAAATAAATGTTCTCACTCCTAGAATATAGGATTGAAAGGACATGGAAAACAGAAAAGAGCAAGCCAAGAGAAACATTTTAAAATAACAGGCAGTTAGCAGGACTGACAGATCCAGAGTTAAAGAGATAAAAGATTAAACTCCCCTAGGAAGGAAGGTCTGCATGATACTGAAGGCTCAGCCACCTTCCCCTCTCTTGGTGTTGCCTCAGAACCTCCATCCAAGTCACCTAACCAGCACTTTATCTATTGAGCCTCACACACAGCTGTGCTGCACTTTCACACAGCCCTTTTAGGAAGGGGCAGGAGAGGACCCATTTCTCTCTGCAGGCCTGGCCTGGCATTCAGCAGCCCATGGAAATGCACACAGACAAATAATGACACGTTTGCCGGTTGCTGATCTCTTGAGTGAAGCCTGTAAAGCACAGGGGACCCCTGGGCACTGCAGGGGGGGGAGCAGAGCCACCCTGAGAGCCAGCAGGCTTCACAGCCCAGGCGAGACGCTGACTGGAAGTTTCTAGCACAGAGGGCAACTTTTAAGGTCAAGCCTAATTACAAGGGGACAAGCTTAAGTGGTAATGACAGGTTGGAAAGGACTCTTAACTGTGAGCAACATGACCCAAAGGAGGCAACTGCAGGAGGAGGACAGAGAGACGTGCCCTGCACTGGCAGCATGAGACACTGCCTGACCATCAGCACCGCTGGCTTTAGGGCACAATCTCACACTGCATTTCAGTAAAATTTCAGCAATAAACATTATCAATTCCAGTCAAGGGAAACAGGTCAGGATGAGCTCAATCTCCTCAAAACAAATCCAGTGAGACTGAAGATTTAGTTTACTAATTTGGCATAAATGTAATTTATCTTAAGGGTTTTTTGGGGAGGTTTCTTTTTTTTTTTTTTTTTTTTTTTTTTAACATCCAAAGCTTCCCTGGCCTACTTTAATTCACAATAATTACCTATTGAAATAGTTACCAGCACCAATAATGACCACAAAATTTTATAGTGATCTTTCTCTTGCTTATGTACAACCCCATGCCCAAATTGTTAATTGTCCTCAAGATGAATAAAATAGCATTACTGCACTTAGTTTCTTTTGTTTGAAGAACACAAATTTCTCACAGATGGTAAGAAACATGGTACTCTCTGAGGCACTCCAACAATTTCACTGCTTACCTCTTCATATTTCTTCTCCTCCCACAGTCTCTGCAAATTCCACAAATTTATTGCAACCTGAGACCCTTCAAGACATTCCTCAAAATAAACCTCTGCATTACACTGCCAGCTTCTACTGTGACCTACCTTATGCTGAGTTATCAAAGGAGTCAATATTTTTTTTATTTAAAAAGATCACTCATAGCAATATTTTGGCTTTTTTTCCCCTTTCATCTGGACTTTGAACACTTTAGGACAACAATAATCTTCCATCTGTCCAGCACTGCTAAGAAGTACAAAGCTATGTAAATATTAAATATCAGAAGAAAATTAAAAGGAATAAGAAATAATTTCCATGTTTTCAAAAACATGCCTCCAAAATCCATCCAAGCATTTCAAATGTCTAGCAGATAATACAGCACAATTGTTTTTGACACTGTGTTTGCAACTAGTAACAGTGACATCTATAATTTTCTATGAAAAGCTATTTTTGTGCCTCATTCTCTTTGCAGTCCTCCTAGAACACGTGGGCTGATGTTGTTACCTCATGAACCTTGTTTTAAAAAGAGTTCCAAAAATGTGAACCTCACTCACACACACAACAACTGACAACCACGTCTACACCCAGCTGGACAAGTTCATGTTCACTGTCAACAACCCCAGCACTGCCTGGATTGGAAAAGCCCTTTAAGCTCCTCGAGTCCAACCATGAACCCAACACTGACCAGTCCCCACTGACCCATGTCCCTCAGCACTGTGTCTACACGACTCTTCAATCCCTCCAGGGATGGGGACTCCACCACTGCCCTGGGCAACCCCTTCCAATGCCTCAGAACCCTTTCAGCAAAGAAATTCTTCCTCACATCCCATCTCAACTGCCCTGGCCACAACTGGAGCCCATTTCCTCTTGTCCTGTCCCTTGGTCCTTGGTTGAACAGACCCACCCCCACCTCTCTGCACCCTCCTTGCAGGGACTTGGACAGAGCCAGAAGGTCTCCCTTTCAGCAAAGAAATTCTTCCTCACACCCAATCTAAACACAGAATCACAGAATTGCCTCGACTGGAAAAGAAATTTTATTAGGGATTTGAGACACTTACAAGTTAAAGTTTCAATTCTGACTGAAATTTCTCAGGGGAGCCAATAATCTCTCTAGGAAATGAGAGCACAGGTAACAAAGCCTGAAGCTTGCTGCTTGATCATTACTTGAATGCCTTTTCTCTTTGATTTGTTTTAGCTTTAGTGGTTTCAAACACTTCAGTATGATGTGCTTTGCTCAGTGAATTGACTCAATAAAAAGACCTGTTCTGCCTTTACACAAAATTTAACACCAAGTACTGTGGCACTTTCCTTGCTGAAGGACCTCATGTTTTTCCTGAACCAGTTAAACACTCGTAGCTCCACTGCTCACAGCTCCACACACCTCAGAGGTGTTTTGGGCAAGCTCCTACCATGTTTACAAGAACTGGCACACAGCTCTACAGGGCTGCTGGCTGTAAAACCCCCATTTATGGAGCAAATAAATCTGAATTCTACTGCATGCCTGTGTCTGCCACTGACTTCTCCACTATGTTTGCTTGATTTAAAAGCCAAAAGATCGTTTCACCATCTTACTGTCATACCCAAATAGCTTTTGTAACCACCAGCTCTGCAAAGACCAGTCAGGATTCTCAACTCCTCTCATGCTGCAATAAACACTGTAATTGATACAATTAGAACACAGGTGATAATTTGGCACAAGAAGCAGGACAAAACTTTAAACTACACTCCTCTACAAGGACCTATTTATTAGTACATGGGGATCCAGGCTAAGTAAGTTGATGTTAAAAGGAGTTTAACCATGAAACACATCATAGTCCAAGATCCATCTCTGCAGAAATATTAAGTACAAGTAAGTCTTGGTTTACTGTAAAATTAAGTATCTTTATTTAAACTTTCTATGCTGCACATTTATGCTGTCTAAACTAATTAAGGAAGCCTTAGAAATTAGGGAAAAAGAATGAGATTGAAATGAAGGAAGTGGAATGTCAGCAATATGCTATAAAGTCAAGGCTTACGTGACTCCATGCACTTAATCCTTATTTTCCACTGTGTTCTGCAATTATTATAGACCACAGTCAGAAACAAGTTCCTCATCTCTGTTATTACACAGAACAGCTCCAGCCCTTCATTTCATTTCATTTCTCCCATCCAAATACAACAGGCTATTACCTTCCAACATGTTCAACTGCATTTCTACCATCTCGCAGTAACTGAAGTGTTCACCCTGAAATTGGCCAACCAGAAAAAGCCTAGTGTTTAAGAACAATCTGTGAACAATGTGTTATCCTAAATTCAAGTGAGCTGGAAGCATAAATTAAAATACTATTTGCAGCTTTTTTTTGGAAACATTATGCTGACTTGGGAATCAGCATTTAAATCAGCTTTTTTAGTACACCAGCTCCTGTGTTCTCCATATCCCACACGTATACACTGGCAGTAAGACTTCCAAGATGTCTTTCACAACTAACTGATCTTCTAATATTGCTAGGCTGTTAAATCCCAGACTGCACTAAGTCTTACCTGACTCCTTTTCAGCATCTGATTCTGAAGCTTCATCTTCTTCAGCTTCTTCCTCCTCTTCAGAACTAGAACTGCTAGAGTCCTTGTTCTCTTCCTCGATTTCCAAGGACTTCAGCGTGTCTTCCTCATAAAGAATCTTCTCTTTGCTGCAAGACACAGACATTTTAAGGACTACCAGGTGAGCCAGTTATTTCTGAGTTCTACTTCTCAGGAACACATAGATATGATTTGCTACATGTTGAACAAGCAAAAGGACAAAATCCATCCACAGACTCAACATCCCAGCACTTCCAGCCCTGCCCATTTGCCAGGGACTCCAATGCCAGTCTCACATTTCCTGAATTTGTGAGTATTTCTCAGTCCAAAGAAATGTGGTGTCTCTTTTCCTAGTGCAACACAACCCATCAGCTGGGCTGTATGGCTCTGTGCAACCACAAAGATGCTGTTCTCAGCCCAAAGGTCAAACTGATACTCAGCAAGAGCAGGAGCTGGGGAACCAAGCACTGTCCCAACTCCTTGTTCTACCATCCAGTGGGTACATTGAGAAACAGCTAAAATTGCATTGAAAAGAACTCAGATTTAAAAGAAACATGAAATGAACATGAACAGCAGGAAACTATTTTTAAAGCAGCTGAGGCCAGCTGAAGCTAACAGATGAAGCTGGCCTCCTGCTATACTGCACAGCTTCTCTTCAACACAGAAGAAAGAACCGTACTTGGTGAAGAGTCCGCTTTGAGGCTTGCCGTTCATGTCGGCGTCAATGAGCTTGTTCCTCGTCTCCTTCTCGCTTCGCAGCTGTCAGAAAGTCCAAGCAGATTGGGGGAAGAATGAAAAGAGACATCTTAGCAAGCCAGCACAGCTCAGCACAACCCGGTAATTACCGCAGCATAAGGTCCCCCAGCCTCGTTAGATAGAAAACAGTGTGGGTTTGTTCAACGAGCCAGTGCGGCAGATGCACATCTGCAAGAGCACCGGACGCTTCGGACTAGAGCTCTGTGAGGGCACAGCCATGCACCCAGCCTGTCCTTAAACTCAAGCTGCAATTTAATAAAGCCTCCAGAGAAGTCTGCAGCAGCCCCTGCTGAGAGCCAGCCTCAAACCCTGACTCCCACAGTACTGTCCTGCACCTGCCCATGCAGACACAGTGCTGGAGGTCTGCCCGTGTGTGTTTGTGCACCCATGAAATCAGCTCAGATGCAGTTTATGCTCTGTACAGGCAACTGATGGAGCTCCCACGAGGATGGGTCACCTCCTAAATCTCTCAAATGTCAGCATAAGTCATCACACAAGAATACCTGTGATCGCTGCAGCAACTGAGATGTCCTGCTCAGAGAGCAGCAATATGGATTTGGTCACCACTGATGGACAAAACAGGAACAAAAAACCCTGTTTCGTGCCTTCCAGAAGCACAGACACAGCTGAGCCAGAGAAAAGGATGGCCATTAGCAGCTCATGTTTAAGGCTCTCTCTTTTGTGTCACATCCAGCCTAGTTATTCTTTTTCTTTTGATAGAAGCTGATACCAGGCACAAGGGAATGTGGGAAAAGCTACACAGAGCCAAAATTTGGGGTACAGCAGGTTGTTAAATAGAAGAAACTGCTGGAGCACAGAAGTGCGGGTCCACTCAAAGGTAATTCAGAGACAGGGAAAAAAAATTCAAACCCAAATCAAATTAATTGCTTCCAGCAAGCAAAATCCCCTCTTTTCTTCAATGACAGCAGCAAATCTTTTAGCAAGGGCAGCACACTGTTCTGCTACAAGCTTCAGATTAAAAAAACCTGATTTGAGAGCCATTTTGAAAGTGAAATAATGTATCTAGAGGAATGTTGTGGAACTGCCTATTTCATCCTTAACACATGTAAGCTTTCTATTTTAAGTAATAAAAATGGCACATGATAAACACAGATGATAAAGTGGCAATTCTATTGAAAAAATCATATCAGCTAAAAAAAAAAGTGATAAAATCTAGATTCTTCTCTTCTTCCCAGTTCTACCACAGCTTGCTGCACTCATTTAATAAGTGGAAAGGCCTTTTTTATATAGTGCTGCTATATAGAGAACCCCTGTGAAGCCACCCTAAAAATGGGCTAGCACTCATCCAAAAAAGGTTTTTGTCATTGTTGTTTTTTTTTCTTTTCTTTTGAGGAGCACAGTTATCTCCAGAATCCTGGTGTAGTGAGATAGGAGGAAATCCAAAATACACCCCTGATAGTATTTATCAACACTTCATTTAGGAAGAAGCTGATGAATTTTGACGAAGTTTCTGTGGATGTTAGGGATGCTATTTAAGGATGACAGCAGCTGTGTTATGATCAGAGCTGGAGTTCTACCACCCACATTGTCAGTTCCTCAAAATACCTCCCTGCGTTTTATCAGCAGTGCACTCATTATGTCTGTTTCTGAATCCAAGGTTTTAAATGATACTTTCTGATTTTTATGTTTTTTTAAAGAAGGGTGGTTTGTTTTTTGGAAGCACCCAAATGAGATAATTAAGTAGACCAGATGAAATAGGAAAAAATGCAATCAAAAAATCAACTTTCTGGCTTGATGACTGGCTTTGCTTTTATCAAGATCTATTTTTGCTTTCCTTTTTCATGCCAACTTTCTGCTTATAACCCCTTCCAATATCTCCACTCCATTATGAAATGGCAATTTAATATGGTTTTGAAATCAACATTTTTTTTTAGTCCAGAATTCCCTGAAGTTTCTAATTTCTTCTCACTCCATCAAAAACCTCCCTATTTTAAGAAAGGCAGACATGGTAACAAATCTCTTTCTCAACCCTGACAGCCTATTTCTTTAGATGCAAACACAAAGCTGACTTGGGTAATCACTCATGATGAAAACAGCAGTTTGATGCTAGAGAGCTTGCCAGCTAACAAAGCAACTGCAGAATAATAACAATCCCAAAGATGAACTGTACATTCCTTACCAGTCCACATAATCCTGCATGTCAGCATGCTACTGACCTTCTCCAAGCAGTCATCCACTTTGCTAGATTTCTAGCTATTAAAAATATTGGTGTAATTAAAGATTCCAAATGATTAATGTAAAAAAAATAAATAGCTGGGCCTCAGCCTCACGTGTCTGCTGCTGCCATATGTCCTCCAGAACACCCCTGTGTGAAAAGGTAACTGGAGAGGTGGAAAATGATCTGCCAGGAACTCACCACAGTCTGTTTCTTCTGCAGCATTTCTAAATGCTCAACCAGTCCCTCATCAGCCACGTCGAATGGCGTCTGGCCCTGGTGTGAGAAGAGGAGAGGAGAGGATATCTGACATGGCACAGTGTTAATAGTCAAAAAAGCACCATTTCCCAGTGAAGAACAAAGGGAACATGCTCCACACCCTCCCTCCCCAGATTCTGAGTACCAGGCTGTTTCACTCCTGAGCAGGGAAACCCATGTGCCAGTGATGGTTGATTTATGACTCAAGCCATGATCAGAGCAACCTCAGTCATGGAAATGCAGTTCCCTGATTGCTGCTGCTCCAGCCTAACAGCCAGGACCAAGATGTTTGAGTTTCCAGGAATTCTAAAAACAGCATTTGTACTGAGAAGGAATGTGATCAATCTGTTCTGCTGTATGCTTGTGTATCTGAACCTCTGGACAGGCTGCTAACCATCAGCAGGCTAAAAAAATCTGGTAGCCATTCCATATCCATGGGCATTTACAGAATAAACCAGAAAAATTACTTTGGGGCACAAACTAAGAAATCAGTTACATTTTCACCATAACTAAAGCTATAACAACCATTTTATTAACAACAAATAATGAAACCTGATGGCTAGGGATCAAATAAATATGGGTTGCCTTGGCCATCTGACCTAGCAAGGTAACAATTCTTGACTGGAAAGAGCAGGTAATGCAGCAAATACAACTGAGTCTGTTTCTTTCCAAGCCTAGGACAACACAAAACCCACACACATTCTGAACAATTTGGAAAAGCACCTGATGGCACTTAAAGCAAAAAAGATTCCCTGTATTTTGGATGCCAAAGAGCTGGCCACACTGAAATGGCTCCTTCCCATAGAGCCACTTCCTTCACATCAGTTTCCAGGACAGACAGATGCATTCAAACCACACAGTGCCACATTTCTCTTATCAAATCATCTTGCCTCCTGTCATTCCCTGGTGCTGTTCCAAGCACCTACAACCTCACTTCCTCCTCCAGCCACAGTCCAAGTGAATCTGCTGCAGCAGGAAGCAGCTCACAGACACTGCCTGGACATCACAGCAGGGAGGGGAACACAAAGAACAGCCCTGGACGAGCACACGTCAGCTCTTGAAATTCCAGGAGCTCTTCAAGGAAAAACTTCTAACTGCTAGGATGAAAGAGGAAATTGTTTTCCTCTTTTTCTTTTTTTTTTTTTCTCTTCCATCCTATTTTTCTTTACTAATTTCTCATGAATCTGAGTCAATTTTTCAATGTCCCTTTTGATGACCAATATTGTAGAAGAGGAAAGATTCAGAGCTGCCAGTTTCTCAAGGGTTCACCAATGGTTCACTAGTTTTCAGTGCCTTATACCTTAATACTAGTGTGTTATTTTGCACTCCAAGACTGTCTTTTGTTGTTTAATTTGTCAGGATTACACTAAAACAGGAAGACACAGATGAGCCCCCATCCTTTCTCACAATCTTACTGCTAAACTTTAATCACTGGTCTCTTCCAGCAACACATGAAATCTTCTCTGCCTTCCTCCAGTCAAGAGTCTTTATTCCCTGAGGCTTTCAAAGGCTCCAGTGCACACAACCAGCACTGCTCACCACATAGCTCTGCCATGGCGTTGGACCACGTGGCAGATAACCAAGTCAATATTCATCTGGCTATAAAATGCATTGTTGTGCCAAGACCTGTGCATACTAACCAGCTTGTTCCTGATGTCCATATCACACAGTGCCTCAGCCAGGATGGAGCAAGCTTCCTTCACTCCCCAGTGCGCAGCAGCATGCAGCGGGGTCCAGCCGTCATTGTCCTGGACGTTCAAATTAAACCCAGCCTGGATCAAGAGCCTGAGGAAAGAAAAACAATGTGGATTTCTGCCCACCTGAGAATGACTTTTCCACACAGAGGAGTTCCCACTGTGAGCCACAGGGTAGGTAACATGGTTCAGAATAAGCCAGTAGTTTCTTAACTTGTTTATTCACCTAAGCAACATCCCACTTGATGTTCTGGCACCCGTAACGGAGAAGGGCAGTAAACAAAAAACCACAACTTCACTGTAAAACCTGTGGGAATGTGTCTAAGGGACAAGGTTCCCTTTCAGAATGTCCTAAACTGGGAGAACATCGTAATTTCTCATAGAATCATAGTGTTTGGAAAAGCCCTTTAAGACCATTGAGTCCAACCATAAACCCAACACTGCCAATTCCACCTCTAAGCCATGTCCCTCAGCACCTCGTCTGCCTGTCTTCTAAACCCCACCAGGGATGGTGACTCCACCTCCTCCCTGGGCAGCCTGTGCCAATGCTTCACTGCCCTTTGGTGAGGAAGTTTTTCCTCACACCCAATCTCAACTGCCCTGGGCACAACTTGAGGCCATTTCCTCTTGTCCTGTCCCTTGGTCCTTGGTTGAACAGACCCACCCCCACCTCTCTCCACCCCCCTCCAAGGGACTTGGACAGAGCCAGAAGGTCTCCCCTCAGCCTCCTTTTCTCCAGGCTCAGCACCCCCAGTTCCCTCAGCCTGAACTCAGCACACTTGTGCTCCAGACCCTTCCCCAGCTCCGTTCCCTTCTCTGGACACGCTCCAGCACCTCCAGGTCCTTCTTGGAGTCAGGGGCCCAACACTGAACCCAGCACTCGAGCTGTGGCCGCACCAGTGCCCAGTGCAGGGGGAAGAGAACTTCCCTGGTCCTGCTGGCCACACTGGTGCTGATCCAGGCCAGGATGCTCTTGGCCTTCTTGGCCACGTGGGCACTCTGCTGACTCGTGTTCAGCCACTGTCGACCAATACCCCCAAGTCCCTCTCTGCCCAGCAGCTCTCCAGCCACTCTGCCCCAAACCTGTCACGCTGCTGGGGGTTGTTGTGACCCAGGTGCAGGACCTGGCACTTGGCCTTACTGAACTTCATGCCACTGGCCTCAGCCCATTGATCCAACCTGTCCAGATCCCACTGCAGAGCTTTCCTACCCTCAAGCAGATCAACACTTTCCCCAACTTGGTGTTTTCATCCAGCATCAGTGACCCAGTGTGAGCTCCTGCTCCAATGGACGCTCAGGCACTGAGCAAACCAACATAATCTCTCTCATCAGACTTTTGTCTCCATAATAAGGAGCCAAGCACAGCACCTGGCAAGAAAAGGACATTTGGTGACTTGAGCTCAGGCTTGGTTCTACTAGAGAACAAGATGACACTGCAGGAACAGCCCATAGGGAGCCGATGCCAGCTGGGCTGCCAGGTGACATTGCTGCGATTGACAAATACGAAATCTGTAAGTTAAATAACCCACATTTGGGTTAAAAAACCCAAAATGCATTTTTGCAGACTAGTCCTTGCTCATTTAAAGCAAATCTTACCCCAGTGAACCTGCCTGGGAACAGCCCCACACCACATTTACTGCTGTGCACCTTCCACACACTCCCTCTCTGTCAGACCAGAGCACCTGGTTCCATAGCATCTGGGGCTTGAATATTTAAAACCAAAGCAAGCAGAAGGGAGTCAATTATAGTCTGGAGCTTCAGAGCCATGTGCACACTGGTACACCAGTGCTCAGATGGAAGCACTGAGTGGCTCATGTATCAAAACTATTATACAAGTTGTTTAAATATTGAAAAACACCCCAGGAGAATTCTGCAAGTCCAGTGGAAACTGCTACTGAAGATTTCCGTGGTGGGAAATTCCACCATCCCAAGCCACCTCTCTGCAGCACAAGGGAAACCCAGCACAACCCCAGAATGGCACCAGCAGTGTCGAACCTCCAGCTTTACACCAATGCTAAATAAAGCAGTCCCCTTCCAGCAGCCGTGTGCTTGTCTGTGAGAGAAGTTTTAAATGAGGTGCTGACTTTATGTTGATTTTCCAGCTGGCAAAAGGGAGGAACGTGGCTGCTGAGAGACTCAAGGTCACAGACAAATCCCATGTCCCATTTGAGAGTTAGCTAGCTCCTGGCTTTCAGCCCCTTTGGTTTAAGCCAGTGAAGCTTTGTGTTTGGACTTACAAGGTGGCCATAAAATACACAAGAGTGAAACACTGTCAGCTCTCCCTGAGATCTGTTTATCATTACAACAATTAATGCCAAGGAGCAGCTGTCCAGAACCAGTCACTGTGCAGTGAATGGAGCCCTCACTGATGAGTGCCGGATCCAGAGTCCTCCACTGAAAGTCCACAGCACAACACCTCAAATTCAGGAGATATTACATTTCTGTTCCACATGGGCTGTGCTGGATTAGTGTTCCTGGGCACAGTACAGGCACAGACAGCTCATAGCTCAATTATAAGCTCTAATGAATGAATACAAATAGGAAACATGGAGAACAACAAAGTTACTAGAGCTTGATAAGAAACAGCTCTTACACATCAAGTCATGCCACTTAAAACTCTGAAATTAAGAATCAAGATAGATGAACACTTCCAGAAAGGATTTTAATGTGGGCAAAAGGGTAACCTTGCTGTTTATGGGCTGCTCCACCCATGCATAAAGAGAAGAGAAGAAAGCTTTATTGTTGGAAACCTTAATTTGACCTTACCTGGACAAATATTAATGCTTTATTGCCAGGAAACACTACACTGGGCAAGTTTATGTTCATAAGCAGCTTGTTAGTGCCAGCACAGCAGAAGGAGAACTGTGATCTATTGGAATCCCTGTCACTGCTGATGGCTGCAGCAGCAGAAGCATTAAGGAGCAGGGGACAGTGAGACAGGGGTGGACATTTTTCTACTAGAGTGGTCATGTCAGCTGTTGGGTGTTGGTGATTGTCATGCAGCATGTAGTGTCACTTTTAGGCTGAAATTATACTTTTATCCCCTAATGCTGTTTAACTCACTAGTCCTAAAACTATGATTCTAATAGTGAAAATTAAACCTTCTGATTTATGTCTCACTCTCTGAAAAGCTTTAATCAGTTTAAAGGTCTAGAGGTATGAAAGGGAATCTTCCAGCCCCTGTGTATTTGTAGGTGAATCACTATGCTTGCACACAGAAATCTACAGAGCCTTTTGAGAAATAGCAGCCTGAAAATCTCAGTATGAAACTAATTTCTCTCATCTATAAAGGTAAATGTATTCCTTACACAAACCAGCCTTAATGCAGTGCCTCAGCCCTGGGCAGGAGCTCCTACCTCATGACTTCAGAATAGCCCTTCGCTGCAGCCACGTGAAGAGCCGTGGCCCCTGTTCGAGGCTGCTTGGTATCTTCAATTCTCCCACTGTTCAGCCACTGCCGGGCATCCTGGAGCATTTGCTGCTCCTCTTCTCTTCTTGCCAGGTCTAGGTCTACCCCTAAGAGGGTGAAGCACAGAAGAAGAGTTTATCAAGTGAAAGCTCTCATGCACTTGTTAAACTTACCCTGCATTTCATTTCTTACACAATATTAGTAGACTATTTGTAATCTTCAACAACAACAAAATTATCCTCTAGGATTTGAGAGAACCCCTGCATTATTGACAGAGACTTCAAAGCTGTCTGACTTCTTAAAAAAATCTGAAAGTTGAGCCCCTGGTTGCAAACCAGCCCAAGTGACTCCTAGCTCAGTTGTGAGCTATGGGTGGAGGGGTTGCATTCTAAACATGCAGTGTCCTAGACTGAAATAAGAGAGTCAGAAATAACAGTTTAACAATCTGCATTAAACTACAGCAAGAGTACAATCTACAGTGAATATCTGAAGAGATGGACCTAAAGACATGTCCTACAGGAGCAGCACAGCCCCAACTGTGTGCTTACTCAAAATTCAGTGCAACCTGCAAGCTGCACATACAGAGATCTGTGCTGCACCAGAGCCACTCGTGAGGCACGCCAGAAGAAGTATTTAGTTAATTCCACTGAGCAACAAACCACTGGGTTCTGACAAAGCACAACCCTAAATCATTTTGGGGATAGAAGGCCAAAAAAAATCTACTCTGAGGGTTCAAGAGATCTGCTTTAGCTGAAGTCAGATCAAGTAACTTCATCAATACACACACCTGGTATGACAGAGACACGGACTATGGGGCTTTCTGATGACAAGAGGGACACATTTCCCACCTGGGAAACAACTGCTACCATGTGGAGAGGCCAGGTGGGTCTGGCTGTGTCAACTGTCACTAAACCAACAAGAGGCAAAACCACCTCAGACTTGTTTTTGTAAGCGGAGTTTTCATGATAAAGAGGTCACATAAGGACGACATATCAATGAGAAGTACAAAACAGCTCCATACAAGATCAGTCAGACTGGAGCTCACTGACTCAGGGAAAAAATGGAGAAGATGACAAACCTCAAAAATCAAGAGAGTGTTGAAGAGCAACTGTCCCTATGCATCAGTTTTTTCAGTATAAGAATTATGTGATTCCCAATTAAATTGTGGGGCATTAGGTATAAAACAGAAAAAAGAGAAACACTTATCAGCTCAGTCAGAACTGTGAAACCCATTACTGCAGGATGCTGCAGAGATTAGAAACACAAGCAGCTCCAGAACAATGGCTAGACAAATTTGCAGTTATTAAACACAGTGTTACACACACCAGGAGCTCCCAAGGACTGCACAAGTTTATGGAACAGAAAGCCACGGGGGATTCAGGGTACACAGGAAGCCCATCTGGCTCAGGAATTCCTTGAGGCACAGTGGCTGGAGGCTGGGAAAATGTTTGGGAGGGGAATCATACCCCCTTGTCCTGCTGCTCCAGTCTGCAGCAGGCAGCTGTTTACAGCCACCGCTGAAGACAGGCTACGAGCTGGACAGACACTTATTTAAAGTTTGTACCATATTTACACCAGCAGCTCTGATCCTCTTAACCTGTGTCAGGGGGAAGCTCCTCCGTGCAGACAGATGGTTGTTTCAGGGCATCTTAGCAGGATGCCGCTAATGTGGCGCAGCAATGGAAAAGCCAAGCAGAATCCCAGGAAGTGTCAGGCAAAACATCGGCAGCTGAGGCAGAATTACTGCCGTAATATCCTGCAAGGCTTCAACCATGCTGTTACCACGCACAGTTCTTGATACCTCCTTCACAGAGAGACAAGTTACACTGATGGAAAGAAAGGATCTCTGTCTTTCTGGGCATCCAAGGAAGCCTGGCTGAAGAGAGGAGACTGGCACGGTTTGGGCAGCCCAGTAAAACAAACCCTGGCTGCAGACACAATTCTGCTTTTTAAATATGCAAGCAGGGAGAAGGGTTATTTGAGTTTATTTCAAAGTGGAAGGAAAAGGGGAACAAAATAAGAATAACTTTGTCACAAATACCTGTAGACTAGAAAGTGAGAAGTTTCTATTTGCCAGAAGGAAAGTGATCCTGCATCAATTTTCCAAGGTGAACACTAACACAAGTAACAACCAGTTCTCAGAGGCACAGCTGCAAACCCACCAGTGGAACAGGAACACGGCTGACAAAGTAACAAGGGACTGGTCCCTCCTTAACTAACCTGAAAATAGCTTCAAAAATAAAGTAACCACCATGTGCCAAGCAGAACACATCTGCTAGGGAGGACTGGACCCAGTCCAGCGTGCAAACCACCCCAACACCAACCTGCAGTCATAAAACAGTCTAGACCAGAAAGAATCTTTGAGGGTATCCAGCCCAAGTCCCTGCTCAAAGGAGGGTGACCCAGATCAAACTGCTCAGAGCTGAATGCTGCTGAGCTTTGACTACCTCCAGGGATGGAGAATTCACAAGTTCCTTGGGGCCCTGTTCCAACACTGCACCACTTCCCTGGGAAACAGATAAATATATCTATGCAGTCAGAACGTCCCTCGTTCAAACCTATGACTTTTTCCTCCCATCCTGTCACTCTGCAGCTCTCAGAAGAGTCTGGCTCCATTGCCTCTATAGCTTCCCTCAAGGTAGTGCAGGGCAGCAATTAGATCCCCCTGTCAATCTTCACTTCTCAAGGCTAAATATGCAGCCCAGGTATCTCCAGCATGGAGAGTTTGGTCTGTATCAGCTCAGTTTGTCTCAGTTCATCGCTTTCCACGTAGCTGAGATCGGATTTAAACTTCTCACATGTATGCACAGACACCGAACTACTCACTGATGAGTTTCAGGAGTATGAAGAAAATTTTACACTGATGAAGCATTTTGTAATTAGAACATGTCACACTGCCCAAGATGTTTCTTCTACTAGTGGTGTTTTTGCAGGGACAGGACTGAGAGCAGCCCCACCAGGCATACCTGATGAGAAAGGGAAATGGCAGAGCAGATGGGCTGCAGAAGTCGTCTAGGGAAGGATCAGGATAAAGCCAGTCACTCCAGGCCAGGTTCACTCAGTTTCTGGTCCCTGCTCTTGGCACCTCTGTATTATCAAATCTTAATGAAACAAGATGTTTCACTGATACCAGAGGTCAGAAATACATCTCACTTTAAAAGCAAACAGATACAATTAACCAGATTTCAGTCCTTGGTGTCTTGCACCCAGAATCCTGAGGACTGAGACTGCACACCACAAACCTTCTGCATCTCTTCCACTGTTCTGCTACCAAAGCAAAATCTGTCTGCTGCCTCTTGGGCCAGATTTCAGATCTCTCCACCTATAGCAAGCCAAGAGAATTTTCTTATAGAAACTCCTTGAGGTTTAATTCTCACACATTCAATCCCACTACTGATTTACCTTGTTTCTTTACTTGCTCCAGCAGCAAGTCCTTCATGGCCGCCTCCTCGGCGATGTCAGACGGGACTTCACCCTCGCTGTTCACAGCAGCCACGTTGGCTCCATGACTAATTAAGTACCTACGTGAATGAGACCCATACCAAGGGATTAGACCTCGTGTGCAGGCTACAGTGCGACTCACACAGCAAATCAAGTACCTGAAGAAAATATTTGGCTTTCTCAGTCAAGGTCAATTACCAAATGAGCACCTTATTCTTATCAAATTTCTAGACTAAAAAAGTTCATTGTTAAATACAAGGTCCCTGGTCAGTGGCTCATAGTTTTTGTTTCTCTATAATTATTCAAATACTCCTAGTTCTTGCACTAATCTGACCGATTACACCTTTAAAAAGATTAAAAATGATTAAAAAAAGGCAATCCACATCACCATCAATTTTTTAATTGTCTTTTTATAACTATACCAAAAGTGCATTCAAGAACAATTAATGTCTTCTTTGGCTTGCACATCTTGTAACCAGTAAAATTCTGGGAAGTAAAAGAATTACCTGGTTAAACCCACAAATCCAGGAGGGCAAGGTTGTTTGGTTTCAAAAATTTATTTTTGATGCCTTTGAGAAAGTTATCAGCATTCAAAATTTGGTAACTTTTTGGCAGCTGTGGTGAGCTAAACACATAAGCATGGTGTGTGAATGGTAAAGGGTAATAATATGCTTCATTTGGAGAACTAGTATTTAGGAAGAAGAAAAAAACAAACGGATAAAGGATCATTGAAAAAGCTAAGAATTGTTCCAGGAGGAGTACAACACACAGAAATAACTGAGTCACAGAAGACTTGTGTGTGTGTGTTAGAATATTTTGTAGAGGACTGCCTTGAGAAATACTATTGTTTTCCCTTATTTTTCTAACATATAATGCAGCCTTTATCTCAGAAAAATTATTTCAGTTGGGAAACTACCATTTTTGTTTGTCTATTCTTTGGTCCCAGTTATTCTAGCACTCCAGGTCATATATTTGAGCAGCTCTCCAACTTTCAGAGCAACTTGGTGAAGCACAACAAGTAGTCTGGTATCAGTCTCTTTTCTGGGACAAATAGACTATTAGTCCTTTGTGAGGGTAATGAACACTCAGATCAGATGCACAATGTTATTTCAAACCCTGGAATCATAAACTGTGCCCAGGAGAGTGAAATCTTTGTTGGGAATCACTTATAGCAGGTTACTGCTTTGCTTTAAACATTTACTGGACAAAACTCTCAGTTATAATTACTTTATGACTATATTGACTTATGTCTCTTCTTTCTTAAGTATCTTAAGTTTGTACTCACTAGATGATCCCATCTCCCTACGGCAGGCCACAGAACTCCATCTGGTTATGTCCAATCTGAGCCCAGTCTCTTGTGTTGTAAACAAAACAAAACAAATCACCAAGATAATGCTCTAATTTTAAGTGGGTTAAGTAAGAAGCAGTCACTTTGATCTACTTCTCCACCTTTTGTCAGACAGTGGAGTTTTGCAATAAACAGAAACACTAGATCTGAATCTGAAGAAAAAGAAGCCATGCTGTTGGCACAGTGGTGACTGCAGAGCCCAGAACACTGCATTTCTCTCCACACCACTGTGGCACTGCCACACAGGCCAGTCCATGGCAGAAATTGTGTCACTGCAAAGTCCCAGGACAAGGCTGAGCACTGGCACAGTCCCCTCTGAGGTGTTTTAGAGGATGCCCTGTATTTGCTATTTGGGGTTTACACTGGAATAGCCCTATGCATGTCATCACCCTAACATATGTTCTGTACAGAGATGGAATTCTTTTCAGTTAGACAAATTAAATCCCAAATTGCTCTTAGGTAACGCTTAAAATTCTCCACGGGCTCCTCGCTGGTGGAAGTGCACAGCAGAGACAGGCAGCAGCAGCAGAGCTGTGCTTGGTCACACATCTCTGTACCAGGGTGCCTGCCTGGCAGCCACCGTGACTCCCCTGTGCTTGGCACTTTAGCTCAAGTACCTAATGAATTGTAAGCCACTGTGATGGGATCAGTGAAAGGCAAACACTTGTAGGCTCCACCTCAATCCTCACAAATCAGGAATTCAGTAGCAGGAGAAATGCATCTATTTGCCACATTGCTCCTCAAGATGTTGTCTAAGTCTCAGAGCATCAATTGCCTGTGTGCTTACTCCAAAGGGGAAGACATGGAAAGTGTTATAAATACCCAGAGCAGCCTGAAACTCACTCACTCTGCTATGTTCAGGTAGCCACACGACGCCACCGCGTGAAGAGGGGTCCAGCCCTCGTTATCTTGCTGGTTCACGTTGGCTCCGTTTTCTACAAGGAACTTCACCATGTCCAGGTTCTCATCTATACAAGCCTGAGGGAGAAGGGGAGGGGGGAATCCAGGGGAAGGAAGATTGAAGAGAAAAGGAAAGGGGAAGAAAAAACAAAAAAGGAAGAAAAAAGTTTTGGTGTTAAATCAAGCGTACAACCTCCACTGGAACTACACTGGCACAGGTAACTCCTGAGCTGAATTCCCCACCCTGTGAGCTAGCACACCTTAAAACTTAAGGTAACATGAAGTTGGGAACTAAGATAAATTAATTTCAGAACTTGGAAAAAATTAATTGTAGCTCAGAGAGTCCCCAGGTGGACAACCTCTAAATTCACTCAGGCTTCACTTCTCACCTTCCTCTCTCCCAGTTATCTCCCTGGAGTGGAGACACGCTGTGAAATGATGTATCTGTGTTAGTCTCAGGTATAGCACCAGACTCCTCTGAGCAGGACAAGCTATGTATTTATTTAGATTACACTGTTCCCTCAAAATGTCAATGAAATAACGTCCTAACAACGACTGAAATGAGAGATCACGACCGGCAGGGATTAGGACAGGTGAGCTCAAGCAGAGCACCTGCACACGGGGTGCTGCCCTTCACAGAGGTAATCACAGCAAAAGTAGGATTTTAGAGAAGTCACTTCTTTATTCCATATTTACACATTTTTCTGAGTAAAACAAAGTCCAGCTTTCCCTGTGAGCTCTGCAGACCCTGTGAACCACTGAAGAGAACGACAACCCTTTATTAGCAGCTGTATTAATTCCAGAGCCTGTGTTTACAGAGACCTGCGAGCTTTGAAGCTGCCAGAAGAAAACCCAGCTAGATTTTCAAGTCTCAGCACTTCTGTTGGGTGGAATTCCTCCTTCCTCAAATTCCTGGTTACAGCACGTTCTGCCCTGCATTTACAGTTCACTGGAGACTGCTATTTAAGGATGAGCTGGCAATTTAATACATACATCCCAGTGCATGTGCCTCAGCTGAGAAGCACCGAGCATGACCAGGCAGCGAAAGGACCGGCTTTTACTGCCAGTGTATCTCCAGGCAGAAACCCATGTCCTCATGACTACAGAGCTGGGTCAAAATTCCTCCAAAAATCACAGGACTTGATTTTTTTTTTATATACCTTGATGTTGGCAGATGTACCAGTTCTGGCAGTCAGATGACTTCCAGATGATCATGCTTCTAAAATGAGCAACACTGACTGCCCATTCCCATCCCAGCAAGTAATGAAACTGAGGAAATTGTCCTTAGCCAACACTCCCCTCCTCCTAAAAAAGAGACAACCCTCTATTATCTAACACATTCATCTATGCTGCATTGCTTACCATAGGATCATTAAGGTTGGAAAAGACCTCTAAGATCATCACGTCCAACCTTCAACTCAACACCAAAACAACCACTAAACCATGTCCTGAAGTGCCAGGTTTGCACGTCTTCTGAACACCTCCAGGGATGGTGACTCCACCACTGCCCTGGGCAGCCTCTTCCAATGCTGGACCACTCCTTCAGTAAAGAAATTTTTTCTAATACCCAATCTAAACCTCCCCCAGTGCAACTTGAGGCCATTTCCTCTTGCCCTAAAATGTCAAAGGAGTGGCACGTCCCATGCCAGGACACCCAACTCTCATTACTTCTGCAAGTGCAAATCCCAAGTTAGCCTCTTCCCCCACAAACACAAGTTACTCTGACACTTGCATGGTTCACAAGCAACCACGCAAAAAAGCTACTTGTGAACCTTAAAATCAAAAGCTTTTAAAGCTCTTGCCTGTAAGGAAGCATCCAGAAAACTGACTCCTAGTACAGTCACTTGGCAAACGCTGGAGGACGCGGGGTGCACCCACGGTACTAAGAAAAGATGCCCCAGGAGCAGACTCAGGCACCCAGTCCAGACTCTGCGGTGCTGAATGCTGGCAGGTTTCCTCGCTCTGGTTTGGATTGGTTTAATCTTACTCTTTGCCAGAAAAGCACAAGTGTAATTCTAGAAACAGTTTACTTCAGGGACTGCTCCAAACCCAGAATGGATGAGGCTGTCCCTTGGTTGGCTCCATCCACTCTACCCACTCCATTGACACTCTCCGACCCTTGCACATGAAACAGCTTCATCCAGCTCTGGGGGAGTTCCCTCAGATTATTTCAGGCACTAGGAGTGGGAAAAAAACCAACAATCCAAACCAAAATACTGGGGACTGAAGAGCATCCCACTGAGGGCAGAGGAGTCCCAGGTCCAAACATGATGGGTAAGACATGGTTAGGTGGATGCAAACCAGGTTCTACCACCAGCCTCAGAAGCCAGGTTTGTTCCTTGGTCCTCTTTTATTCAGATCACCTAGACCAGTTTCCTCCTCAAAGCTGTGCTAAATGTGATGTTAGATCAGGTTGCTCGGGGCTGGCTCCAATCACTTCTTACTGTCATAGAATCATAGGATGGTTTGGGTTGGGAGGGACCTTAAAGCTCACCCAGTCCCAACCCCCCTGCCAGCAGCAGGGACACCTTTCACTAGACCAGGTTGCTCAAAGCCTCATCCAACCTGGCCGAGAACACTTCCAGGGAGGAGCAGCCACAGCTTCTCTGGGCAACCTGGGCCAGGGTCTCACCACCCTCACACCAAACAATTTCTTCCTCACATCTCAGCTCCATCTCCCCTCTGCCACTTTCAAGCCATCACCCCTTGTTCTGTCACTCCCTGCCCTTTGCCAAAGTCCCTCCCCAGCCTTCCTGGAGCCCCTTCAGGTACTGGGAGGCCACTGGAAGGTCTCCCTGGAGCCTTCTCTTCTCCAGGCTGAACAGCCCCAACTCTCTCAGCCTGTCCTCACAGCAGAGCTGCTCCAGCCCTGGCATCATCCTCGTGGCCTCCCCTGTACTGGCTCCAGCAGCTCCATGTCCTTGTGCTGTTGGTGGCCCCAGCACTGGAGGCAGCACTGCAGGGGGGGTCTGAGGAGAGCGGAGCAGAGGGGCAGAATCCCCTCCCTGGCCCTGCTGCCCACGCTGCTCTGGGTGCAGCCCAGGACACGGTTATTGGCTCTGTGCTGCCAGCGCTCGGTGCCGCCTCATGTGGAGCTTCTCATCCCCCAGCACCCCAAGTCCTTCTCCTCAGGGCTGCTCTCCAGCCATTCTCCACCCAGCCTGGACTTGTGCTTGGGGTTGCCCTGACCCAGGTGCAGGACCTGTGTGCAAGGATGGAGACTGCACAGCCCATGTGTCCCAGTGGTTCACCATCCTCTCAGTGGGTAACTTTTCTTACCAGCTAAACAGGATTTTCTTGCTTCAATTTATGGCTCCTGCTGCACCAGTGCAGAGGTTCCCTCTATGTCTCAGCAGGTTATGAGACCAGGAAACACAAGGCAAATGTTCCTATTGTGTAGAGGAAGAAATTCGTTGGTGTGAGGGTGGTGAGACCCTGGCCCAGGTTGGCCACAGAAGCTGTGGCTGCTCCTCCCTGGAAGTGTTCTCGGCCAGGCTGGATGAGGCTTTGAGCAACCTGGTCTAGTGGAAGGTGTCCCTGCTGCTGGCAGGGGGGTTGGGACTGGGTGAGCTTTGAAGTCCCTTTCAACTCAACAACTCAAGCCATTCTATGACCAGAATTCCTCTTCAGTTAAAGGAGTAATTTTTTTGGAATTCAAATCTGAGACTGCAAAACTCAGAGCCAATCTGTATTTTATTGCCATCCATATCTACAGTGATATACTTCAAGTTTCCCCCCAACACAACTCAAATAAATTCCACTTCCAGCCTTATTGATGAGTTACATCCTGACCTGGGCACACAACCAATACATATCGCTTTTTAAATAAAACTGACTTCACCTATAAGCCCATTGCTCCGAGAATAGCCAAGAGGAGTTCGCCCACGCAGTGGTTCCTTTTGAGCACAACCACTTCTGGCTGACTGAAGAATCAGAGCCTCAAAGAAGAATTTTATCAGCGCAGCTCTGACAAAGCAGCGAGGTGGACGTTTCATGCCTGTGCATATTTACTGCCCTGTGCTGTTTGTTTAGGTATTACCTGCAGTTCCAGGGTAAATCTAAATTTAGACTGAAGAATGTCTCAGTACTGTGAGCTTTGTGCGTGTTTGATACAGAATCATATTTACATTGTTTATCATCTAAACCACTCAATACACCCGATACATCTGCACACACTGGAAACTGGCCAAGAGAAAAGACCAGTTCCTGCTCAAGCCACTGGATACACCAGTGTCTATAATTAAATAGCTGGCCAGTAGGACCAGCAGTGATTGTTCCCCTGCACAGGACACTGGTGAGGCTGCACCTCAAGTGCTGGGTTCAGTGTTGGGCCCCTGACTCCAAGAAGGACCTGGAGGGGCTGGAGCGTGTCCAGAGAAGGGAACGGAGCTGGGGAAGGGTCTGGAGCACAAGTGTGCTGAGTTCCCGGCTGAGGGAACTGGGGGTGCTGAGCCTGGAGAGAAGGAGGCTGAGGGGAGACCTTCTGGCTCTGTCCAAGTCCCTGCAAGGAGGGTGCAGAGAGGTGTGGTTGGGTCTGTTCCACCAAGGACCAAGGGACAGGACAAGAGGAAATGGGCTCCAGTTGTGGCCAGGGCAGTTGAGATGGGATGTGAGGAAGAATTTCTTTGCTGAAAGGGTTCTGAGGCATTGGAAGGGGTTGCCCAGGGCAGTGGTGGAGTCCCCATCCCTGGAGGGATTGAAGAGTCGTGTAGACACAGTGCTGAGGGACAGGGGTCAGTGGGGACTGGTCAGTGTTGGGTTCATGGCTGGACTCAATGAGCTTAAAGGGCTTTTCCAATCCAGGCCATGCTGTGTGCAATTCTGTATGTCCAGATGCATAAAAGAGCCCCCTCCCTCCTCCTTGTACATTTTGGCCTGTTATTGCCTCGTTGTGCTGCTGGTCCCCATCCTGCGTGGTTCCTATGGAATGCATGCTGGAAACTGAAGGGATAATGGGATCAACCCCCACCTGTTCCTCCCCAGAAATCTGCAGTAATGTGACTCTCTTGGCTGCTGAAGAGAGAAAACGATGACAAAGTGACAGAGCTACACGGGCGCTGACAGCCGCCGGCACCCGCTCGCCACCCCAAGGGAACCGCAGCGCGTCTCACGCTCGCTGTTTGCATTTGCCATGGAGATCAGGTCACACACAAAGGTGCACTCAGTCCTGAATGGAGCAGCCAGGTATTCCTTAATATCTAGGAAAAATAACCCCCACCCCACCCTGCGGCACCCACGGATCATGAGAGACTGCTGCGCGGGTTCCGTGGTCACGCAGTGTGACGCTGCTCGGCAAATATTGATTCTGGTATCAGTTAGTGACACACAGGAACAGAAATGAGCACAGGGCTGAGGACCAGGAACAGGGTTTTAAATGACTTGAGGCTGCATTAACATTACCTGACTGCCTCAGACAGCCAAATGCAAGATTTTTTTTGGTGTTTTTGTACTATGACATAATACCATTTCTACTGGGCAAGATTTTAACAAGTGAGGTGGAGAAGGAGTTTGACAAACAGAGGTACTGAATAACCCCTGCTCAGTTCTGAACATCTCACCATTGTCTCCTGGAAGAAACTATCAGGAATAGGATTATTTGCATCATTTTATATTCAGACTCCCTAAAAAAATACACTGCTTGTACTTCAATATGCTGATACATCTCAGAGCAAGAATTATGAGGCAAACAACTCGGATAACGAGTGAAACTGGTAATTTCTAAAGATCTCCTAAACTTTATTAAACATGTATAAAAGTTTTGAGAGACTAAGTAGCAGCTTTTAGGGGTTGCAAAGTAATTCTGGGTATTCTTTTAAAGTATCAACTGATTAACACTTATATGTTATCACAGGATTCATACTTGTATGCACATTAATGGCATTAATAGTTCCATACATGACACCATTTTACCAAGCTATAAATTAAAGGACAGAAATTCTCACTGCTTAGAAGTACTCAGAACACACACCTGCCCACCTAAAACTGCTGAGAGCCCTGACTGCTGATCCCCCTCCAGAAAATCTCTGCTGCATGTTTTATTGTGCAGATCTGCCAAAATTAACTGGGATTCAGAGGGTAAAGTTCATCTTCTGGCTAAGCAAAATGGGTTACCTGAGGTTACTGGAGAAAGGAGAAGAGGACAAAGAGGAAGTAAAAGGGGTAGAAGTGTCCTCCTTTAAGGACTATTAATCCTCCAACCTTAAATTTAGGAGAGGGGATAAGTTTAGTAAGGTGAGAGGATTGATCACTATGCAAAGTTCTCCTCTTGTATTGGATGCAGCGTTCCTTGGGGACGGCGTAAGAACAACCACGTTGGACAGCAGCAACACTGCAAAGCAGACTCCTGCCCCTCCAACCCCCAAAGAGAGGAAAAGAGACTCAAAAAGTTGTTTGAGAAGTGACATTGCCTTTTTAGGGAGCAGTTATTTGATGTGAGGAAGCTAGTTTCCTCTCCTAAATTGCTCTTGAAATTTCCTTTGCATAAAGCAAAATACAGAGATGGGTAGGCTTAATTCTTGCAATTTTAGGCACTGCCAACCCTCAGCTGCTCGGTTACACGCACAGAGGAGGCCAAAACCAAGGTGAACTGCAGAGCACAGCATTTTTGCCTCTGAATTTTTAATTCCTTCTTTATCTTCTTCCTCTGTAAAAGATGTCATACACCCTCCAAGGTGGTGGGTAGGGTATGTGGTGACTAGCTTGCCCCCTCATCTTTGGCAGGGTAATCTCTTGCCATCCCTGTATTTCTCTTGGCAGTTGGTTAACTCCAAGTGCTCCTGGAATGGCACTCCTGTATTACAGTTTTAGCAGTCTTTGATGCAAACTGCATCCAGTGCCCAGAATTACCCAGTAACCGCTCAAAGAAAGTTGGCTCATGCAGTTTAAATCCCGGGCATCGCTGGGCAAGTCTCCATCCCCAGCTCACGGTGTTCCTCCAGCTCCTGGCACCGGATCAGCATTTGGCAGTTTTTCCATAGGGAGGAAGTGCTCAGTTTCTAAAATTTGCAGATATGGCATATTAGCTTCCCCCTCTGAGGTGACAGGTGTAGCCCTTTGCAGCCAGGGACACTCACTGCATATTTTTGGGTTTTTTTTTGCCAGTGGCTCTTGCCAAGGCATTCTTCTTCCAAGCGTGAAGTTTACATTACAGTAACGAAACGGGGGACACCAGGAAACGCTACAGAACAACTCTGCAAAACTCTGCTTGTCTGGCAGGGCTTGTTCAACAACCAGACAAAATCTGATCTTTATCTTGAATGAAACCTCATTATTCTAATAGCAGTGGTAGTGTTTGCTCCTTCCTCAGAGCACACAGAGCACACAAGCGTCGTCGAACTTCTGGTGAGCATCAGCAACGCAACAGCTCCAACCGCCTGCCAAGGTTCTTCGTTTGTGTATCTCCTGGGCATCCCTCACAGGACAGACAAATGAAGATCAGAGAGTAATAGGAGCCAGATGGGATGAGACTGAAGAGTTTAGAGGACAAAGAATCAAGCTCCAACATGGTGTAAACAGTAAAAAACTGCTCACTTTCTAGGGGGTGCATCACACTTAGCAAGCCCCCAGCCGATGACGGGTATTACCCTCCCACTAGATACAGGATGGCAGGGAGGAGAGCAACTGAAGCATCTGACAAATTCCTAGGAAATTGCTTGGGATCAGCTGAGTGAGAAAAAACCCCATCTTTTTGCCTCTCCATGGAGAGAGGGGGACAGTTACAAACCCAAAACAACACGGAAGCTGTGGCAATAATGGCACATCAGCAGCGCTGCCCCAGGAGCCACAATAAGGGAACTGTTTTCTCCACAACTTACCCAGTGTTATGGTCATTTAACATAAATCACAGAACCACAGAAAGTTGTGAGTGGGAAGGACCCACCAGGATGATGGAGTCCAACTCCTGTCCCTGCACAGGACAATCCCAACATTCACACCATGTCCCTGAGGGCCTTGGCCAAATGCTGCTGGAATCTTGTCAGGCTTGGGGCCATCAGCACCTCCCTGGGGAGCCTGTGCCAGTGCTCCACCACCCTCTGCCTCAAGAACCTTTTCCTCATGGACAACCTCCCCCTCCCCTGCCACATCTTCCTGCCATGGCCTCTGCTCCTAGTACATGACCAACATTCAGTGCCACTGTTTGCAGGCAGAACAGTTCTTGTCAGCATTTCAGCATTCCAGCTCCTCCGTGGCTCCTCCAGCTGCCGTCTACCTGCACAACGTGGTAGCACTGCGTACAGCAGTGCATCTGACAAGGGTCAGCTTGGCTGAGAGCACATTGCATTTCTGAATGCAGCCCCATTGAGTAAATATTTAGTTTACAAACAGCATGTCACATCACCCGCTGTCATATGAGCATGTAATAAAATAGCAGCAGTGTGTGCACAAGAACTCAGTATCAAAGGCAGCCAGGAAACCTGTAATAACTGCTGTGGTTTTCATTTGGCTGTCTTTAATTCCCTGGTGTTCCCCCCATGGTTGGTCAGGATCTGAGAGGGAGAACCCATGTATTTTCTCAAGGTGGAGGAAGGATGCAAGATGGGAAAAGAAGAAAGGGCTCTGTGCTTGGCTTCTGCGTGACGTGTTTCTACTATGAACACATCGGTCTTGTGACAGAACCCTATCTCAGGGACTTCTCTGTGCAGAAGAGTGAAAATCTCGTAATCCTACCGTGTCAGATTCTCGGGTAGCACTCCTCATGGCTCCCACATAGAAATCATGCTTGGCAGCTCCACTTGTCACACGTAAATCCAATATGCAAACGAGCGAGTCCGGCACACGCCGCTGTTTAAATCGAGCACTAGAGCCGTTAGGCCAGCAGAGACCACGCTGCACCTCTTCTGAATTCCTCCAGCACTCATCTCTTGAGCCTCCCAGGAGCTGGGTACCTCCTGTCCTGTGCAAATGCTGCTGGTAAATCAGTTTGCTCATGAAACCTCCATTATTAGTTCTTTTAGCAGAATCTCCTCCAATCCAGAACTCAGGAGTTGATATCACCTTCAAAGCTCTCCACACATCCAGCCCTCCCCTGACAGGGTTTGTCTCCCTCTGTTCCATCACCAGTCCTGATTTCTGTAACTCTTTAAGTTGAAGTATTAACAAACACCCCGGAGATTCCTCCACACAACCCTACTTCCATGCTATAGCATTCTTGCACTGACCTTCAGGACCCTTCTCTACACGTCAGTTTGCTCAGAAAGCCACTCCACCCACCCATATGGTGAAACAGTTTAGATTTTAGATGAGATCTTCAGAGCTGGGACCATCTGCAATTGCTTAAAGAGCATCCAGCTCTCAACACACAACAGTGCCAGTCAGGTAAAGAACAAACATACACACCACTGAGTCACTGCAGTTGGAAAGGGCCCCAGGAGACTTCTAGTCTAACACCTCCTGCTCAAGGCAGGGTCTACAGTGAATGCTCAGCAGCTTTCCAGGCTGTGGATGTGTGTGTGTATGGTTTGCACACATGTGCATCTATCTACACCTACACAAACACAGACACTCATATTTATTCTTTGTAAATCCAAGAAACTTTACAATGGTGGGGAAGGACAAATATACACAGATTTGTGTCACGAGGCTGCAGCCACTCTGATCCAGAACTGACTCGCCTCCATTGCTTAGATGCTTTACTTGCCCAAGGCTTTAGTTTTCTCCTCCTGGATGATGTTCTCATGCTAGAAACCTGACCTAGACTCATTTGGGTGGCAACTACAAAATATTTTGCATTAGATATGGGGTGACAAAAGTGGGTTTTGTTCATCCAAACCAAGCATACCCTTTCCTAACACTACCAATGGGGCTGATTTTGCCAAGATCAGACAGATCCACATCACACCCAAACTGATTAAAAGGTTTTCTTCGGGCTTAATGAAGAGCCAGAGAGTTACTGCAGTGAGTACAGGCCATAAAAAGCACAAAACCAAAAGCAGAACATTCTCTGTGTGCATGCAAATGAATTCTTGAATTTAAGTCAAGACCCCCACAACAGCTTAAGCAGGTCTAAGTCCAGGTTGCCAGGGCTCCTCCTGCCCCAGCCATATGCTCCCACACCTTGCCTTGCACAAGATTTACTTACATATTTTCAAAGTGTAAAGAAACAGATGCACACAGAGGGTGTTGCCTGTCTCAGCTAGGTGGGATGTGTTACCCTCCCAGTACCTGTCCTTTCTCACTGCCTGCAGACCAGCACAAACCCATTTACAACAGGATGAGATGAATCCCACTGTCACTGACTGTGAACAGTCACATCAGAAACCTCCAAGATCCAAGATTTACCAGGTCACTCCTTAACCTGAGGCTTGAGATGGTTTTCTTTACCACAACCTTATGCTATATGATCATAGAGCTTTTGGAGGAGTTTTAGAAATGGTTAAAGAGTTACTGCAAGCCAGAGGATGATAGTGATACCAGCAGCAACATTAACTGTTAACACACTGGGCTGGAAGAATTAGCAGGCCAGGTAAGTCATGCTGTCACAACACAGAGGTCACAGTCAAAGGGATTAAATGCCAAGACTTACTTCTCTACTGTTCCCCTGCCATAAGTCTAAAATCTATGGAACAAGGTTAGCCAGGAGATGAAGGGAGTCAAATCTTCCACTGAGTGCAGAGAGTAAATACACGATGTCAAGGCGCACTGCAGCCAGGCAGCGCTCCGCACACGGAGGCGAGCGCGATGACAGCTGAGCAGCACCAGGGTTAAATCTGGGAGCACAGAGAGGGGAGCTCACAGCACACAAAGGGAAAAGCGCTCCCAAAATAGCCTTGCAACTGTCACCACCAGCGCCTGGCAGCACGGGGAGGTACGACCTTGCCTTTGTGCCTCATGATCACGGATCTGCTCTGAAGGGGGCGTTTGTCAGAGCCAGCACCACCGAACATTCCACCTCCGAGTGACCCCGGGTCTCGGCAGCACGGATTGCACTCGCCAGTGGTTCTGGTAACAACACACAGCTCTCACTGCTGCTCCTGCAGAAACATGGAGCTGCTGAACCTTCCCTCCTCTCTTCTCAGCCCTGGCTTTAGGGTGTCCTTACGGCCACGGTATCCTGCACGGGCATTTCCGTACCATGAACCCAGCTTTCAAATCCTTGTGCAAATCTCATTCTGGCACAACCACATTAGGACCAGCAGAAAGAGGTGAACTCTGTTTCAAAGAGAGCAGGGGGAAAGGGAGGGAAATGAGATTAAAAGGGTATTATTAATTTTCTCATCTGATTAATTAGCTCTGTTGCTTCATTTTTTTTAACAGCAGTTGAGTCATCCTTCTCATGTGAGCAGGAAAAGAGATATGGATTATGTCAGATTTTTTCATTGGAAAAAAACCTCACAACAACTAGAAGTGCTCAGCAGTATCCGTGCCAGTCATCAGAAGAAACCAACAACAAATCTCTTGGAATGATTAGCACAACAAAAAACCCAGTAGAGCACAAGGGAAGAGAGGAATACGTGCAAAGGCATAATTATTTAATGAACATAGCATTTTGCAGATGAAATAGCAGCACAAAATGTCAGGTGGAGAAGTGCTTTGAACAGAAGCCACATTTGAAACTCTCCACGCCTTCCTGTATGCACTGGGGACACCAACTGATTTAAAAGGAGGGAGATGCAAATCTGCACTGCACTAGACTGCAGCTGGCTTAGCTCAATGTCTGGGAAATTCTTTCTAATTATCAGGACTTTGCCTGCAGCTATGCAGCGTGGTGCTGCAGGGAATGCTGAAGCACCACGCTCCATGGCACCACTGCCTGGGACATTATCTGCTCTCAACAAGGTGGCCCTCAGCGTGCCAAAGCTTCCAGCTCTGCTTCTGCAGGACAAACAGGAACCACTGCTGTAAGGAAAGAGCAGGGCAGCTGGAGACTCACACTCTGTGTCACTGAGATGGGAAGGAAGCTGAATTGCCTCACTCTTACTGCTGCTGGCTAGGTGGGATTGCCATCTTTTATTCCCCCTCATTTAACATTTCTAATCAAAGAGCATTTTGGCAAATTTAAGAAGACCAGCAAGGACCACAGATAGAAGTGTTTCACTATGGAAAGAGCCACAGGGATCAACCTCTCATGCCAGCCCCTCCAGCTTTGTATTATTTGTGCTCCCATGGGCCCAGCAACCTCCACTGAGTTCACCCCTCACCCCAACAGGGCTCCATACGGACATTTTCCACTTCTCCTCCGCAGCTGATGGCCTGGTTTAGCATTTGCATTCACAGACCAAACACACTGCTCTGAACCAGAGACGGGCCGTGTGGAGCTCACGTTAAAATCCAATCTAGATTATGATTTTATTCCCTTTCTTTTCATCATCTTCATCCCTCTAATTCCAACAGGATTTTTAATATCCATTATTTCAACAGCAGTTGGAGACTTAATACTTTATACCATCTGAGAAGACTTTGAAATGAGTCCAGTACTTGATCAACTGCCAACACTAAAAATAAAGTCTTTCTGTCACTAAAAAGCAAGGACTGCCAGTTTCCTGCTGGCGTAGAGCAGCACTGGCTTTTCAAGGCTCACCACTTTAGTCATTCTGACCACTGAGTGTGGCATTTCTCTCCCACGCAGCCAGTGCTCTCTGGCACTGACTCAAGACAGTGTATATAAAATCCTGCCACCAAATGATCAAAATTTTAGTTTCTGCCTGAAATAACTCTACATTTCATAATGAGAAAGCTCACAAGCATTTCACTCCTGTGTGGAAAATGGAAATTTAGCTACTGCATGTTCTGCTAGCAGCCCTCTTGTTCTTCAGCTCTGCAGGTGCTACACCAGTGGTAATGCCGGACCTATTTAATGCAGCTCCTAAAGGCACTTTTACAAGGCAAGCAAAACACATTTGCAGTCTCTGCCATCAGCTGTACTACAGAAACACATGCTACATTTCCAAGATGCAAATGAAGATCAGCTTCAGCCAAACTAACGTGGTCTCCTGCAGCCCAGGGCTGACACTCACCCTGTTGTCGTGAGCAGCCACTGGAGGCTGCAGAGCAGTGTGATAAGGCCAATGCCAAATGAAGACTAATAATGGACAAAAAAAGCCCAAACAAACCAAAAACCAAAACTAAACCACTTTTAGCACACTTGGCAAGGTTACTCCACTCACACCATATCCGCTAGAAGGATGAGTTGGGGCAGGAAGGCATGGCAGGGTCACTCTGTGCTCGGGAAGAGTTTCTCTGGATCTTCTCCTAACTGGTCAGACACGGGAAACAGCTGCAAAGGGTTTTAGCTCCAACTTGGCAAACTGAAGGTGAGATCTGTGTTACCTAACTATAGATCTCAAAGACAGACAGAGAAGTCTCCACTGGTCACTTCAGGCTTTCTTTAGCCTCTCCCATGGTGGGTTTTGCAGCAGGCTCTGCTGGATGACACCAGGCTGCCTTGGTCCAGCCCTGTCCTACAACTGGCCAGCAGACATCTCCCCCAGCAAGGGGCATTGAGACTCATTTGATACCCCACTCAACAGCTCCAGGAGCTAAACTGGCTCACAGTGGGACCAGAGGAGCACTCACACTGGTATGAAAAGCATATGACAAGAGCAGCAGGAAGGGCAGGACTGAAATAGCCTCACGCTGCCACACGACCATTCACTTGGACGTCCTGCTTCTGTGAGACAGACGGCTCACGTCACCCACAGCCCAGGGAAAACGTTAATTTTTTTGACAGATAAATCAACAAAGTCACTCCAGGGCTAGTACTGCTGTCACAGAAACCAGCTCTTCCTTACAGACACCAAAGCGGAGGTTGGGGAAGTACCAGGAGCTCCTGCAAGGACCAAGGGTTGCCCAGTTCGCTCCAAGGGCGAAGGTGATGAAAACAGCGGCTGTACAGAGACACCTCAGCACGACTGCAAACCACAGACCCACAGCACTGACCAGATGGGAAAAGATCATCGAGGGCAACCATGAACCCAACAGTGACCAGTCCCCACTGACCCCTGTCCCTCAGCACTGTGTCTGCACGACTCTTCAATCCCTCCAGGGATGGGGACTCCACCACTGCCCTGGGCAACCCCTTCCAATGCCTCAGAACCCTTTCAGCAAAGAAATTCTTCCTCACATCCCATCTCAACTGCCCTGGCCACAACTGGAGCCCATTTCCTCTTGTCCTGTCCCTTGCTCCTTGGTTGAACAGACCCACCCCCACCTCTCTCCACCCTCCTTGCAGGGACTTGGACAGAGCCAGAAGGTCTCCCCTCAGCCTCCTTTTCTCCAGGCTCAGCACCCCCAGTTCCCTCAGCCGGGAACTCAGCACACTTGTGCTCCAGACCCTTCCCCAGCTCCGTTCCCTTCTCTGGACACGCTCCAGCACCTCCAGGTCCTTCTTGGACTCAGGGGCCCAACACTGAACCCAGCACTCGAGCCGTGGCCTCACCAGTGCCCAGTGCAGGGGGAAGAGAACTTCCCTGGTCCTGCTGGCCACACTGGTGCTGATCCAGGCCAGGATGCTCTTGGCCTTCTTGGCCGCCTGGGCACTGCTGGCTCCTGTTCAGCTGCTGTTGACCAACACCCCCAGGTCCCTCTCTGCTGAGCAGCTCTCCAGCCACTCTGCCCCAAGTCTGTCGTGCTGCCAGGGGCTGTTGTGGCCAAAATCTAAAATGAAAAGAAAGAGGAGGTTCCTTTGGTGGATTCACAGACAGTTTACTCAGAAGCAGAATATGAGGCTCTTGGTTTTTGTGCTGCCACATCGGATTTTGTTTCAAGATCCGAATATCACCTTTGTGGCCAGAAAAAAAAAGTTGGTTTATAAAAAGAACATACACTCAATAACTCTACTTATTCATCCTCATTGCCAACTCTGCAGTACCTGGGAAAATTTAAATTTTCTTCTTCACAGTTACAGATTCCAGTGGGTAAATCCGAAGTACCAGTCCCATGTGCTCCTGGGGGCTCAGCAAAAACCAGCACTAGGCAGACACTTAGCAGCTTGCTCAGTCATTTTTCCAGTTCTGGACAACTCAGAGCCTTCACATTCAGTAAAATCAGCGAGTTTTCCATGTTTGGCCATTCCTCCTGCCTGCCACCTGAACAAGAGACCGGTACCCACTGTGGCTCAGCTGCCATGGAGCGTCACCATTCCCAGCAGGAAAAGGCACCGTGTCAATCCAGGCACAGAACCTTCCTTGAAGCCTAACAATGGATGGAGCTGGATAAAGAAATCTTTCTGAAAAAACAGTGATTCCACATTTCTCCTGACAGAAGCATAGTGAAGATTTTGGAAGCATTTTTGTTTCCAGTGCAATCACTTGGATTTTCAACATCACTTAACACGGTGCAGCTTTAAGGAAATGTTTTCTTTTACATGTTAGTGAAACCTTGATATAATTTGCTATTACAGCAGAAATTAAGCTATCTATTTTCTTAAAATATAGCAAAACCCTGTATCTAAACACAGTCTGGACTGTGGCTGGCATTTTCAGAATGGCAGGTGAAGGGGAATATTCACAGTCCTACGGCTTTTCAAGAACAGTCGATACTGGACAAAGACATGTGCTCAATGTATATTTCAGAATCTGTTTCACATGAGTTTCCAAATGTCAACTACACTTCCAGGCAGAGCTACTTTGAACTTGCCTTTATTTACAGGAAAAAAAGAAGAAAAAAAAAAAGGAAAAAAATCAATTTACACTTATTAGAGCTGCTCAATCCATAGGAAAGTGTCTTTGTTGGGGTTTTTTTTTGGAGGGGGTTGTTTTGGGGGTTTTTTGGGGGGGTTTGTTTTGGTTTGAAGTTTTGGGGTGGTTTTTCTTTTTCTTTTTTTCTTTTTTTTTTTTTTTTTAATGCTGTGGGAAACAAACTAAAGCAAATCTCAGCATGGCCACCAGTAACCAAATAATTGCCTGATGGCTTCTGAGCTTATCAGCCTCACGCTGCCATCAACAGTCCAAACGGGTCAGGGACTCTGTTCTGGTGATGCCCGTGGAAAAAGAGAGGTGGTGGCAAATATGGTTCTGAGAACAAGTGATTTGTTAAAGAAAATGTGTAGAATAAGGTCACCAAAGAGGGACAAGTGCTGCTTGAGTGACAGTTCTTCACCAGACCCTTGCACAGAGCAGCTGAGCCCTGTGAGCGTTCTGAGGACGCTGCCACGCACCAAACCCCTGACACCAGGCACCCTGCTGCTTTGAAAGAGGGACATAACACAAGGTGTCAACCTTCCCCAGTGACATTAATGCCATTTTGAGTTTAATCAAGAACTCTGGTCCCTGTGATCAAAGAAATACAGGCCTGATGATACAAACTTTTCTGGTTTCCTAAGAGTAACGTAACCCCGCTGCTGGCTCCGAGGCCGCGCACATGCCCCGCGCGGCTGAGACACCGGCAGCTCCGACTGAGGGCTCTGCCAGGACTTTTCAAGTGTCACACAGCCCTGGCTGGCAGATGCCAAAGAAAGGACAGAGGGATGAATGTCCACAGCAACAGGAGGAGTGGCAGGGGAGTGCCAGCTCTCTGCCTCTGGAACCACCATTTCCAGAAGCAGCAGCCAGGCAGATGGACAAGGCTTACAGGTAAAATGATTTATCCTTAAAGTAAAACAAAACTCAGCTGAAGTGCAGCCACAGAATGGTGATTTCCATGATTATGGCACTGTGTCACCTGTGGATTAGTCTGCCTTGCAGGTGGATGACACAGGCAATCCTCAGAAACAAAGTACCATAACCTGAATGGTGAACAGGATAAATTTAGGAGCAGGCAAGGTTTGCTGACAAAGCCCAGCTGCCAGAGCCATGGAAAAGTCTCACTTCTGAGTGGATCACCCCATTTCTGCTGAAGAGGGAAGAGAAGCAAAGAGCATCATGCAGAAGGACCTCCAGAGGCATCACAATGCAGCCCCATCTCCATGCCAGCTGCGATGGAAGAGAAAGAGCTGACAGGAAGCAGCAGTGAGCTGATGGCTGGGAGAACAATCCTGCAGATGGGTCTGTCTCGGTGGGAACACGACTGCATGTCCCCAGGACCATGCTTGGAAATCACATCACAGCTACACACAGGACCAGATAAATGGACAAGTGGGAAGTGTCTCAGGGTATGGCTGAGAAGATGGAAAAGAGTCACTGGGAAGTGAGGAAACTCCTGGAATAGAGAAAGGGAGAGATAGCATCAAACTCCAAAAGAACCAAGCTGCTGGTGCTCACATTAGCAGGTGGTGTAACACAGAACAGCAGATGCATGAGAAATGGTGATGTTTTGGAAAAGAGCCACTAAGGCTCTTACAGTGGGAGGTCGTACGGCAGAAATCCACTGGAGTCCTCTGAAGGGTAAATAAGCACCAAGGCAAGGGAGAGCCAGGTGAAACAATCCACAGAGACTTCCTAAAGGCTTCTCCCCAGGCCCAAAGCTCCTAAAGACACCGAATTGCACAGGAAAGAGGGAAGATCCTCGCACAATTAGACATATTTTCACGACGGGGAGCCCAGAACACAGGACACATTCTCTTCCTGGACACCTCTGCAGAAATCTTTCCTGAGGTTTGTGCTGCAAATGTATTAAATAAAGGACCTGGAGAGGAGGTGATTAGTGAGGTGATAAAGTTTGTTGATGAAACTATTCAAGAGGGTAAAGAAAAGGACAAACTTGAAGAATCTTACAATACTGAGCCACTGGTGACAAAATGGCAGATGAAATTCAATGCAGATAACTCTAGTGTGAATCACAGGAACAAAATACACCTAACATCATACAGTAAAACCAATGGCTCTGAGCTTATTACTGCCATTCAGGAAAAAGCTCTTCAGGTTGCAACAAATAGCTGTAGGAAAATACCAGCTCCAAGCTCAGAAATCAAAGCAAATTCTAGAAATTACTTGGAATGGAACAAAACAAACCAGAAAATATCATTAGACTCCTATGTAATGGTGCACTAGATTTTTAGTATCATAAGAAATTCTAGTCTCCATGGCTAAAAAAGCTGTGGTAGACATGTGTGGGATATGAATTACAAAAAGCTTAACTTAAGAAAACATGGGGGGCAGGAGGGGGGACATGGGACAGGGGGACGATGACCAAACCACTTTCCCCACTCTCCAAAAGCATTTCTTACAATTTCTGTGGCATCACAAACATGGTTTATACTATTTGGAGTGCACCACAGAAATAATGCTTTGGTAAAAAAACCCCACCAAAACCTGGCTAAAGAAGAACTCAGAAAGATAAGAAGAGAACAAGTTGGGAGAGGTTTGGGGAACACAGGACGCTCGCTCCACATCCGCCCCGTGCTCCGCCGTAACCTCGACCCACCGCAGCTGCGCCAGCGGGGACGGGCTGTGAGGACAGCGCCGGATTCAGCACGGGCTGCACAACCTTGAGCTGGTGTCAACACTCATCTGAAAGTCTCACCAGCACAGGCTCACAAGGCCCAGCTCTGTTCCTCCTGTTCAGCAAAAATGTAGAAACAGGGACGAGATGAAACCAAAGCTGAGCAGGTGGAGGCTGCAGGAACAGAGCCCAGGCTCACAGCGCCCCTGAGGAACGTTCTTACAGCAGGGGACGAGTCCTGCACTCGGCTGGGAGACCTCCAAGGTAAAACAAGGACAAAAAGCGAGGACACAGCGTCCCAGTGGGTCACTGGCCAGACACCCACTCAGGACAGGCTGAGCTGAAGGCAGCCCAACCATCACACTCCTGTTGGCCTCATGTGCAGGGGCAACGCTGCTCCTGCCAGGTCTCAGCCACTACAGCCACACACCACGCTGGCTCCGCCAGCTCCCACGGCGCAGGGAGCACGCTGCCTGCTTAGGGTCTGAACTTTTCAAAGCAGCAGTTACTCAGTAGATTGTTACAGCATTCATGATTTATACCATTACTTCTAATTTTGCTTTACCATCCCCTCATCTCCGTCCCCACTGGGTAAGGCTTGGCTGAATGACTCAGTGGGGTGCTGCTGAAGAAGAAAGCACATCTCTGTCTGGAATACATTGCAGACAACTGCTGTTAGTAAGGCCCTGGAGAAAATTATTCTCAGGATGGAGAGATCACCACATTTAAGTATCACATTGAGTTTGAAAGCAACATACTCCTAAGAAGCCAAGAAGAGAACAAGAAGGCTCACTGCAAGTTTAGAAGACATCAACGAGTTGGAAAGTTTAAATAAAGCCAGCTTTACTGTATCTAGGTTTGAGGAGAACAGAGTCCTCCAGTAGTGGGAAGGCTGTTCTGAAAGGGAAAGGAATTGCAACCAGAGGAAAACAAAGAATTCAGTTTCATTCAGAAGAAAGTGGAACTGGGTCAAACACTGAGAAATGCTCCTAACTGCTCAGCTTGCCAGTGCTGAGCAGGCTTCCAGGGGAGGTGCAGACGAGCTCTCTGTGAAGATGTTTAGGAACAGACTGGTTAACTGTCTTTTGGGAAAAGCTCTGATAAACCTGGTTGTGCCTTAGCACAGAGGACTGGACCAGAAGGTCTCCTGTGTCCTCCTCCAGCCCCACATCTGTATCTCCACAACTGCAGCAGTGAGCCAGCACGGACCGGTCCCTCTCAGGCAGGTGACAAAAAGCCAAACAAAGGGTAGAGGAAGAGACAGATGAAGCTTTCAGCATCATACAACAGAAGGAGAGCTACCAAAGCACTGCTCAGAGAAGCCAAGGATTAGGAAACCAGCTTAGATAGACTGGGGAAGGGGTGAGTGGTTAGAGCAACTGAGACCAGGCCATAGCAAGAAATTAAAAACCAACCAAACAGCAACAACAAAACAAGAAAGAAGAAGAGAGGGGGAGTTGGTAGTTTTGCCCACAACAGGTATCCCCAAATCTCCAAGACTCTGAGGATTTCATCACTGTAACACTGTATTTTAAAAGACAACCCTGGGATCAGATTACATTAAAATGTCCTATTTTCCCTAAGGCAGCAGATCTTGTTTTGGACAGGGCTTGAATGTTTTAAGTCCCTAGCACAGTTTGCAGGAAGCTGGGCATAGTGTCAGCACATGGATTCCCTTCCAATGACCACAATCAATTCTTTGTTCCTTGTTCACTTCCTGCAACACTGAACAATTTCCTTAAAGATTAACAGCACCTACACTAGATGGAAAAGAATGGATTTTGTGAATTGAGTTCTCGAGTGAAGACAAGCCAGGACTCAAAAGAGCTATAAGACAATATTTTGCCATAAGCACAGGGCTCCTTCTATAGCAGCTAATAATAAGGGATCAAAAAATAACTCATGCAATATGCTCTGCAGTTTAAACCCCGGCTCTGCTGGCACACAGGCTGGCACGGGCCTGAAGTCTCTCATCAAGAGACAGAGAAATTCACCACTTATCTTTTTCAGCACGAGGGAATGCTTGTTCAGAATAACTCCAGTGATATCAATTTAAAAGACAAACCATTTAGGGCTGTGAAGGTCAAGTTCTGTTTGTCAGTCATCCAAGAAAGAAAGGAAAAGCTAGTGTGAATCATGAAGAAAAGATGAAATCCAGCCTTTGCAAGAATAACTCGATCCTGTGTTCAGGCAGATAAATCAGTTCAGGCTCCTGCAAACCAGGAGTGGAAAAAGGCTCAAAACCGCTTGGATTAGCAAGGTGATATCCCAGATATGTGCATATTCTTCCTTCTAGTTTAGAGAACACTATAAAATAGAATCTTCATGCCACTGCAGCAAGTTACCCAAAAAGTCAATAAAATTGCCCATTAATATAAAGGATAATTGTCCACCATTTATGTAATATATTCCTTAGCCTTTCAAAAACCTCTGGATTTTAATTTTAAAACTATTACTTTAACATTTGAGAAGGCATTTTGTCTTATTAATTCTCCCCTATCTTATTTCTGTTCTTGACTCTAATATGTAATATCTAATGCTTTTTTAATTATGTTTTATATCACAGAGGAAATTTTCCTGCCACACCACCCTAGAGCCTGGCAATCTGTAGCTTAACTCCCAGAGTTAGACTTTATAGCCATGAAGCAGTTCCTGAACATATCTAAGTGTCTGTCATGAACCATGTCCTCAAGCAATCAATTCCACAACTAAATTTTACACTGGATTAAAAAAAAAGTATTAAAAAATTGTTTTAAAATTCTCATATCCTTTAATTCTTCTTTGTGGGAAAAGCAAACATTCCTAATCATATCTGACATATAATTTTGGATACCCCTATTATGTCTGTGCTTGGGGCTTTCCACCAGTCAGGAGGAATCGTGGACAGTTTTGATCTTTCCTTGTACAGAAACCACTCCAGGCCCCTGATCACCTCGTTGTTATCTCCTTCATCTTCCTAGTGACTACTTGGGGGTTTTTTTTGAGATGGTAGAAAGAGGACTGCACATTCTCTCTACAGATGGACACAACTTATACTGGATTTATGATTTCTACTTTATTTATTCCTTTCTTAATAACTCCTGATGTTTGATTTGCTTTTTTACCCACTGCAGTACTTCCATGCTACCACATTAAATCGCCAGAAAACTGGATTGGAATCCACTGTTTCCCCACAAATGTTACTTCCCATTTACTGGCCAAATTTTGCTGGCCATTTTATCAGCAAATTAGTCAGTATTGTCAAATCCTTCACTGCCAACCTTCATTTTATTACCCTGAATATGCAGCACCATCGACAAACTGTTATTTCCCTCTTTATTCCCTTTTCTGCCCTCACATAGGGATGTGCAGAGCAGCACAGACTTCAGGGAGATGCAGAGGATAATTTCCCTTCCTCCTGTAAACTGATAAACTTTTATTCCTAGCCTTTATCTCTTCCAGGCAGCGATTAATCAAGGGTAAGATCTCTTTTTAGTTCCCAACAGCTTTGTTTCTTAGGGCTTCCATAGCGGGATCTTGTCAAAAGTGTTTTAGAAATCCCAATATACCACCTCAACTGGTTTTCTCCTCTCCACATGCTTGTTCATTCATTTGGATTTATCATTTTCCAGGTTCTTCCTGGAGTCCTTTTTGGGAACTAGCACCACCTGGAGAACTGTCATTTCCCCTCGCCATGGTGCTGCTGCAGGGATGTTCCTCTGGTAGTTGTTCTGTTTGAAGTGATATGATGTACACAAACAGATAATAGCTCAGTGACTTTGTATGCCAGCTCCTCCTGAACAAACACCAGCTGGTGCTGAGCACTTGACACTTTTCATTTGTCTGAGCAGTTCTGCAACTTCTTCTCTCAATACTGCAGCTTGGTAAAGCTCAGACAGCTGAGGTTTTATTTTAAGAGAACTTTGTACAGGAGAGACTGAAGGCACGCAGACACACCATCACTGAGAAGCAAGACAAAACTGGGCAGCACACAATGGCAAAACTGGGACAGATCTGTCATTTGAAAGTATATAGTTGAGCTGTATCCAAGACTCAGACTCTCCCAATACTCCCCCCCAAAAATGATACTGTGTGCTCCCTGAATACAGAATATATCTATTATATTGATTTACAAAAGAGAGGAGAAAGCACATGGGCCACCCATCCAAAAGATGACAAGTCACAAGGAAGAATGTACCAGTCTGACAATTTTGCAATAATTAAGATTTAAATTCCACTAAATCATCACTTTTCAATTTTCTTTATTGAAAGTCCCCCTGTTCCACAGATGCAATATGCAGAAGTTTGCATAAGTTCTATTTGTCTACAGCAAATACACTCGCCCTCATGCACCCACCCCTATATTCCACCTTCCAGTTCCACAGGAGAGGAGAGACTGAGGAAGGTGTGTGTGAACCAGGAAGGGATGCAAACTCTCGGAGGAGAGGTGTGGATAATCTCACCTGAAAAGTTGGAAGGCTCACGTGTGGAGCCTTTGCACAGAGGCCTCACACACCCAGAATCCGAGATGCAGCTCACCTCACCCCGGGGACAGCGCTTGGATGAAAAGCTACAGGCTCTGAGGAGCTGCAGGGGACTCTTGCTGCTTTTCAGCTTTCCCCTGAATTAGACTGAGTGAAGCTCAGTGACAGAGGGTCTGGAAAACAAATGTTTTGTGACAAAGTGACATGGGGTCTGAATACAAGCTCAATGGCTCCAGGGCAGTCCAAACCCCCGGAGCAGCACTTTGGTCCAGAGAGCGTCTGGCCACCGCAGAGCAGCACACACAGGTCGGGGATGCAGGAGCAGCCAGCACACGCTGGAACTGCCCAGGAACCGCAAACAAACAGGAGTCAGATCCCACCCAGGACTATGGAAAGGAATACACAGCAACAGGGTGTCAAACAACGCTACTTCCTCACCGGTTCCTTCTCCTCCTCTGCCAGAGGCTCTTCAGCTTGGGCCGAGGGAGGGACACGAGCTGCCAAAGCTCGCTCTCCCCAGCTGCCCTGCTTGCAGAAAGGCTGGTCCACACATCAGGGGAGCTGCTCAGTCCTACCTAGCAGCCAGGTTTCCTCACCTGCTCTCAGGAGCTGTGCTTTGCCTGCATGAAGGTTTGGCACTCAAAGCAACTTCCCAAACCCAGCTCCTCAGGGCAGCACACCCATGGGCTGGGCGCAGCCGGGGCGTACGGGGCCAAACCGCCCTGTCCGACCCTTCACAAGCTCACGTGGTGCCAAGGTTAAGCAAAGCTGGGCATGGCTTTTGCAAGGACCCAAGCTGAGCTCTGCTGGCTGACAGCTGCTCACTCCTGCAGTTGATCCACAGGGATGGAGCAGCCATCACGAGCTGCTTGCAACAGCTACAGCTACTCACCCCCCTCCGTACCCTTGTGCACCCCCTTTCCATACTCAGACAGCACTGAGCAACAGTGAATATTTGAAGTTCAGCAGCGATTACATTGATAGCTGGACTGAAAGTAAAAAGGGCTCCACTACAGTGGACTCACATCAAAAATGAGAGTTCAGTTTGCTTTATAGTGTTTCCTACAGCATCAGCCATTCTGCACATGGCAGCAGCAAGAAGCATCTTCAGCAACTGGAAGACAATTGCTAAGCTCATTAATAAAATTAAGGCAGCAAAGAAAGATAAGAGAATACCTCCAGCCTTAAAAGCCACTGATGTCTGTACTGCAAGATGGTTAAGAAGCATTTACCAAAGTGGTAGTAAGAAACAGAAATCCACAATGATCATCTCCCTTGGGAGATACTACCTGGCAGTACTACTCATTGCGTGTCTACTCGTGAAGAAAAGAGGTCATGACATGCCTTAAAACTGAGCTGGTGCTGACAGAGAAGCAGTTTGGAATCATTGGTTCAGTCTTTGTGCAAGTTTGCACCAAAAAGTAGGGAAGACATCACAGGTAAGAGACAATAGCAACTGCTTACTAGCCGTGTTTCTGCAAGACTGAAGAAGAGACAAGGCAATTAGAAAGAGCCCTTTGTATTTCCTTCCTGGCAGGGACCTCACCTGGAAACTTACATTTTTAGAAGGAAAAAAAAAACCAAACCAACCAGCAAAGAGCTACAGGCAGGTGGGACTGAAGTTCTTTGCAGTGCACACACTACAGAGGCGCTGCAGCTGAGGACTCGTGCGCCAAGACGGACACACGCGCTGGAGGGGACGAAGGACAGCTCCCAGGAAACGCAGACTGCTCTGCCAGCTCCACTGTGCAGCACCAGAGCCCCAGGCCAGGGAACAAAGGAGAGGGAATGGCCATGGAGCACTTTTCGGACCAGGTGGGATGTAGGAACAGCTGAGGGAGCTGGCTGATGTCATTGCAAAGCCATTGTCATCTTTCAAAGGTCATGGTGACAAAGGGAGGTTCCTGATGACGTGCAACCACCACCCATCACGTAAGAAGGAGACAGGGAACCACGGGCCTGTCAGTCCCACCTTAGTCCCTGGAAAGCCTCCGCAGTAAATCTTCCTGAAAGCTATTTCCAGCCACAGGCAGGAGTTGGGGACTGGGAACAATCCTCATGGATTTACCAGTGGCCAATCTTGCCTAACTTGATTGCCCTCCACAACGACAAGCTGGCTGGGTGGATGACGGGAGACCGAGCGTGGGACACCTCTGACACCACCTCTGACTGCATTCCTAGCAGGCAGGTTGGTGAGAGCTGGACTACTGAAGCAGATGATAAGGTGATGGAAAATTATCTCCAACAGCAGGCTCAAAAGGTGATCAGCCGTACAAAGTCCAGCTGGCAGCTGATTACCAGTGGCATCCCTCAGGGTTGACACTGGGGCCAACACAATTCAATGTCTTTACTAACAAGCTTGATTAACACCAATTATGGAACAGGGAGCACTCTCAACAAGTGTGCAGATGATATCAAACTGGTTGGTGTGGCTGGGGCAGAAGATCCTTCTCAGAGGGACCTACACAGCCTGGAGAAGTGGCCCAACACAGAGAGCTTGTGAAGGTCAATCAAGGCAAACACAAAGTCCTGCCCCTGGGACAGAATAACTCCTTGAAACAACACAGACTGGGGCAACGGGCTGTAAAGCAACTCTGCAGAAAAAGAGCTGCCAAGTTCTCAGGGAGGCAGAGCAGACGGATGAGAGGCAGTCGAGATAACTGCTTTTATGGACAATCAATATAGCTGTCTGGGAGAGACTCTGACACACAAGATTGACTTTCTGCTTCTCAAAAGTCTTTGAAACAGTAATTTTGAACACAACTTCTACCTTTCAAAGCCTGTACATGGCACACAGATTCCCCTAAAATCCAATGAGACTGATGACAATCTCAGCACGCGCTAAGCTGAGCTGGCTGGAGCATGGGGTAGTTCAGCTGCTTCCTACGAACACAGTGAAGAAGCACGAAGCAAAAGACAGGACCTGAAAGCCAGCATCAGGTGACGAAACCAGCTCTGAAGGTTTAACCGAGACGCCACCTCCTTGTAAAGCAAGCCAGCAGCTCTTTCTAACCTTCTCTAGAGAGCTATTTCAGCTCAGCATTCATAACTCTGCTTGAAATACTTGCTGTAGACTGCTTAGAAACCACCTCTCACATCAAAACAGGAAGATGTGGTGATAGGCTAGAATACAGCATTTTGCACATGCCATCAAGCTGCTGTGGAAGCATCTCTGCAGCATAACAATTTTTGGTGACTGAAATGGTTCTATTAATGTAGATCACGCCAACGGTACGAACGTCACTTGTGATGTTCATTAACAGACTCAAGCAAGAGCATGTAGTTTGCTAGCACAGGAACTGCTGCTGCCATGATCACATCACTTAAAAAAAATAAAAAAAAATTAAATCAGACACTTGGCAAGTCTGCAGTGTTTGTATGACTGTCACAGTGCAGTTAAACTCCTACCTGGGCTCAGGATTTGCACCTCTTCCTGGACAGGTGTAGGCTGTGCTAATGCAACCAGTCAGTTAGAGCAGATTTGGTTCCTATCCACAAAAACACCAAACCTGTCTACACTGGAGAGCATGTCAGAGAGCAAATAGGGTAGAAAAATGGTTTGTTAGATAAAAATTGAGAGCATTTCATCCTCCAAAACCACAAGAGTATTTAAGGTAAATATTCTGATGACTCCTGTTGGCAGAGGCAGGGTCTCTGTTAATAGTGTAGCTCAGAGCAGCGTTCTGGATACACCAGAACAATTAAAGCAAGCCCCATTACTCACAGCCCGTGGGTCAGAGTTCACCTGCCCCAGCAATCTTCCAAGGGAGAAATCCCTACTCACATGTCCTGCTCGAAGTACTGAGTTGTCACTCAAGATCAAGCCATAATTAATAATGATTTTGTGTAAGGCTGACAATTCATATGAATCCAAATGATGGAAGAGAAGCCCTGCTTCACCCTCTGCCCTCAGAATCGAGCTGCTGCAGCAGCACTTCAGGATGCTTCAATTCCAGTGCAGTACCCACGTGATTAACCTGGCGCAGCTCCGTGTGCGGGCCCAGCTCCGCGCTGGTTTACATCCCTTTGGGTTATGGCATTATATTTACAAGTCCAAACTAAACAGACATAAGCCAGGTTAGCCCAGCAGAGCCCACACACCGAGCTGCATCAGTTCACTAAATCACTGCTAGAGTCACCTCCTGCTAAACCAGCAGTTGTGTTTAGACAAGGCCTGGTGCCACGAGTTGTCGCTGCTGCACGATTTCAGACGTGAAAGAGCAAAAAGCTCTGCAGTGAAATGGCACTGAGAGCCCACAACGGCCAGGAATGACAGATTATAAATAGGAGGTGGCTTCAGACAGATTCCAGAAATGGATGGTGAGCAATCCCTGTGGCAAATCAATGCTCCGGCACAGGGTATCAGAGCGGGGCCAGGTTTAGTTTTAGCCTGGAAAGGCAGTGACACATAAAAGGCCAATGGCAGGTGGTCACTCTGCATTCTGTACATTTCATAAAGATTTATGACCAAGGCTGAATGCTGGAAAAGCAAGGCTGAAACTGCCTATGTCCCTCTGGAAGGTCAGCTTATTGTACTATGGAAACATTTCTAGTGAGACTCTTAAAAGTTAAGACTGTTCTATTTTTTCCAGCTACAGGAAACAAGCTACTAAGACAAAAAAAACATTAAAAAGTCACACCATTTAAAGAGTGAATTTTCAGTTATTTTCAATTTTTTCAGATGAGCAAAAACTATATTTAAGCTGAGAGCTTAAAGCTGGAAGGAGATTGATCTTTCAAAAATGGGTTTAATGAGAAAATATTTAACAAGAGTGCACATAGATGTATTTTCTAAAATACTAGTAATTTGTAAGTACTATACACTGTAATTATTACTAATGAATGCTGTCATGAGAAATCGTGTGGGTGTCTGAATCAAGAATTTTCATGTTCATGACTGTTAACAGCTTGATGAGGAAATAAAGGCCTGACACTGGGGGTTCGGCTGGCAGCAGTGCGGGATATCGTTCTCACTAGCCTGGCAACCTAGAAAAGCAAATTTCCTCTGAAAAACATGTTTTAAGAATAGTCCTGTTCCACCACAGTTAGAGATGCATCTCTGGAGTGAAGGGAGGAAATAAAATCTGAGGGTGAGGAGCTGTGCAGGTTGGAGCCCCACGCCCTGACAAGCTCCAGCAGCGCTGGCAGATCACATCGCCCTCCGCTTGCAAAGACCGAGAGCAGCCCGAGACACTTCCCTGTGCAGGCCTGCATGGACTATACTCACCATGAAGTTGTTCTTAAAATCCATTCACACTGAGGTGTGCCCCATAAAAATAGGTGCCTAAATCCCCCCCAAATCGCTCCCTCAAAATCCTTATAAACGGAAACGTTCCCGCTAAGGCGCAGGGAACGCCTCCTCCCGCGAGCTGCGCCTCCTCCCCGCGCAGATCGCTTTGCTGCAGCCCAATAAAGGAGATTGCAGGGACAGCTGTTGCACCTCCCTTCAGAAGGACAGCTGAAAATAAACTGCAGACTCAGATCCCAGGATTTATCCTGGGCACCTTCACCGTGCTGGGGCCATACCATTATCACTAGGTCAAACAGTTCACTCCTTCGGAGAGCTCGCAACTGCCGGCTGGGGGCTGCTGTTCCCCTGAAAGGAATTCACTCTTTTTTTTTTATCCCAGTCCTGTGCACAAACATTATTTTTTAAAAAGCAGAGTATTTAATGCTCCCCCTGCCCTCATTTGTATTCAAAAGTTAGGAAGAAAAAAAAAAAAATCTCAATTTATACAACCCCTTACATAATATTCCCCTCTCCCAGCCTTCTCAAAAAGGTTGCTCTAATATGCACAGGCTGACAGGTCTTTTTGACTTACAGGATATAATAATCCTCAGTTGAGAGCTCACATACCAACTCAAAAGTCTTCTATTTTTATATTAGTCAGTTATTATCTCAGTATATTACAACAACCAGCACTTAAGATGTCTCACAAGCCCCACAGTACCTCATCTGAATTCTAACTCTCTAAACCTGTTTGTAATACAAACAGCTCCCAGCCCCTCACACTCGCTGTTAAAATAAGCAAGAGGTATTAGAAATTGCAAAAATAATACCAGGATGAGGGTGGTTTCATCCAGGTGACAGCTGAGAGAGCTCTGCACATAAACGCTGCCTTTAATGTCTCACAGGTTTCAGCCACGCCAACGGGAGCTGCAAGGCAGCGCTCGGGAGCAGCGACCGTTCCAGGCACTGCCTTCATCGCTCGTTCCTGCCCTTTTTGCTGAGCTGCTTTGCAATCTTATCAAACAATGTTGATTCAGACAAGTATGCAGCATTCAAGGCTTGTCTCCACCTCTAATGCCAGCTCAAGAATTTTATTTGCAAAAGGCAGAAAGCTTTCAGCATCTATTAAGTATAAGAAGCTTTCCCCCAAATACCTTTGCTTCCCAAAGGAGATTTCCACGTGGGGAGAGAGCCCTGGGCTGCCCAGCAGCGCTGCTGTAGGGATGAGAACTCTTCCAGAGTCAGCACTACAGGACCAGGGCCATCTCTTCTAGCTGCTGCCATAAAGGAAGCTGTAGCTGAAAATCCCATCAGTTCACTTGCTCACTGTTTATGGGGAGTAACAGAGCTTGACTCCTCTAATCACTAGCGAGGATAAACAGAGGCTGAGGAAGGAAACAATGAAGATGCACATTTCCCACACAAATATCCATCTACTTACTCCAACAGAGTAAGTTTCCTCTCAGGATCCAGTAGCTCAGTGAATGCTGTGGTTGGCTTCATTTTCCAGAAGCCCAACTAAGGAGTTGAGAAACTGCCCCAAACCAAAACAAAGGCAGACTTCCTCCCAGGAGCAGCAATCCTCCAAGGCCCAAACACCTTTCAGTTCAAGGTTAGTTTGTTTAGTCTAGAGTTAATTCTGCCCACTTAGGAGATTGTTTTGAAACAGAGATGCAAGGGACAGACAATTGAAGTAACCCACAGGGACAAAACATCAAGCCCAAAAAAAGGGACTGAGTAGCCCAAAGGAAGAAAATAAAAGCATGAGGTTGGTAAAACAGCACTTCAGATTTTAACTAGCTTTGTCTAACAAGCTCCTGGGGTATTGTAGGCAGTTTCCAAGCCTGGTGTGGAGTCTCCATCTCTGGAGATGTTCAAAACCCACCTGGACACTTTCCTGTGTAACTTGCTGTAGGAACCCGCTTTAGCAGGGGGTTGGACTGGATGATCTCCTGAGGTCCCTTCCCACCCCCACCACCCTGTGTGGCTCTGTGATTCAGAGTACATACTATGGCCTTTCTAAGTGAAAACCAACATAAAGTATTTCACTTACCCTAGTGATAAACCCTATTTTTGACAGCGTCATATTTCAGTTTGATGAGCAGCGTTAAATACAGTACCAACAGATTGCAACTTCTATTTTCACTGGCAGAAGCATACCTTCGGAGAGAAACTTTGCAGAGTGTGATGGAAAAGGTATGACTCTCCCTAGATAACCTTCTCTTCCTGGGATTAATGTATTTTTAGGCAATACAGCCACCAAGCTTAAAAAATACAGCCTGATGTATGACACTGCCATCACCAATTAAAAGGTTAGAAGCTAAACTACCTTAAAGTAGAACTGTGATGCCCCAAACATAGGTGTATGTGGTACCTGAATGCTTCATTCAAGAGTTTTCAAGCCACTGTATGTTGTGTTACATCTACACGTTTCAAGGCACAAGGTGGCTTTTACCTTTTGGTGATTAGGACACTTGTAGAAGCTGCTGCTGTACGAGCACGTCCTGTAAAACAAACCCAGGCTGCTGCAGCCACTGCTGCTGTCCCAGCTCTTTGCTCCACGCTCTCCAGCAGCGATGTCCTAGCTAGAAAAAACACCAACTCACAGAGGAATCCCTCTCCTCCTTCCCCTCAGTCTCCTGAATTTTGTTCCAGTGTTAGCACCTCGATGATTCTTCCAACAGTCTCCAGACTGTCGTGACAGGACAAGAGGAAATGGGCTCCAGTTGTGCCCAGGGCAGTTGAGCTTGGGTGTGAGGAAGAATTTCTTTGCTGAAAGGGTTCTGAGGCATTGGAAGGGGTTGCCCAGGGCAGTGGTGGAGTCCCCATCCCTGGAGGGATTGAAGAGTCATGCAGACACAGTGCTGAGGGACATGGGTCAGTGGGGACTGGGCAGTGTTGGGTTCATGGTTGGACTCGATGAGCTCAAAGGGCTTTTCCCATCCAGGCAGTTCCAGGGTTCTGGGATTAGGGAGAGTGGTCTCTAATGTGTTACCCAAGCTGTGGTTTTGGATTGTCCAAAAATTCTGCTGCCTTCTGCTTTGCTAGCACTGTGCACAACATTTGGAGGTGAGCAAAGGGCCAAATTTACTGAGCAGCAACCAAAAATGGACCAGCCTCAGCCTGACTCAGATGACACCTCACAAAGCTCTCAAGAGCCGCTGGACATGCCTGCGGTTTTACAGCCTGGCTCAGGAGCAGCGATAATTTAAACTGGGACTGCCAGGGGGTTACAGCCTCTTCTATCCAGCCCACAATCACTGTGCAGTGAACCTGACTTCTCATGAAGCAGCTTCTGAATTACCACAGGGGCCCAGCACCTGGAAATCAGTCAAAAGCAAGTGCCAAGCTACTGTAAGAGCATTGTAAATGACAGAAAGCCAGGAGTTACTTAATGAGCAACTTGCTTCTCTGTGGAACAGGCAAAAGGGAAACAGCAGGTAAATCATCAAAGGGCAGACAAAGGATAAACAACCTCTTCTGTTGTCATCACTGTGAACCAGGCCTTAAAGACAAACAAGCATTGCCTGTTACATTTGGAGATGCCTTCCCAACTAGAAATATTAGAATTATTTTGCCATAAGACTCAAGTTTACCCTTCAGTTCCACCTGTCTCTCAGGAGGAAGAGAGAGCCCACTTCCCACCATCTGCAAACACTAAACAAGTTCAACTGTGACCAACAGTTTGTTTCACCTGCTGGTAGCAGTTTTCTTGATGATTTCTAAGTGTTCACTCACATCTAGCTAATATCTCCCTTTCCATTCTGTATTAGACACAAAGCCACTGCCAAAAATACACTATATTCAATGAATTAATTTAATCACTGACTCTGTGGGACTGATGCTCATCCAGAAGCATTCTGCAGGCACTGAGGTACAGACACACGTGTAACCTGTACCACAGCACAGGTAACAGCCACTGGCCTGTGCTCGGGGTTTGTGCTGCACCTGATGCCTCCAAAGTGGAGGACACAAGCTGGAGGCTCAGGAACACCACTTGTCATTTAAAAGGTTATATTCAAAATACAGTTCTATAGCTATAAATAGGAAAGACAGCTTCTCACCCAGCAAGTACACAATGGCTCTTAGTCACAGTGGCCCAGATACTAGAGAAAGTGTAATTTTACCTTTCTCAAATGCCAGGCAACATTTGGGACCATTGTGCACAGCAAACAAACTAACCTGATTTGTAAGACTGGCCTTAGGTTTTGCAGAAGCAGGTGCCAGCTCTGGCAATTTAAGTCAATTGACTTTGTTAATCCTTCCACTACCTAAAAAGACATTTGCTTGTGCAGAGCAAGTCTCGCTTAATATTAAGCTCTTTAACCAAAGGCAAAAAACAAAAACAAAAACAAAACTTTACCTAATCTTCCCTTCAACAAAGCAAACTCTTTTCTGTGTGTAGGATTTCCTTCCTCACTGCATGGCCATTTGGTTTTACAAGTAGTAAACGAGAGCAGAGGGTTGCTACCATCTGCCTTGCATCTCACCAGGTTATGTTTCTAATGCAGAAGTTATTTAGAAAATCCTCACGTGTGCTACATTCATTTTATTTATCAACCAGCACTCTGGGGACCCTCAACCCAACTGGACCTCGGCTGACAGTTGACCAGAGACAGTATCACTCTCCAAGTCATATGAAAACAAACATATTTTGGACATGTTCAGTGACAAGGAACTCATCACAACCTCATCAACCACGACAACAAACATTTCATCTGATACAGATTTACAGACTGCAGACACATGTACAGCAAAGCCTCTAACAGCTCAGTGTCTGTTCCATCTGGGTGTGCAAGAACATCCCAGCACTCTGGTGTTGTCCGAGATGTGCACATGAGAAAATGGTAACGCATCAAGGTGACACTGCAAGGTTGTGCACTTGGGTTGGGACAATCCCAGTGTGTGTCCAGACTGGGAGAAGGACCCATGCAGAGCAGCTCTGCTGAGAAGGACTTGGAGGTCCTGGTGGACAAGAAGCTCAACATGAGCCAGCAGCGAGTGACTGCAGCCCAGAGGCCAGCTGTGTCCTGGGCTGTATCAACAGAGGGGTGGGCAGCAGAGTGATGGAGGGGATTGTCCCCTTCTGCTCTGCCCTTGGGAGGCCCCATCTGGAGAATTGTGTCCAGGCCTGGAGCCCCCAACACAAGGAAGATGTGGAGCTGTTGGAGCAGGGCCAGAGGAGAGCCAGGAAGATGATCAGAGGGCTGGAGCACCTCTCTTCTAACAAAAGGTTGAGGGAGCTGGGCTTGTTGGGCTTGGAGAAGAAAAGGCTCCAGGGAGACCTCACTGCAGCCTCCCAGTACCTGAAGGGAGCTTAGAGAAAGGAGGAGAGAGACTTTTTCCATGGGCAGAGAGTGACAGGACAAGGGGAAATGGTTTTAAACCAAGAGAGGGGAGATTTAGGTTGGATATTAAGAAGTTTTTCACCCAGAGGGTGGTGAGACACTGGCCCAGGTTGCCCAGAGAAGTTGTGCATGTCCCATCCCTGGAGGCACTCAAGGCCAGGTTGGATGGGGCCCTGGGCAGCCTGATCAGGGTTGACAGCCCTGTCCACAGCAGGGGGGTGGAACTGGATGATCTTTAAGGTCTCTTCCAACCCAAACCAGCCTGTGATTCTATGACATTGGAACAAAGCTTTTATTAAATTCAAAGTAAGGTCAACCTCCCTTCCTGTAAAGTTTCTGAAGAAACACATCACCTAAAAGACTTGCTTGTACAGCTAGTGTCTCCTGGACTACTCCCTCATCCAAAAGCTCCTCCAAGTACCAAGGCTGAGGTGTTACTGTTCAATACATTACCCAACACTCGGCTCCTAAGGCACAACTCTTTATGTACAGAGAATTCTGTTGGCAGCATGCTTGCCAATATATGGCTTGTCATCTACTCCAGAAGTTTGACCTTGCAGATATAATCACCCACTGCCCGATGAGTCCAATGCACTTCACGATACACTTCTGGCCAGGCGTCACATTACGAACATCAGCAAGACACCCGGACACTCCTGAAGAGATCAGAATCAATCCTGGCTGGAAAGTCCTCATGAAGTCACCCCAATTCCACCACACTTCTGATCCACCTTAGAGTCAGCCTTCTTGCTTGTGAAAATGCTTTCAATAACCAGCTCTTCAGTAACTGCCTCTTACTGGTGTCTATATAATTACTTATTTATCTAATAATAAATGCATACATGCTGTAATGGAGATTACTGAAGCAGTGTAACTTATTTGCTATTGCTATACCAAAAAAAACCCAACCCCAAAAACCCAAAAAACCCCAAACCTGAGCCATTACAACGTTGGCTGCTTTGCCAGCTCAAGCCTTATTCAACCTGACGGCCCGTGAGCTCCTGTGCTCTTTACCTCATAACTTATTTTTGGAACTCCAGAACAAAACGGATAAATATCACTGCCCTGTTCACCGACAGCCACGAGCCAGCGAGCTCGTGAGCGTCCCAAACGCTTCAGTCCACGAACACCAGCCCAGCAAAGACACAAGCCTCATCAACTCAATTACTGTCCCGCTATTTGTGCTATTAAAGCGTTATTCTTTACAAACACATCATTTCCAGATGTTACTCCTGGACTGTGCTCCTTTTCCCAGTCCCGTCGCTACGCTCCATGCTTAATCGACGAGATCTTGAGCTAAGAAAATGTTCTTCCTGAGGCTGGCCCGGGTTCAAATCAGATTCATTTCACTGACCAGATGCAACAATCTGGGATGCTGATTTCACATGCCCTGCTAAATTCTGAACCAGTCTTACACAGCAACCGGTTGCCCAATATTACAGGGGAGCGATTTCACATCTCCCTCACATTCCTGTTCATTTACACAACGACAGCAAAAGCAACAGATGAGAGGCAGCACATGTTTCTAGACAGGCAAAGCTTTACACCTCTGAAGGTAACTTCTGCCACCACTTTTGAATGATCTTCAGCACATTGGGATGAATATTAATAGACTCTACGTCGCTTATCTGAGACGCAGACACTCTCTGGTCTCTGCAAAGGTTGCCAAAGAGCAGTTTGGGGAGTTTCAAGGCAACCCTGATATAACACAAACACGGAGACACTTCTGACCTTGCAAGAACCGAGCACCCCGCAGTTATTTTTCCTCGTACTGCTGCTATTTCAGCAGGCCCCGAACACAAAGTCAAAAGTTTTCCAAAAATTAATGAATTGGCCACCTCACCAGGCTGGCAGCTCTGTCAGCCCAATGCTTTATTTTGCTAATTAAGCTACTTAATATCCCTGTGAGAACTCGCTACATCAAGCTGCTCGACTGGAATATGCTACCAGTCTCCCTTCGAAGCAGGTCCCTGTGCAGACACACGCTGAACACGCCGGATGAGGCTCAGATCAAAGCTTTCTGTCATCGCTTTGTTTATAAACAACCGGCTGCCGGGGCCGCAGGTACCGCTCTGCCCTTCCCGCCCGCCAGCAGCCCGGGAACCGCCCGAAATCCTCGTGTCCCCCCCTGCTCCGGGGCTGAGGAGCCGCGGGCAGAGCCACCCCCAGACCCTGTGTCCCCCCCTCCATGGCTGCGGGTGGCTCGGAGGTCCCCCGCTCGGCGGCGGGCGGAGGGAAGGGATCGGCGGGCCGGGCCCAGCTCCCCCCCCGCCTCGATCCCGCGCTGCCGGTACCTGGTGCAGGGCTGTCAGCCCGTCCACGTTGGTGGTGTTGATGCGGGCGCCGCGGCCCAGCAGGCGCTTCACCTCCTCGGTGTCCCCGCTGGAGCAGGCGGCCAGGAAAACGGCGCCTTCCTCGAAGCGGACGCGGGATCCCCCGGCACCGCGATGCCGACCCCGGCCGCCTCCCGCCACCACCGGCTCCTGCTCCGTCAGGGAGCCCTTCCAGCGCCGCAGCTGCTCGGCCCGCCGCAGCCGCGCCGACTCGGCCCGCTTCCCGCCCAGGTGCTCCGGCTCCGACATCGCCGCCGCCGCACTGAGGCGCAGGGAGCGCGCGGCGCCTCAGCCGGGAGCGGGGCGCAGCGCCCCCGCCGCCATCTTCGCTACGCCCCCGCCGCCGCCGCCTCGCCCGCACCGCCCGCGCCCCGCGGCATCCCGGGACATGTAGTTCCCGCGGGCGGCGCTCACCTGCCCGCGGGGCGGACGCGGCTCCCGGCGGCCCCCGCGCGCGGCCGCACCTGGGCGCGACCCGGACTACAGCTCCCGGCGGCTCCCGCGCGCGGGGCGGCCCCGCCATGGCAGCGCCCCGCCCGCCCCCCGCCCGCTCGCCATGGCAGCGCCCCGCCCGCCCCCCGCCCGCTCGCCATGGCAGCGCCCCGCCCGACGCACCGCCCCCCCAGGTCCCGCGTCCCGCCGACCGGTCGGGGCTGCGGTCTGCGGCCTGAGCAGCCAGCACGGCCCGGCCGCGCCCCTGCCTGCGAACTAGGGAGCGTCGAGGCAGCCCCCGGGGCTGGTGGGGACCGGGGAGGCTGAGGGGAAATGGCGGCTCCGTCTGTCAGGGGAGCCCGGCCGAGCCTGGCAGGTCCCGCTGCCCCTGTCGCCTACGCAGCGAGCGGTGAGGCGGCCGGGAGGACGCTGAGCTTCCAGAGAGGCGGTTTCCTGTTGTTCCCGTGGTTAAACCCAGAGCCTGGCCGTCCCCGGGCGACGGCCAGTGGGAATCAGGCAGCACCAGCCCGTGGAGCTGCGGGTCTCCGGCCACCGGCCGGCGGCAGGGCGATGCCCGCGGGCCCTCGGGCTGCTCCTTCCCGCTCTGCCCGCTGTAGCCAAACCAGAGGGCGAAGGTTTTCGGATGAGATGTCTGGGTGGCTCCGTTGCGCCTTCTCCGAGCCCCCTCTCGTGGCTGCAGAGTCCCGCTGTCAGCGCCCGGTGGTGCCTGCGGGCCCTGATGGGCGGCGGTGCCGAGGGTCGGTCCCTCCTGGCAGAGAGCCCAGCACGGTTTCCATTCTGCGCGGAGACTGCACTTCTGCCTCAGGTGATATTGCGGTATCAGGCTGCCAAACACGGTACTGCCTCCAGTGCTGGGGACACCAACATCAGAAGGACGTGGACCTGCTGGAGCCAGTCCAGAGGAGGCCACGGGGATGATGCCAGGGCTGGAGCAGCTCTGCTGTGAGGACAGGCTGAGAGAGTTGGGGCTGTTCAGCCTGGAGAAGAGAAGGCTCCAGGGAGACCTTCTAGTGGCCTCCCAGTACCTGAAGGGGCTCCAGGAAGGTGGGGAGGGACTTTGGCCAAGGGCAGGGAGTGACAGAACAAGGGGTGATGGCTTGAAAGTGGCAGAGGGGAGATGGAGATGAGATGTGAGGAAGAAATTCTTTGGTGTGAGGGTGGTGAGAGGGTGGTGAGGCCCAGGTTGCCCAGAGAAGCTGTGGCTGCTCCTCCCTGGAAGTGTTCTGGGCCAGGTTGGATGAGGCTTTGAGCAACCTGGTCTAGTGGAAGGTGTCCCTGCTGCTGGCAGGGGGGTTGGGACTGGTTGAGCTTTAAGGTCCCTTCCAACCCAAACCAGTCTGGGGTTTTACGATTTGACTCAATTGTTCGTTAGAGGAATTGCAGAACGAGCTCACTGCTAAATGATCAGTGACAAATCCCCCAGACCAGATGGCATTTGCTCAATGGTCTTTAAAAAAACCCATCAATTTTCAACAGAGTTCCAGGGAAAACCCCAAGAACTACAGCGCAGTGTATTCGATATCCCCAGCATGCAGATTATTAGGAACCACTCTAATGAACAGAGCTAGGGGCCACATTGAGGGCTGTTAAGTATTCATAGAAATGCTAGATTATGGTTCATTAACAGTTTAAAATTGCAAAACTGGAGTTAGGAATTACCAGTATAGAAATGGTTCAGAGACGAGCAACAAGGAAAAGGGCTTCACACAACTCCCAGTTTAGTATGGAGTGCCTGAGAGCAGGACTGTTGAGGTGGGTTTAAAAGCAACAGGACAAATGAATGGCAGCAAGTCAGTCAAGGGCCATAAACACAAAGTCACTGTCCTTGGTTGGGAAAGGCCTTTGGCTGCGGGTTGCTGGAGGTTGGGATCCCTCAGTACAAGCTCCTGGCGCCTGTAAGGGATGGGGTGGGTGCTGGGTCACGTTCAGCGTGACCATCTATCACCTGCCCATGGATTATATCACATTCCTCCCAGCAGGATCGGTTATTCATGGTGAGGACCATGCTGGGTCCATGCTGGACCAGGCCTGGAGCTCCTTAACTTTGTATCTATTGCTTCAAGAGTTTAATTACTTGTGGCTGCGTGCCAGGCTGACGTGAGCCCTCGCTCTTGCACAGAGTGATGGGCACAGCCGTCTTAACGGTTCAGCTTACGGCTTTGTGAGCTCCTTCCCCAGCTGCAACACAGTGATGGGGCTGGAGCCCAGCCTGTTTCCCCCCGCAGCTGGCAAGACCACCCCTGTACTCCTATGAAAACTGCCTGATTGAGACTATCAGCCATTGATGTTTTTAAAGCATGCCTTTTATTTTCCCAACAGGAATTTTACCCAGGCATATTTTTTTTTGTATTTGTCTAGGATTCCTGGACATCTGACTAAGCTTCTGGATGCTGAGAACTCCTACACAGCCACATCTCATGAGAACTGGCTGTAAATCATGCAAACAGTGATCCCAAAACTTCTGGCATACGTACCAGTGCTCGTGGGACGCAGAGCTGCTCCGCACGTGCGCAGGTTTGCGTCTGTCCCAGGCCTGTGGGATTCCCTCTGCATGCCAGTGGGTCGGTGCAGTGCCTTCCCAGAAACGTCAGCTGCAAGGTGTGCTCTCTGCAAACTGCCTCTGCTCTGCAGCAATCCCAGCCAGAAGGAGGGCAGCCCTATTCCAGATCTGACTTCTCTTGAAAATGGAATATATCCCCAGACAAAAAAAAAATCCAAACCCAACTTTTCTGGAAGAGGGGACTGTTGTCTGTGACTGTGAGCTGCTTCCATCACCTCAGGTGCCCTGGATCCCTGACACGTGTGTCTGCTGTCCCACTTCTGCTTTGCTATTGTCTGTTCCTTCAAATTTGGTCCAGCTCTGGACTTCCTCTTATTTCAGCACAGAATTTCTGAATAAAAATTCATTATTCCAGGATGATAAACACAAGAATGCGTGACTTGGCAATGCATCTCTCAGATCCTGAGTAAAATCCATGTCTGTGTGCTCCCAGCGGCTGATACCTTCAAGAACCAGTTTCCTTTTTTCCAGTCTCTCTGTGAATGTGAACAGCTCTATTACAAATAACTGCTTTATTTATAAAATTAAATCACTTTCTGGAGTGGTCTAGGTTTGTTCTTACTCACCTCTGCCAGCAACCTATTTATCTGAAGTGTAAAAAACCCCAATTTTCTCTGTGCCTTTATGTTCACTGAAAAATAGTTTTACACCCCCAGCCGTGAGAGCTGTGGCAGATCCATGCAGGAACTGGACAGCTGTGAGCTCCGCTCCCTCTGGAGGATTTGATTGCCCTGACACCATCCTGTCAATACTCCTGCTTTTCTTTCAAGCTCTTAACAGCATTTTCGATGCCTTGATTGGTTTTGGTGACTCCTTTGGCACCTCTGGTCCCAATCCACTGTCCCAGGACACTGTCTTCATCCTCTGGTGTGCCCATGCCCGAGTGTCCGGCCGTGCGGGACCCTGGCACGTTTAAACCGCACCCTTGTGTGCAGACAACGCTGCTCGAAGCCAAGCAGGCGCTTAAGTCTTTTTGGAAATAAAACTGGAGCGGGTAAAATTCCCAGTTAGAGATTGCACACTAAACTGGGAGGAGACCTGCGGAGAGGGACGAAGGGGTCTCATCGCCTTTCCCAGTCCCACGTCCCGCTGCTGGTGTGACACTAGATGGCGTGGGGACCCACGGCTGCTGCCACAGGCACGGCTCAGCCTCAGAGAATGTTATGAGTTGGAAGGGACCCACAAGGATCATCGAGTCCAACTCAGGGACGGGCAAGTCTCCATCCCTGCCCTGACAGAGGAGCCCCTGAAGCGAGAACTTCTGGTCTCCTGCATCTCCTGGAGCTGCTGGATGCTGCTGGGTGGATGGGGAGGCTGCAGCGAGTGACAGGGAAAGGAGAGACAGAGAGCTGCAGTGCAGAGTGCGAGAGAGATGTGTCTGCTGCTTGGGGAAGACATTGGGAGGTGAGATGTGACAAGCTTTGGGCTCTCTGCCCTCCCAGAAAGGGTAGAGAATGTCCCTCTGTCAGTTGGCAAGGCATCACCGTCCTGGGGAGGGGACAGCCCTGGACCACACTTGCTCTCTGCAATGGGGTTATGTACTTCCCTCAGCTCCTCCTCCTGCCCCCTCCAGAGCAAACAGCCTCAGAGCAAAGACCAGAGCCGGGGGGTGCACCAGTGGACCCCAAAGTTTGGAATGCAGGGACTCTTTCTGAAGCTGACAGCCACTTTTTAATGCCCCCACTGCACATCCCCTGGAGAAAAGAAATGGGGGTATGTGAGCCTCTGAAAAGTGACAGCCCCCACCTCACACAGCTGGAGGGGACAGGTCTGTCCAAGTCTGCTGGCATCTGCAACACCATCTCAAGCACCGTGTGTTAGACACATCCTCTGAGTCATCCCACAGAGGTTTCCCAACCTCCAGGGAAAGGATCCTCATCCCCACATACTGTGGTGACCTCAGCTCTGGGCTATGTCTCAAACTCTCTACAACGCCTTGAGGAACCCTGTGGAAGGTCCATGGCCATCATGATCATCATGACCAACTGCAGTGGGTGATGTCAAGGTGTTGATGTCACTGTCCCCTTCACAGCATGCCAATGTGCATAGTACAACTGGTAATGCCCCACTCAGTAATATGGCTGCACCCTGTTAACTCAGACCCACATGTTCCCTGCAGTGGGGCCCTGAACGCCCGGTTAATATGTTCCTAATGACAGCTGTTCCCAATGTCCCTGACTGAAGAGGTGACCTGCTCTGCTCCAAGCTGTTGGATGGGCCATGCCCAGCACGACTGGGTCCTTCAGGTCACCTCTGCTCTGCTTGTCCGTGCTTGCTCAGGGGTTCCCCCAGCACGCGACGGCTCTTTGTGCACGTTGTGCATACCCGGCATGGCAGTGTGGCTCCTCTCCCACCTGCAAGACAAAAGGCATCCTGGTCCTCTGTGACAAAAGCCTTCCCTGCACACAGGACATGAGCAGCACATTCCCCTCATGATCCCCTTCCCATGTTCCAGGCCTTGGTTCAGGACCAGGAAATTCCTACCCAGACTTCACAGCAAAATTACTATTGAATTTAATGCCAAAGTTTTCCAGGTCCAAAGGAAGCACCTTCCTGCTGCTGCCCTCCCAGCCCTCCTCCCTTCCTCCCAATTCCAGCAGTGATCTCCCAGCAGCTGGAGCAGCCTGGGCTCCTTGGCCATCGTGCACTCAGCCTGCCTGCCCCTGGCAAGCCACCGCAGCTCCGAAAAGAAGGATCCCAGGAGCCTCAGAGAGCAACAGACGGCCTCTTCGTGCCAGCTGCCTTTTTTCTTTAATGCACTTACTTACATTTTCTGAGTAGAAAAAGCCCACCCCAGGCAGGAGAAATTAAATAGGAGCTTTTGCAAACTTCATCTTGGCCTGGCTTGACAACCCTGTCCATGGCCACGGCAATTGGGAGCAATGGAGCATCCAGCTTCTCTCCATCCTCTCCTACTACATGGACTGGAAGTTCCTGATGGAGCACAGATGCCCCAGGGACGCCCAGGGCAGAGGTTCAGGGTGGGAAGCAGCTGTAGACACCAGCAAAACTGTTCCCTTCTCCTGGCTTCCCCTCCCGGATCTCCCTGTGGAGCTGCTCCTGGAAGGGGCTGCCTTTTGCTGGCCTCTGGAATGGCGGGTCCCAGGGATGGCGGGTCCCGGGGATGGCGGGTCCCGGGGATGGCGGGTCCCGGGGATGGCGGGTCCCGGGGGTAGCGGGTCCCGGGGGGCGGCAGGTCCAGGGGGTGACGGGTCCAGGGGGTGACGGGTCCAAGGCCAGCCCACCCGCTGCCCTCCGCCTCCTCCTCCTCCTCCCCGGCCGGGCCCTCGGGGCGGTGGCCGCCGTGACATCAGGCCGGGCCGGCGCTGAGCGCAAAGCGCCACCGCCCCGGGACCCGCCTTCTCCCGCCGCCGACAAAAGCCCCGGAGCGGCCGCCGGCCCTAGCGCCGCTCCCGACCCCGACCCGGCCCGGCCCAGCCCAGCCCCGCTGCAGGTACGTGCGATGCGGGGCGGAGCGGGACCCCCTCCCGCCGGCAGCCCCGCTCCCCTCCCGGGAGCAGCTCTGCATCCCCGCGCAGCATCCCCGCCTCAGCCCCCTGGGCAGACCACCCGCACCTCAGCCGGGGTGACCCGCGGGGCCGGGGCTGGAGCGGGGCGCAGACCCCGCCGTGGGCCCGTGGGGTGGGTGTGGGTGCGGCAGAGCCCGCTGAGGCACCGAACTCCCGGACATGACCCCAAACGCGGAAGCCGCCGCTCTTACATCAGACGGGGTGAAGTTCCCGAACCCGGGCGCTCGCAGCCCGCTCACTTCCTACCGGGACACCAGACTGTCCGCGGGCGTTGGTCTGAACCTTCCGCTGAGCCCTCCTGTCCCCTGTCAACACAGGGGGATCTCGGGGTTGTGGTCTCGGGTCCTTGTGCCCCATCCCCTCACCAAAACATGGTGCTGTGCGGGCGCTTCGTTTTGCAGCCGGAATAAAACTTAGACCTGGGGACACCAAACCAGCTCCATCCTCCCGGCTGCTGGGGACTGATGTCACTTCACAGAGCAGATCTGCATCGCTGAGGACCTGGCTGGGCACACGCTCCAGCAGCTTCAGGTGCCGCTTCCCAAACCTCAGCGCCGGCAGCGGGGCCAGCGCGTAGGAAGGGTGTTAATTAGCACTTGGCAAAAGCACCGGATGCTGCCAAGGCGCCGTATTGGACACAGGGAGGGATGGGCTGGGTGAGAAAGTGCAAGTGCTAAAGTAAGTGCTAAAGTAGCCCTAGGTATGAGATTGGCTTTGGACACTGCACCTCCTGGCTCTTCTGGATCTTGGTGGTGAGGTTGGAGAGGTGGTGTAGTGTCTGCGACCTCTCCTAGCCCTGGGGAGGACTCACAGCTTTGTCTCAGTGCTTGCTGCTGCCACGGCTCGACAGCCCCACACGGCATCTTCCCTGCTCCTGTGGGTTGGTGGGCACCCACTGTCTGGCCATAGGATCACAGCCCATCTCTCCTGGCTCCTGGATTGGGACCTCTCCAATCTGGATGCCAGTGACTGGACCCCGCCTCTGGAGCAGCTGAGCTGGGCTCCCCACTTCTGGGAGGCAGCACAGGATGGCCAGGATGTGACCAATCAGGAAAATAAAAGCTAAAAGTGGGGATGTGGATTTTGATCCCTGCAGGAGTCAGTAGCTTTTCTTCACATACCAGAAAATGCTTTTGTTCTGGATAAATTCAGGATTTTAGTTGAGGAACCTAGTTCTGATAAGAATCTTCCAAGTCACTTTTGTAACCAAAGCTTGGGAGCAGTGTGGTCAACAGGCAGTGGTGTGTCGGTCCACAGGCACATCGTGGCCGGTGTGTGCTTGCTGGTGCAGACAGCTCAGCACGGTGCTGGCGCCGTGCTGGCCCCGTCCCTGCCACAGCAAACCTGACGGCTGCCGTAGTGGTGGCAGCAGAAGTGATGCCTGACTGCGTTGCTTGGGGAACTGTAGAGTAGATGAGCCGTGTGTGAGCATCCCTCTGGACCTCGGACCCTCCTGAGCTTCTCCCCTCCTCTCATGGCAAAGCCCTCAGAGATGTCTGGTCTGGTACAGCTGCATCTCCTGGGTCAGTTCTTTGACTTCTCTGTGGTAATGCCCAGCTTTTTGCCATATCCTAGTGCTCACCAGCCTCAGGACCCTGTCCTCCTCTTGCTTGTCCATTTGACATCTCTGTAACACAAATGACCTTAATTTATCCTCATTTACACTGTGGGCAGCCCAGAGTCTCCTCAAGCTGCTGTTCCACCCAGCTGATGACATGGCAGGGGCACAGGGGGACACTTCTAACTTGCCTCTTGTAGATTATTTCCACTTGTGCCTGGATGATGTGAAAACTGCTCTGAGACAGGTGCCATTTGTCTGGGGCAGAGACCCTCATGGACTTGACAGCAGTTCTGGGTGCTGAACCCCTGAGGTGCTGTCCTGGTCACTTCCTGCATGGTGTTATGTGTCCCCACGAGCTGGTTCCTTTCTGTCTCCTTCAAATTTCTGCTCATTTGACAGCTATGCCAGCTACTCTCTAAACTGGAAGGTGGCCATCAGACCCCAGAGCTCGGGGCTCCTACTATGGTTTCCTTCCCTTGGACTTGTCCCTTTGCCTGGCCATGCATGGACAACTGTGAACATCGTTAGGAGAGAATTTGGTGCAGCACTGATGGTGCTTTTCTGCCATCCACTTGGATTAACCCTCTCACTGGAAAAAAACCCCAACGTTTTACATGGGCCAGCGTGAATCTCCTGTTCCTCAGTGATCTCTTCTGAGCACAAAGTGATTGCTCCTTAATTAATTAATAGGATTTTAGTAGAAGATATGTGGGAAAGGTTTTTCAGCTATTGCAGAAGGTTGAATGGTTGAGCTGACATCTCGGTGGCTGCAGGTTAAGTCCCTTAGAGCACAAGTGTGATGAAGAAGAATTTCTTTGCTGAAAGGGTTCTGAGGCATTGGAAGGGGTTGCCCAGGGCAGTGGTGGAGTCCCCATCCCTGGAGGGATTGAAGAGTCGTGTAGACACAGTGCTGAGGGACATGGGTCAGTGGGGACTGGTCAGTGTTGGGTTCATGGTTGGACTTGATGATCTTGAAGGTCTTTTCCAATTGAGGTGATTCTGGGATTCGAGGGTGGAGGGGGAGGACCCGCTCTGCTCTGAGTGCTCCCATGGTGCTGCCTCAGCTCTGGCAGTTGAACACCAGCTGCTCTCAGGTGAAGCGATGGTTGTCAGCTTTGGTGTGAGCGACATGAGCACACTGATCTTTCAACCCACTCTAAGGAGAGGGTGACCATGTGTTCTTGCTGCCTGGTGGCTTGGCTTCATCTGCTCAACCCTTACAGCCCAGGTTTAGGTGACATCCCAAAGCACCAGGACAGACTGGTTCCATGCCTGGTTGTTCAGTGTGGCTTAGGCTGCTTCTCAAACTGGTGCAACACAAGCCCATGTGAAACATGGGTGAGTCTGTAGCTTACATTGGACCCAGCGAACTGACCTGCTGCAGTCAGGACACTGAAATTGGAGTTGATCTCCAAAAAGTGTCAGACTGGTGTGGTTCTGCACAAGCCTCACTTGTGTCAGTGCTTCCCAGCAATACAGCTGTTGATAAAAGGATGGTATCTTGGATTTTGAGGTCCCTTGCCTTATCCAGAGCAGATGATGGTCCATGCTTGGCACAGAGGATGCTGTCTGTAGGGGTCTGGCTGTGTTTGCTGCAAAGTTGTGGCACATGGGATGTGGAGCTGCAGGAGGGAGGAAAAAAATCTTGATTTTGGGCAGCCCCAGGTGTCTCTCTTGCCTATGCTCGGTGAGATCTCCGGCTCCAGGACAGTCACCTCCTGTTCCTCGTTCCGCGCGGGTCTCACAGTGATTTGGAGGAGTGTGACTGTGGTCAGTAAGTGTTGCAGTTGGACAGAGTATGGTGCTCAGCTCCATGGTGCAAAGCACTCTGGAAAAGGTGAAAGGGTTGCAAACTCTCCAACATATCTTAAAGTAGCCATGAAGTAGGGAATGGGGACGCCAGGTCTGTCTAGATGGCTATTGAAGGATTTTGCTTCTAAGGTGGCTGGTGCAGGTCCCAAGCTCTGTGAGCAGGGTGCTCCTATTTTTTTTCCCTGCTGATACTGACCTGCAGCATAAACTGCTTTTTGCTGTGTGGCCTGGCAGGCTGGCAGCATGTGCCCTTGTATGTTGTGGACCAAAAAGGAATTCCCAGCAACTTAAATCTTATCTCAGGCTTTCTCTGTGCCCAGCTGTGAGAGGGGATACACAAGCCCATGTATCCCCAGGACAAACTCATTTTCATGGTCTTTCTCCACAGAAAATCCATCCTGGTATGTGCCAGGAGGTCTTGCTGGGATGTGGCTTTGCTGGGGCTGTGTCTGGGCTGCTGGATGCTTCATGGTGCTGAAATGTGTTTACACATTTCACACAGGGATGTTTAACCTGTGTGGAGGCACCTGCAACCTTCCCATGGTGGATGGAGTTAAATAAGCAGCAAAAGGGCTTGAACTCCTCCCAGAGCAAACATCAGATGAGCTTCACCCAGAAGCACTTTTTCTCCTCTTGCAGACTTGCAGAGGAAGGTGTCCCCATGGCCGATGGCTCAGTTTGGGCAGGTGAACCTGCTGTTGGGGACAAACAAAGTCTCTTCTTTCACTGCTGCTGGAAAGGGGAAAAAAATGTGCCATGGAGGCAAAGGGAAGCAGCTGGCTCCAAAGCAAGCTGGGCAGTTTGTCCCTGAGCCTGCGTGCAGATGTCCTGGCCATGGAGCCGGGAGCGATGGCAGGAGGAGTACTGAGGCAGGGGGCAGCTGGTGTGAGGCTGCCACCAAAACCAGGGCTGGTGGGTCCCAGAGATGGGGTCTGTCATCTGTCATCTTTGGGAAGGGATGGAGGACCCAGACAAACTGTATCCAGCATCATGTTCTTCCTGACAAGGGGTCTAACACAGGTTGGCACAGGTGGAAAAGGGACCAGCGGGCTCCCACGCCGTGCGGGTGTGGGCATCTCCGCTGCCGGGGCTGGCAGGGGATGCTGCTGGATGTTTCTGCCCTCCAAGGAAACTCCTGAACCAGGTCAGGCCCTCCTCCTGGTGCAAGGGGAAAAAACAGGCTCTGGACAGAAACACTTTGTGTCCTTTTAAGGCAATGCAAAGGCTGGGACTGGAACGGCCAGGCTGGAAGGGAGGGGTTTGGCAGGGGCCAGCCTGCCGGGTGTTCGGAAAAGAGACTTCCCGGCTGCTGCCATCGCCCCCCAAACACAGCTGGAGCCAGCACAGCCTGTCCAGCCCCCAGTCCCAGCACCCTCCACAGCTTCGTCTGTCTGTCCTGTGCTGAGACCCTCTGTGCATCCAGGAGCCAGGAGCTGTAGCCAGGCTAGATCTGGACCAGTGCCCTGTGCCCTGTGCCCTGCCCGCCCTGTGCCCTGCCCGCCCTGTGCCCTGTGCCCTGCCCACTGCCCACCCTGTGCCCTGTGCCCTGCCTGCCGTTATAACCAGGCTGAGATCATTTCCCTTTTCTGTCACCTGATAAAATGCTCTCACACAGGGAGGAGTTCGATTTTCCCTGCACTGGAAGGCGCAGGGGCTGGCTGTGCCCGAGCAGAGGGTTTGCAGCGTTTCGTCCTCCCTCACCTCTCCGCCTGACATTTTTCCAGCCCCCAGCCCTGTTCAGTGTCCATCTCCCCCGCTGCTGCCAGGCTGGGCAGTGCCACTGCCTCAGCCCAAAGTGACCCAGGGATTTGGAGGTGCTGCAAGGACTGGGCTCAAAGGCTGTGCCCCCCGGCAGACCCAGGTCCCCTTCTTCGAGCCACGTGGCCAAGCCAAGAGAGGTTATGAGATCCTGTGCCTGCGGTGGGGTGGCACACAGTGTGGTGTGACAATGGTGTTTGGCTTTGGGGGCCTTGTCCTGCTCCTGTTCAGGTGTCAGGAAGCATAGGGCTGTGAGTGCAAAGGGGAGGGTGACTTCTGCCGCCTGTTCTGTGTGGAAGTAGAGGGAGAGTTAGAGGTGTTGATGGAAAGAGGCCTCTGGAGACCTCCCAGGGTGCAGCTTGTACCCAATGACCCTTCTCATCTCATTGGGCACCACCAAGAAGTGTGTTGTTTTCTTGTCTGTGTAGCAACCCTAGGTTGCTGTTAGAGCATAGAATCGTTTTTGTTGCAATAGACCTTTAAGATCATCAAGTCCAGCTGAAAACCCAACACTGCCAAGTCCACCACTAAACCACGTCCCTAAGCACCTCATCTACACGTGTTTTAAATACCTCCAGGGATGGTGATGGAGGATGATCATCCTCCATAGCTTCCTCTTGGCCACACTCAACCAGCCTGCCTCCCTCAGCGTCCTCTTGTAGGACTTTGTTGTTTGAGTGTCTTGAGGGGTTTTTTTGGCTCTATCTTTAAAAACGTAAAGGTCCCTCTGTGTTGGAGCTCTGCCCCTTGTGTTAGCTGCTCACAGTATTTCAGGGTTACCTGCAAATTTCCAGATCAAGGAGCCTCTTGATCATATCTCATCAGGTAGATTTCAGAAAAGAGGAAAGAGAAACAGAAGCATGTGTCCTGCCAAGGAGCTGTGTGGTAGCTTAGGGTGGTGCTCAGGTGTCTGCCCTGCACATGAGCCTGTGTCCCTGATTTCCCAGCCTCTGTGACTGTACCTGCAGTCTTGGAGGAGGCTGAGGTGCCCAAGGACAAGGGAACCTGTGAAGCGGTGGCCAGGCCAGGCAGAGGCTAATGATGCTCTGGGGGACACGGTGCCGGAGCCTGCTGTGTTTGGTGGTATCAGGGGTCAGCTCCTGCCCTTTGGGCAACTCTGACTGTGTCCCTGCCCTGTGGTGGCAGAAATGGAAGAGATGTTCGGGGAGGAGAAGCTGGAAGTGTTTCCAGCTGTGGGGACAGACTGGACACTCTCCAGCACGGAGGATCAGTCACCCTGGCCACTGCTGCGTTGCCCTGTCGAGGGGTAACAGCGGGGCTGTGATCTAACGCGGTGCCGGCGCTGTGGGTGCTCTGGGTGCCCATCATTGTCCCACTTCCTCCCTTCTCCTGGCACAGAAAGGAGCTGTGAGGTCCCACAGCTTCCAGGACAAGGGGATTTCTGCTCCTCCTGGCTGGCAGGACCAGTGGTCCCTAGGAGGCAGCTGATGCTGCTGGGTGCTGTAACGGTGGGTCCTGTGGGCATCCTGAGTTCTGCTAATTTTGCTAATTGCCAGCCCTGGGGATCTGTGCAGTCAGCAAACGTCCATGGGTGGTCTCCACACGTGCAGCTGTGGAACTGCTGCTGGTGGGTGCCTGCTCTGGGCTGTTTATAGACCCTAGAAACGATCACGTCTCTGCTCCCTGCTGCAATGGGATGGTGAGACTGGGAAGAGGGTACAGGGACAAGCTGAGAAAGTGTTCAACGGGGCTCTGCCCCATCCCTGCCTCCTGCCCGGTCTCTCACCCTGACACTCCTTCTGCTGTGCTTCTTCTGCAGGATGCCAAACTGGGGAGGAGGAAAGAAGTGTGGTGTCTGCCAGAAGGCAGTGTACTTCGCCGAGGAGGTGCAATGTGAAGGCAGCAGCTTCCACAAGTCATGCTTCTTGTGCAGTGAGTACCAGCCCTTCCCTGGCCCCTGCCGCCCGGCTTCCTGGCTCTCCTGCCGCAGGACGCCCCGTCATGTCCTGTTTAGGGGCCATGTAAACCCTTGTCAGGATTCCTCTGCAAACAACCTGCCTGTAGCAGCCCTGTGGCAGGCTTTCTGCTTTGCTCCAGCCTTGGAAATCAGTTCTGCTGAAGGAACACAGATTGTCCCAGGACACCAGGAGCTATCCAAGCTGTCAGGGCTGACTTCAGCCAGCACCCACACAAAGACTTAGTCTGTCCCTACACCAAGGAAAAGCTAGGCTGAGTCCTCTAGACTATCTCCAGATGTTCAAGATTGGAGCATAAGACAGGGACTCTCCAAACAGTGGTGGCAGGAGGTGACACATCCCACACAGTGCTCTGGGGTGATGCTGGCTTTAGTCTTCTAAGTGGTTTTGCCATACTAATAAGATGGTTGGGTCTTGGGAGCTGGCATGGGATCTGCCCCTGTGTCTCAGGAGATGATGGGAAGAGGATGTCCTGGTCCTTCTGCTGGTGGAAGGTCAACTGTGCAGTGCTAAAGCATCACCGCCAGCCTGCCTGGAAATCTGCTGTTGTGGAGGGTGTCTCAGTTGCATGTTTGGATCCAAGTGTCACCTCCAGGGAAGGACAGTGGAATGGGATCTGTCTGTGGATTATCTCAGTGACCTCTGTCCCTTCCTCTGCCTGCTCTGCAGGAGCCTACAAATCCTCTTGGGTCCATCATACTGCAGGTCCCCAGAAGCCCTTCCCATCCCTGTGGTGCCAGGGCAGCAGTGCAGGGACAGGCGAGCAGTGTCACATTGTGGAGAGCAGCTCCATAAACCTGGGGCATCCACATCCAGGGGGGCTACAGGACCTCAACACTTTCTCAGCTGGTCCCTGTACCCTCTTCCCAGTCTTGCCATCCCATTGCAGCAGGCAGCAGAGATGGGTCTATAAACAGGCACGCATCAAGAGCTAATCTCAGTAGACCTATTCCAGCAGGGAAATACCAGTGTCCCCATGGGACCGATCCCTGCCAGGCTCCTGTGTCCACCTGGCACGGACACTGGATACTTCTTGGCCAGGCTGCCCAAGATGTGGCATGCACAGATGGATGCAGATGTGAGGGAGAGGCTGTTGCTGCATCTCTGCTCCCTGTGCAGTGGGAAGTGTGGCCAGTGTGGCCGGTAGCTCTTGCACGTGGGAGTTTCCAGGCTGGAAACCTCACTTTGGCTTGAGAGGACTCAGAGGGGAGCTGTGGAGAAGCTGTCCCGGGTGGGCAGGCGGTGGCTGGCTGTGTCCTTATTGTGGCCACTCTCTGCAGCAGGAAATTGTGTTTCTTGTGCAGCCTCAGATAAGGAGGGTGGGGAAGGTCCCCCTCATCTCCCCACCTGCCCTGGCTTTCACCAGCTGAGTCCACATCAATGAAGAACCTCGGGATGGGGAGTACGACCCCATAGCGCTGTGTCTGCCCTTCCCCACGGCCCCTGTGCACGCCGCTGGGCTGCTTACAGAAAGCTTCTGCCACATGATGCTGGTGCCCAGGGTGTGGGGCAGACCTCCAGCAGCCACGAAATCAGGCAAAAGGCATCACTTTGAGAAAGAAATACCTGACCAAAGCAGGGAAGAAGGTCATCCCACGTCTGCTCCTGGAAGCAAGGCAGCAGGGAGCAGTCCAGAGCTGAGAACAGCCAGGGCTCCTGTCCCTGCACCCTGTACAGAGTCACACGCCACATGTACCCCAGCAGTTCTCCCCATCCCAGCTCTGGGCTCCCCAGTTCAAGCCATGGCTTGTGGTCCAGCCCACCGTGCTGCCAGCTGTTCCCAGCCCTGTGCCACAGCCTGCGGGTGACTCTGAGCTGCACCAGACTCCTGCGCTCCCAGCCTGTTACAGGATCACACAGAATGGCCTGGGATGGAAAAGCCATTTAAGATCCTCGAGTCCAACCATGAACCCAACACTGACCAGTCCCCACTGACCCATGTCCCTCAGCACTGTGTCTACACGACTCTTCAATCCCTCCAGGGATGGGGACTCCACCACTGCCCTGGGCAACCCCTTCCAATGCCTCAGAACCCTTTCAGCAAAGAAATTCTTCCTCACATCCCATCTCAACTGCCCTGGCCACAACTGGAGCCCATTTCCTCTTGTCCTGTCCCTTGTTCCTTGGTTGAACAGACCCACCCCCATCTCTCTCCACCCTCCTTTCAGGTAGTCACTGTTCCCCAGTGCTGCATTTGGGCCTCATCAGAGAACTTGAAGCCATTATCTTTAAGGCAGAAAAACAAATACTTCAACCTGATCTGCCAAAAAATAATCAGAAAGGAGCCAAACCTACCACAGTGCATTAGAACTGGAGATTGGCTCTGGGAGTGACTTGGTGATTGACTCGGTGGCATCGATCCAACTGAGTCAATAGTACATGGCAGAAATGTTCTGTAGTGAGGCTGTTTGGCCTCTGAAAGCAGCAGCAGCTCTTGTCTAATTGTTTTGTGGAGCAACTCCTCTGTTCTTAGAAAAACAAAAGGTCCTTAACTCGATGAGTGCGGTGGGCTGGAATTTCTGCAATGCAGAAACCCAGGAGCTGGAGGCTGATTTCTGGGAAGCAGAGCGGGAGAGAATTTTTCTGCTGCCTCTCAAAGCATCTGTGGCTCCTGCAGATGAGGGACTGTGAAAGTTTAGGTCAGATCTCTAAACCCACCCAGCATGGTGGGAGACAAAGAGGTGCCAGGGAGATCATTCAGTCCCACCCTTAGGACAAAGCTCTAAATCTGCCAGCAGAAGTGCCCAAATTCCCCTCCTGAGGGTCTGTCTGAATGCAGAGCTGCTCCTGATGAGCTCCAGGGTAACACAGAGACAATCCCAACACCAGCCCATGACCTTGGCAGCTACTGACCCGTTAACCAGAGCGGGTCTCTCTCAACAGGGGTGGGTGCTCCATCCCCAGCTTCTGCCCTGGCGGGATGGGGGAGCCCGTGGCCAGGACAGGACCCTGCCAGATCCTCCTTAGATGGCTGGAGATCTTTCCCTTTCCACCTCCTTCTCCCAGCAGCAGCACACAGGGTTGTCTCTCTCACACGGAGGAGGAGGGAGCACCATATTTAGTAACTGGCTGAGGCTGGCGGCCTCTCACCCCGCGCTGGTGCCGCGGTTTGCGCTGCTGCGCGAGGGGAGCTCGCCTGTGTTTGCATTCCTGCCACGTTGGTAAAGGCCAAGGAACTTCTGCAGGCAAAGAGGCCAGCGAGCTGCTGGGAGCATTGACATTTAAGGCATGTAAGCAGGATGGAGAAAGGCTGTGTTGCAGCTGTAACAGGATCTGCTTTGGGGCTGGCTGCCAGCGCTGTGGACTCTGCCCCGGGCGTCTGGATCCTGCACCGGGGCAGGTAAACACTGGAGATCGCCGCGAGCCCGACTGGGTGCTGCTCACCTCCCGCTCCGCCTTGCTGGGCGGTGTGTTCCAGGAAGGGTGAGGAAGCTGACGTGGAGGCTGAGATCAGAGCTGGGACAGGAATCAGCAAAACCTAAAAATCAGGGAGAAGAGTCTGTGTGGCCTCAGCCCAGCACCAAGCTCCAGCTTGGGGTGGGCTCAGTGGGAACCCTGAGCCTGGCTGCTGCTTCCTTCTGTCCCATCTTACATCCCCTATTGATCCCCAAGGCTGGAACACCCAGCTGAGTTAGTGTTCCTCACCTGAGACCAGCCCAAGCACACACTCTGGTCACGGCACATGTCAGCATGGACTCTTCCATCGTGGTCATGGGGTCTGGAGAGGCAACTCTGTGCACTGATGTGATGTGCCAAAACACTGACAGTGCCTCAGTTGTGGCAGTGGCTGCAGAGCTGCTTTTAATCTGCACCAACACAAGGGAAAATGTCTTTATTTGCTTACATGACTTTCCACCAAGTGCCAGTTGCTGCACATTTGCAGCAGGCTGGGAGCGTGGCAGAGCTGCAGCAGGGCAGGGATGTCCATCCCTGTGCTTGTGAATCCTGCCGTCATCTATGGGGAAATTTCAACCCCCCCTGGTTTAAGGTCATCTCCTGGATACCAGCATCAAGAGGGTTAACAGAGCTTTTTCTCAGTATCAACCTCTGGAGCTTTGATGGTTGCTTCCTTTTAAAGCCAGACAATGTTCTTGTTGTGATCCTTATCTGGGGCTGTTTTGCATGCACTTCGTTTAACCAGGATCTTGTCTAGGGTTTCCTGACTCCTTGAAAGCTGAGCTGCACCATCCCTTGTGAGGACTTGTTTTCTCCAGCTAATTAGTGAGCTCTGGATGCTCACCACCCTCCTCTCTTTTCTAGTGGTCTGTAAGAAGAACTTGGACAGCACCACTGTTGCTGTGCATGGAGAGGAGATCTACTGCAAGTCCTGCTACGGGAAGAAGTACGGCCCCAAGGGCTATGGATATGGGCAGGGAGCAGGGACCCTGAGCACTGACAAGGGCGAGTCTCTGGGAATCAAATATGAAGAGTGAGTTTCAGTCTTGTTTTTGAAACTGGGGCTGTTGTGGGCATCTTCTCCCCCACATCTGTCCCCTTGTGATGCTTGGCTGGGTAGCCCATGCTGAGCTTCCAGCTGAGTCTCATCTGGAGAGCGCCCTGGGCTGCCCTGCCTTCCTGCTCCTCAGGGGAAACCCGCTGAACCCTGTTTGCTGTGTGGGATGGGGCTTGACAGGACACGTTCCCATTGCCTGGGCATGTGCCCACCCCTTCCTAGCACACAGCCCTGAGGCTGAAGTTTCAATGGGGCTCAATGCATTGTGCATGAAGCTTCAGGCCCTTCAAAACTGTGTTGGGATTTGTGTTCCTGTAGCTCTTCCCTCCTCCACCTTGCTTGTGCAGCCCTGATCATGAACCCCCTCCCACCTACAGGGGTCAGCCCCACCGACCCACCAACCCCAACGCATCCAGAATGGCCCAGAAAGTCGGAGGTGCTGACGGGTGCCCTCGCTGCGGTCAAGCGGTGTATGCAGCCGAGAAGGTGATTGGAGCTGGAAAGGTAAGAAGGTGGATGGGATGGATGGGGCACACACATGCCACAAGTTGCTGTGTGGCAGGGAGACCTTCAGAGAAGGTCTTGACCTGACCCACAGGCTGCTGCAGGTGGGATCTGGTGGCCATGGTCAGCTGGAAGCCTGGCACCAAAAGGAGAGCTGGGCATGTCTGGAAACCAGGTTCTCCAGGCTGCATCGCTCTTACAGGCTTGTAGATGGGAGAGAAATACATTTTATACTACATATGTGGAGCACTGCTCAGCACAGGTCACAGCAGATGTCCCTGGTGCTAGATGTGTTGGGAGGATGAGCAGTGATGTGGGTCATGGCCACTGCCACCATTAGCTGAACAAGTGCAATGTCCAGTGAGCCCCCTCCACCCTCTGCCACAGGCTGGGATGCCACAGCCCAAATGTGGGGCAGGGAGTGAATTCCAGTGGTCAGCGCTGCCCAGAGGCAGGGCAGGGTGGTTGGAGGTTCAGGCATGGGCTTGGTGCAGCTCTCTTGGGCTGTTCTGGTGGACTTGGTCTGCTCAGGGTCAGATATAAAGGACACTGTGCAACAGACCTAGCACTTCCTATGTCAACCTCATCACTTCACCAGGGTCCTTTGTGTCCTCAGCTGTGGCCTTATCCTAGCCCAGCTCTGGACAGCCCAGTAGGGCGTGGGGGCACCTTCTGCTCCCTCAGCCCTGGGACCCCAGGTGAGGTCCTTGCCTTGAGGCAGCCTTCCCCCCGAGGCTGGGTGTGTGTGTTCCCTCTGGGCCAGGCTGCTTGGCTTTGTGCCACAGGGATGGGATGGCCGTGCTGGGACAGCCTCAGCGCCTCGCTGGTGATGCTGGGTCACCCCTGCTGTGCTCCATCCTCCCTGGGGTTTCTGTGTCCTCTGTCCCCAGAGTGAGGAAAGGAGGCATCTGGTCAACAGAAAGAGCCTCCCAGCATCATCATACCCTAGCTGGAAGTGCAGGGATTTGTGATGGACACGTTGAGGGTCAGCCCAGGGTCAGAAGCCAAATTTAACTTTAAAATCAAGATCTGAGCTTCCTGGTAGGCTCCTGGGGTTGATGTTTATGGGGAACCAAAGCTGGCGAAGCAATTACACTCAGGCAAACCCAGAGAGGATTCCAGAGCATGTATTTCATGTGCTAATGTTTGCTGGATGACTCCATCTGCTACCTCCTCCTCTAACCCCCTAATTTCACATTTTCTTCCAAAAAAGGTTTCATGTTTTCCAAAGTGTTTATTTAAATTCCTCTGTGAGCAGCTCTGGCTACTCTAGGTCTCCTCAAAGGCTGTGAGCTCATTTATCCCCAGAGGACTGGCAGAGTCGTGGGGGGAGTTTTATTTTTAAACACTGGCTGATTTCTGCATTCTTCCTGTCTGTTTGTTGCCTTCCTTGGAGCTGTGGTTGTGTACGGTCAGGTGTCCCAATCCTGGTGCCACCCCCAGGCTAAGGGACACAGCAGGGGATCTCAGCAGGATTTATGGTGGTGCTTCAGGGAGGACAGTCTCCAAAGAGGGCAGTGATTGCTCCTTGCAAATTATTGTACAAATTATTTGCTGTGAGTGGGGTGAAGGCTCTGTAAACCCAGATCCACATGGGAGCAGTGAGCACATCTGATGTTTTCTCTCTGTACCTTGCCCCTGGGGCTGGGAGGACTGCTCTTTCCAGAGAAAAGCTTTCATCCCCTTCAGACCTCTTTGCCAACTGCTTTGGGGCAGAAACAGAAAAGTGGCCCTGTTTGGTAGCTAAAGCACTGCTGCCCTGTCCCCAAGCGCTGTCTGACCCGGCTCTGCTCCTGTCCCGCAGTCCTGGCACAAGGCCTGCTTCCGCTGCGCTAAGTGTGGCAAGAGCCTGGAGTCCACCACCCTGGCAGACAAAGACGGGGAGATCTACTGCAAAGGTGAGAGCCACCTTCCCCACTGGCCTCTCCTAGACCCCAAAGGGTGGAGGCAGGGGGTGAAGACCCCTCTGCAGGGAACAAGGAGGGGACTGAGGTTTGGTGGGACTGAGGTTTGGGGAGGTGGTGGCGCCGGCAGATGTGTTGGGGGCTGCCTGTGCCAGCTGGCCGTGGAGCCGGGGGATTTCTTGCTGCACCTGGGGCCTCTCTGTTTGCCCAACACATGCAGCAAACCCTGCCCTGTTCAGGCAGTGCCTGCTCTGAGGGGGGGACCTGCTCATGTTCAGCTGCTGGCCTTACCCGTCTCTCCCGTCTCGTCCTCTGCAGGTTGCTACGCCAAGAACTTCGGTCCCAAGGGCTTTGGCTTTGGGCAGGGCGCCGGGGCGCTCATCCACTCGCAGTGAGGCCCCAGCAGCCGGGCTCTCCGCTCGCTCAGGGCTTGTCCAGAGCCGCCTGCGCTGCCCGGCTCGTCCTGCCCCCGCGGTGAGCGTCCTCGCCACCATCCATAGCCACCCGCTGCTTCACAGCAGAGCCCCTGCCTCCCCGCCCTGGCCCAGCGCACCCCGGTGCTGGGGGAGTCCCAGCGCTGTCCCCATTGGGTCCTGCTGGTGTGGGTGCTGGTGGGGGACAGCTCGCACCCACCCGCAGCGGGGCCCGCGTGCTCCAAACGCTCTGCTCCGCGTTGCCCGTCCCGCCGGGATGGAAGCTCAGCCGTGCCGTGCCGTGCCGTGTCACCGAGCAAGCTCAGCCGTGCCGTGCCGTGCCGTGTCACCGAGCAAGCTCAGCCGTGCCGTGCCGTGTCACCGAGCAAGCAATAAACACCAAAGCTGACCCACACCTGGCCTTGCCGGACAGTTTATTCCCCGCCTGGGGCTGAGGATGTGCACTGGGTGACCAGAGCTGGTGGTCAGCAGGTAGAGGGAGGACGGGAAACGTTTGCAGTTGTGGTTTGGAATTAAAACCCCATGGCAGGAACCGCTCAGTGCAATTTGCCATGGCCCAGCTGAGCTCTGCAGGGGGCTGGGCCGGGCTCTGCCCCTGCTCCCGCGGTCAACAACCATTTCTAAAGCAGCAGCTGATGCTGGGAGGCCCAGGACTGACCTGCTGGGGTGTCACACGTGTGCAGCCCCATCCAAACCCCTATCACTGCTTCTACCTGGCGCCTCTCCAAACAGGCGTGCCCGGCAGTGCTGAATAATTAACGACTTCTCACCTACTCCCCGGGTTTCCAGCAGCACTGGGGATCATTAAGCCCTCAGTTTGGCAGCTTCCCAGATTTAATTCGTTTTTGTCTCAACTCTTTGCTTTCTGTGATTCTCTCATGACCGGTCTGACGTACCCACCAGATCAGCCTCGCTGCACCCCACAGTTGTGAGCTCCACAGGGAATTTAGGTTTGTTTTGTTTTGGGTTTTTTTTTACATTATAAACTTTGTGGTAGAGTAAATGAGATGGGCAGTATTTTGAGAAGCACAACAGAGGCAGAAATCCTTTCATGGGGCAGGATTTGGGCTTCTTCATCAACTTTCTCCTGTTCATCACACCCTTGTGTTTTACACCGTGTTTTTGAAGCTGAGGTGGGGATTATACCCTTTAAGCATCTCCAAGATTCCTCCCCTGGGTTTCCCAGCCTGGAACCCAAATTCTATCTGACCCCATCGCTCTGGGGTGTGTGGTTGGGGTTTGGAGAGGTGGTAGCAGATGGCCCTGGGTGTGTGGAGCAGACAGCCCCGGCTCAGGGAGGTGGGTTGGGAGCTGTAGTGCAGAGGGTCACGTAGCACCCTCGGTGTGGAGACTGAAGCCTGGCTCCCTCATTCAGCAGAAGCCCTGGTGACCTGTGGAGGTCTGAGGGGTTGGGAAGCTGCCTGCTTTCTCCCTGGGCATGGGGTGGGTGCTGTGCTGCTGTGGCATTTCAACTGGCTGTGCCACAGACAGGGATTGTCCCCAGGAAAAGCTGTTTAGTGAGTAAAGCCAAAACAAGTCTTTCTTTGGTCTCTTTCTCCCCTAGTTGTAGAGGTTGTGTCAGAGAGAGAGGAGGTACTGACACAGTGCGTGTGTGATGGACCCCATAGAGTCCATTGGCCCCTGGAGACCTGGTCGAAGCCAGGAGGACATGCTGGGTTTGGTCTTCATGGGGTCACAGAAAGAGGTAGGATGGAAGGGCCCTGCACAGGTCTCAAGTCCAACCTACTGCTTAAAGCAGGGCCAGCTCCAAAGGTCGGGTTGATCAGAGCCTCTGGGGTCCAGTCATGTTTGGAAACCCACCAAGGATGGCGGTCCCACCACTGTGGGTTTTGTCACGAGTTGCACCATGCACACAGAGGAGGTTATTTTCCATATGTGCATCAGAGTTTCCCTCATGACTCCTGTACCTTTGTCTCTTGTCCTTTTGCCGTGCACTGCTGTGTTTCCCTTCTCCACAACCCTTCAGTAGGAAGCTGAAGTTCCATCTCTCCGAGCCCTCTCTTCTCCAGGCTGGTGGGCCTATGCTGAGCTTTCAGCCCCAGAGGTCTCAGGTGACAGCATGGGCAGTGTCCTGGGACAGGGACAGGTTTGCAGTTGGTGCTGCAAACCTGCTGAAGTTGCACCGTTCTGAGAACAGCTCAGGGAGCAACACAGACCCCAGGGACAGCAGAGGCTGTTGGCACGGGGAGACCAGGACAGGGACGCTGGGGGTGCACATCCAGACAGAGTGCATGAGGTGGGCTGGAGGACATGGCCCAGGAGAAGTGGGGTGGGATTAGAGGTGCTTTTTGGGCATCTCCTGCCCAAGCTGCAGCACAATGGCTGCGACCATCTGCTACCCTCTGCTGGTTACTGCTCCCTGTGCTTGGGCACAGCCCCGGGCCGGACTGTCGGACTGTCTGGACACTGCACCCAAGTGTTGTCCAGCTCCTTTTACAGGCAGCAGAGCTGCACTGCACCCAGCAGCACCCATCCCTCCCTGCTGCCGGCGTGGGGGCTGCCAGCCCTGGGGAAAGGGGCTGTGGGACCCAAACCTGCTTCTGAAGAGATGAACGAGAGGGTCGACTCGTGGCTGAGTGCCCTGCAGCCCAGAGCCTGGGGGTGATGGTGCCGCTCTGAGCAGTCAGACTGGAGCCCTCTGAGCCCTCCGGCCACTGGTGCCAGGACATCCTGTGGCAGGGGATGTCACATTGCCACTGCCCCATCCCAGCCATGACTGCTTTGTGGGAATGTCACCCAGCAGCTGGGGTTCATTGGAACAGGCTCTTCAGGGCAGTGATGGAGTCCCCATCCCTGGAGGCGTTTAAAATACACATAGACACAGTGCTGAGGGACATGGGTCAGTGGGGGACTGGTCAGTGTTGGGTTTTCAGTTGGACTTGAAGATCTTAAAGGGCTTTTCCAACCAAAACGATTCTGTGATTCTGTGATTCCATGAGCCAGCCGGGGCAGGACCCCCTGTCTGTGCCCAGCAGCCCCCGATCCCGGCCCGGAAGGGCTCTGTGTGGACAGCACCTGCGTGGAGACCGCGGGCAGCCTGCGGAGCAAAGGCTTTCTCCTGCTGGCAGCCTGGTGCAGTGGGTTCTGCTGGGTTTGCTGGAGGGCAGGAGCTGCAGCATCAGCCCCCTGGGCAAGACGAGCCTCCTGCCCTGCGGGTCTGGGAATGGACAGCCAGGGAGAGAGGAGCAGAGAAAGCTCCTTTACATCCACAGCTATGAGAAAATGACCTTCTCTTGGTGGCTGGAGATGCTGTGAGCAGCAGAGCTGGGGCCTTGGTGGGGATTTGACAGCCCTTGGCTCTCCCCAGGGATGTGAGGACGGTGATGGGACTGGCTGGTGAACCGAAAGTGCCCGCAGACACCGCAGCTCACCGGAGCAGAGCTGGGAGCGACAGCCCCGAAACCACTCACCCCCAGATTTCCAGGGCTCAGCATCCCTGGAGCTGAGCTTCACCTGCCCGTGGGAAAACAGCCTTGGCTGCTGCCTTGGCCAGAGAACCCAACATCAGCTCTGCTGCTCCCGACAGCGCTGGGTGCTCGGGGTGACTCCGGCCGTGCCCGGCCCCGCGCTGCCTTTGGCTGTGGAGGCATCGAGGGCTGCAGGGGAGCCGGGGCTGCCTGACGTCACGAAACCGGGTCTGCTGGGCCAGCCGGGCCCTCAGCCAGCGTGGCGAGGTTGGCCCCAGGGAGCACGAACCAGTTCCTGGCTCCGGCAGCCGCTGCCCTGCCCTCTTAATGAGGGATAATTGGGTGCATCTCATCAGCGCTGCAGACTTGCCCCCCAGCCACACCGGCTGCGGGCAATGCCCCCAGCGGGGATGGGGACGATGGTGGGGCTGGGGCAAGAGGGGCTCCAGCGGGGGGCACCGGGGGGTTGGGGTCTGTGGGGAGCACGAGCAGGGCGATGCAGGAGGTGACTGCAGGGGCAGTGGCCGGGTGTCAGGGAGCCACAGGCCGACCTGCGGGTGCCAGCCCCAGACAGTGACCCCAGCATGTCCCTGGGGTGATTTTTTCCCCTTCCAGACCTCACCTGGGTGAAGTGACCTGCACCCTCAGCATCTCCAGGGGCATGTCCAGCCACCCAGAAGCTGTGACCACCACCCACTTTGGCAGCCCACAGCCAGCACGAAGGCCCCAGATGTCCCCTCCAGCCCCGGCACTGGCGGTGAACCCCCGTGTGCCAGGTGCTGGCACAGGAACAGACAAAGCTTTGGTGGCCAGAACGAGACGGGCTGGAAAGGAGACGGGTGTTTCGCTGCGGGGAAGGGTGGACCCAGGCGGGACCGGGCTGTGCTGTGCTGCCCTGGCCCCGTTCCGGGGGTGCGTCCCCCCCTAAACAGGTCACACAAGGCTGGGGGATGCTGGTCCTCGCTGTGGGACGGGCTGGGGGCTTCACATCCCTGTCCCAGGGGAGGTGGGGGCTGGGCCTGCACAGCCATCTTGGGGTGGTGACCCCAGACATCTCCTGTCTGATGTGTCACTTCTCCTGGGGCCCCACCGAGGGGTCCCCACAGCCCCTGCCTGGCTGGTGCTGCACCCACAGCCCCCTGCCCCTGGTGGCACTGCACCCCATAACCCCCTGCCCTGAGTGGCACAGAACCCCATAGCCCCCTGCCCCAACTGGCACTGCGCCCCATAACCCTCTGCCCTGGCTGCAACTGCACCCCATCATGCTTTCCTGGCTGGCACTGCACCCCACAGCCCCCCCACCCCAGCCAGCACAGCACCCTATAGTCCCCTCCTGGCTGGCATGACACCTAGAGACCCCTGCCCCAGCTGGCATTGCGCCCCACAGCCCACTCTTCCCATTGGCACTGACCCTATAGCCCTGTGCCAGCTGGCACTGCAACCCCAACAGCTGGCACTGCCCCCCAACAGCTGGCACTGCACCCCCAACAGCTGGCAGTGCCCCCCAACAGCTGCACTGCACCCCAACAGCTGGCACTGCACCCCCAACAGCTGGCACTGCCCCCCAGCAGCTGGCACTGCACCCCAACAGCTGGCACTGCACTTCCAACAGCTGGCACTGCACCCCAACAGCTGGCACTGCACTTCCAACAGCTGGCACTGCACCCTAACAGCTGGCACTGCCCCCCAGCAGCTGGCACTGCACCCCAACAGCTGGCACTGCCCCCCAACAGCTGGCACTGCCCCCCAACAGCTGGCACTGGCACTGTACCCCATGCCCTGGCTGCAGAGCAGAAGCCTCCAGGTGCTGCCAGCCCCGCTGCCATGCAGCCCTGTGCCCACACCCTGTGCCCACACCCTGCCGGGTCACACCAGGACCCCAGGGGCAGCCCCTGCCCACGGGCACCCCGAAAGCACCTCCTGGGTGACGCGGGGCTGCGCTGGGCCTGGCCGGGCTTCGCCTGGGCGTGAAGGGTGCTGCACGGCAGGAGGGGCCAGGCGAGGCGGGGAGGAATGCGAGTGGGAGAGCGGCCGGGCATGTAGCGACAGCTCCTGGGGTGCACCGCGCCGGGGATCCCACACGCTGCAGAGCAGAGCCCCGGCAGCAGGGCTGGGCATGGGGCACCCCAGTGCTCCCCCCGTCTGAGAGCCGGGCAGGGCGGTGAGTCCCTCGGGGACAGCACGGCTGCCGTGGGGGTCCTGGTCCTCCCCGACGTGGAGGGGCTGGAGAGTCCCCAGCGGGTGATGCCCGGCTGCGCTGAGACGAGGAGCTGAGGATCCCGGGGGGGCGAGGAGCCGCTATGACCCCTGAGAAGGTGCTGAGAGAGGGGGTGCTGGAGAAGCGGAGCGGGGGGCTGCTGCAGCTCTGGAAGAAGAAGCGTTGCCTGCTGACGGAGAAGGGGCTGCAGCTCTTTGAGCCCAAGGGCTCGCGGCGCAAGGAGCTGAGCTTTGCCCGCATGAAGGCGGTGGAGTGCGTGGAGTGGAAGGAGAAGCACATCTACTTCACGGTGGTGATGGACGACAGCCACGAGATTGACTTCCGCTGCGCCCAGGAGAACCCGGGCTGGAACGCCGAGATCACCATGGGCCTCGTCCGCTTCAAGAACCAGCAGGCGATCCAGGTGGTCCGCGCCCGGCACAGCTGCCGAGCAGGTACCGGCTCCCCTGCCGCGCCGCGGGTCGGGGCGCAGGACCCACCGGAGGATGAGGTTCCCATCTCCAAGTGGTTTGGCTGCCCCATGGGAGTCACAGAGGGGGTCCCACGGGTGGGGATGGGTCTGCAGGCGGTGGTCCCGTGTCCCCCCGCACTGGCTGGGCTCTGCCTCGCATCCCTCACTGGGTTTCACCTCCCCACGTCCCTGGAGAGGGAATTTCTAACACTGTCCCTGGTGTGGGTCTGGGGGACATGGGGCTCTTTGCTATCTCGCATGTGGGGTGGTGGTGAGGACTGTAGCTGGCTCTGCCCTCCAGCTCCCCTCGGTGCTGGACCCTGCCCCACGTCCCCGCGCTGGCCGGGTGGGTAACAAGCACCTTCTCTCTGCAGCGGTGCAGTTCAGCACGGCCTCGGTGGGACAGCCCGCGGACATGCAGCATCCAAAGAGCAGGATGGAGCTGGCCCTCGGCTCGGCAGGCGGTGGGGAGAACGGGATCCCTGCGGGCAAGTGAGGCCACTGCTGTCTGCAGCCCAGGGACAGGGACGGTGGCCCTGGGGAGGCCAGTGCAGGCGCTGGCTCCCCCCGTCCTGGGGCAGGACAGAGGCACCGCAGGAGCTGGGCTGGCACAGCCACAGGGGCCGAGCCACATCCCCTTGGCACAACGGGGCAAAGGACACAGCCAGGTCCACCACTGGGGCTCCAGACATGGCAAGAGGCGACATCCCTGCCTGGGGACCCACCATCCCTCAGCTGACATGGCCAGGACCTTGGTGGAGCAGTGGGGACCCCCAGGCCTCTCCTGCAGGCCAGGATGGGATGGATGAGGCTGAGCCTGAAGGAAGCTGTGCCATGGTGAGCTCTGCCCAAATGCCAGTGACACTGGGACAGATGGACATGATTGGGGACACAGCTCCCCCTGAGCCCCCTTGTTGGGAAGGGGCTGGAGAGCTGCTGCTGTGGTGACAGTGCGGTGACACGACTCTTCTGCTGGACACTGCCCTGGGCTGTCCTTGGGCTAATGGGGGACACTGGGAAGGCAATGGGGATCCCCACTCCCTGTACCACAACTGTCCCCAAACAGGACCTTCTGCTGCTGCCCCTGGTGTTGCTTTGATTTGTGGGGCCCCACAGGGTTTGGGGGAGCACAAATCCTGCACGGAGCTTGGCCAGCCGTTGGCATTCCCCTAAATCTGCCAGCATCGTATGGCCGGGATCCAAAGCCACCCCGAGCCTCTCTGGTCACCCATCCCGCTGTGCCAGTGTCCCCAGGGATTCCCACGGTGGTTTGGGGGCAGGAGATGCAGGAGATCCTGGCTCTGCAGGCAGGCGGGCCGGGGAAGGGATGGCTCTGCCTCGACAGGCAGCGCAGACACGAGCGCCTGGAGCCACCCAGCTCCGCAAGCCGGAGCCTGAGCCCCAGCCCCGCGGCCGCGGGCGCTGCAGATCCTCCCGGAGATTGCCCGGCTGCGTGGGAACCGCGGAGCGCGGCACCCCGTCCCCCCGGGCTGCGGCTGCCGGCCCCAGCCTGTGCCTCAGACCCCGCTGGGGCCCCCGAGCCCCGTCCCGGTGCCAGGGTAGCTCCGGGGTGGCTTTGGGGAGGGACAGTGGCATGGCCAGAGCCCGCTCACCATGCAGGGCCAGGCTGGTGCTGCTCTTTCCCAGCAGCCTGGGAATAAGGGTTTTGGTGTTTTTCCACCCAGGGAAGCCTGCTTGGCCATCCTGGTCCTCACAAATCATTTACTGAGAAATCCCCCTGCCTGTGAGCAGAGATAAGTGGGGGGTCCCAGCTGGGGGGTGCAGATGAAGCCGGATCCAAACCCCACACAGACAGAGCTCTGCACTGTCCCTGTGCCACGGCAGGGACAGAGGGACCAGAACACGGTGGGCTCCAGGGATGGTGTGACCTGGTCCCCTGCCCATGGGGAGATGCTCGAGGCATGGACCAGCCGCCCAAGCCAGGTCCCTGCACATGTTTCAGGAGGGAATGGGGTTGTCAGTGGCTGGGGGAAGGTGCTGGTGCTCACACAGGATGTCCATGGGGAGGATCACCATCCTGGGGTTTGTTGTAAATCCCAGCTCCTGGAGTCAGGGGACTCTGTGAGGCTCATTCAAAGTCCTGCAAGCAGCCCAAGCCTGTGCCATGGCGGGGTAGGACCTGGTGGGGAGCACCCAGTGTGAGGGGTTTTCCAAAGCCTTCTGAATTTCAAGCCAGTTTTGGGTTATCAAGCTCCTTGTTTTCAACTTTTCTGCTCTCTCACTCACTGTAAATAGATATTTTCTGTTTTCCATGTGCCAGCAAGGAATTGGGAAAGAAAATGGTCATGATGGGTGTATGGAAGCACCAACCCTGGCCGTGGACACATCCACTGTGCACTGATGGATGGGGCAGCAGAAGGATGCAATACCCGTGAGCTGGGGAGAAAATCAGGCAGTGGGTAGAGGGAGAGGGACAGAAAGAGGAAGGCAAATTGCTATGTTGGTGTTTCAGGTCTGGGCATGGGGACAACCAAGGTTTTCCATCCCCATCCTGAGCTACTCATCACACTGCAGACCAACACCCAGCCAGATCTCCTGCCTGTACCACGTATTCCCCCTGGTTTGGGAGTTTCTTCTGCACAGACCCCCAAATCCACCAGATCCAGCCTCTGTGGCTGGGTTCACAGCCGGACCCCGGGAGCCGGGGCTGGGGGTGAGAGCGGAGCCAGCGGCGTGTGGGCGGGAGGCAGGACCTCACCCGCCGCCTCTGGGGGCTGAGGAAAAGGTCACCCAGAGACTGAAAACCAAACAAACAGCCGAGAGACGCGGCCAGAGCGCGGAGCAGGGCCGGGGCCGGCCCCTGGCGCGTCCCCCGTCACCGGTAACACGGTTCCAGGATGGTGCTGGCCCGGGTGCGGCTCAGCCTTGATGGGTGAATTGACCCAAATGGAGCGATTTTTACCCGAGGGAAAATCTCCTGCAGGCAGGGGCTCAGAGAGCACCCGGGTTTGGAGGGGGAAGCAAGAGTGGGAGGAGAAGGGCTCCAGGAGCCTCGCAGGGGGCCAAGCACTGTGAAAGTATTTTGAACTGATTATTTTTATATTTGCACAGAATTAGGGATGGGAGAGACCTCGCAGGCGCTTGAGCCAGCCTGGAAAGCGAGGACACAAGGGAAGCGTTTCTAATGGTCCTGGAAATGGGGAAACTGAGGCACAGCAGGGGGGCTGGGAGGTCCGTGGCCTCGCAGTTCCACCCCCAGCACGTCGGCTCCTGCTGTGAGGAGGGGCTGGCTCCTGGGGACCCCTCTGCCAGGGACACCGAGCAGGGCTGGGGCTGAGCTCTGAGCCCCAGAATGGAGCGAGGTGCCCCAGAATTGCCCGAGTTCAAAGGCAGGAGCCTGAAAAGCTGGTGCTGCTGCTCCCAGCCCCGAGGTGCCCCTGCTCCATCCACCCCCCCCTCCACTGCTCCGAGGGTGCCCCGGTGCTGGGGCTGCCCTGTGCCTCCTTCCCTGGGACCAAGGGCTCTGCCAGCACCCATGGGTGCTGAGGCTGGCACCCTTTGCACAGCACTGTGAGGTTGGATGCAGGGGAGGTGGTGTGGGGAGATTCAACCCGATGAAATCCCAGCGCTCAGCCCCGGGTTTGGGGTCAGTTTGGGCTGGCAAAGGCAGTGGGGGTCACACGGTGGGGGTCACACAGTGGGGGTCACACGGTGGGGGTCACGCTGCCCAGATGGGGGTTTGTGGCATGATGGTGCCCATGGATTTTGCCAGGAGATACCGTGTGTCCCTCTCCACCAGAGAGGCTGCCAGTGCCTCACTCCTCCTGGGAACGCTGGTGGTTTTTGTGTGGTTTTTCCTCAGATAAAAATGAAAAGAAAAAATAAATCACAGTTGTAGCAAGCAGTATTTTTTTGTTCGCTTTGGATCAAATGTCTGGCTTCCTGCAGATGCTCCTAAAATTATTTCCTTGTTGATCATCCTTAATTATAATTCCTAAATCACTGGAATTTCTTTCAGAATCCAGAACCTGCCTCAAGCAGTGACAAGCTGGAGATTTGCCCTGTGCCCTCTCTACATGTCCGTGCTCCAGGGGAGCAGATGGCTGAGACATCCACACCACCACTGTGGTGGGTTTGGCCATCTCCAATGAAGTCAAGGCCAGGTTGGATGAGGCTTTGAGCAACCTGGTCTAGTGGAAGGTGTCCCTGCTGCTGGCAGGGGGGTGGGACTGGATGAGCTTTAAGGTCCCTTCCAACCCAAACCAGTCTGGGGTTCTGTGGTGAGTGCTCTTGGATTTGAGTATAAGAACTAAAACTGTCATCTACTGTAACACAGAGCTTGGGATGCTGAGGGGTGTCCAGGCATGGACTGCAGGATTGCACGTGTGTTAATTCCCCATCCCCAGTGTCCTGATGTTGTGTCTTGGAGAGGGTGTCCCAGGGAGGTGGAGGAGGTGCTGGGCAATGAATGTGGTTGTGAGCATCACCCACCAGTGCAGCCAGTGGGAGGGAAGGGACTCAGCACCCCAATCTGGCACCACACAAAGAAACAAAAATATCAGCCAGGCATTGCTGGAGCTGCAGAGGGCAGCAACAGAGCTGAAGACATGCCAGCACCCATCTGTCACCCACTGTCCCCAAGCAGGAGTCACCAGGCTGCCCTGGTGATGGGGCAGCTCAGCCCAGCCTCACAGCAAAGGGGATGCTGAGATGTGTTGGGTGTCTCAGAGACAGATGGGAGGGCCTGGAAATACCCTGAGAACGTCTAAAAAGTGTGGCAGGGTCCCTGCCTGGACCTGGGCCTGAATTTTTGGATTATTTGGAGCAGTCTTGTTTATTTATGTATTTTTTCCCTGTGGATATCTTGCCTTAGGCTGGAACCCGGCCTGGTTTGTAGGATGTTTAACCTGACATCGCTGTGGAACCGTGTCAGCCCGTAACACACAGAGCAGCTGATGTCCTCCTCTGGTATAAGAGTCAACAAGATCAACATTGAGAAGGTTTCATGGGTCACTTGGCAAAACCACTAAAAGCTTAAAGTCTTCAGTGGGTGGCTCAGCTCCATTTTAATCATCTTTCCACTATCCCAAAGCAAATAATTCCTTCTCATTTCATCACGACTTTTCTTGGTCACCTCATGGCGCGGGGCGCGGGGAGCAGGGGCTGTTTGTAAAGAGCTTCTGAACTTGGAGAGTCCCCTCCTCAGCTTTGGCACCTCCTGCAGACATTTCAAATCTCCCCCCCAAAGTGTTCAAGCTGAGAAAAACAACTTGTCCCACCGTATTTCCAGACGTGGAAAATATTTCTCCCATTTTGTGAAAATTGTCCTCATTTTCGCCCCAGCCCCACAGGGATTTGCTGCCTGCAGCCCTGCGAGGTGGGAAGAGTCTCGTGCCCATGGAGGAGGAGGCTGATCACAGACACTGTCCCCAGCTGTGCCACCAGCAGGGTGGTCTCCAGCCAGGGAGGGGTTCCCAGAGAAGGAGGCCGTGGCTGGAGCAGACAGGAGCCAGCTCTGCTCACCCTGGTTGCCCGAGACATGGAGCAGCAAATCCCAAATGGATGAGGAGCCTCTGCCCTGCTGGGCAGTGGGAGATGTGGGTGTCCTGGTGGGGCTGATGCAATGGGGTGAAGGTCAGCAGGGCAGAGGCCTGAGCGGGGAGAGATCTCAGCCCCATGGGGCGTTTTTGGGGTCTGGCCTGGGGCCTTGTTGGTTCCCAAATGTGGCTGTGATGATCATCCAGATTCTGGTCCACTTCCCATCTCTGTGTCTGTCCCCACTGCCAGCTCCGCTTCGATGCCTCGGGGCACCCCCCAAGCCTGGGATGCAGCAGTCTGAGGGAACCCTCTGCAGGGTGACAGAAAGCATGGATTTGGAGTTGTGCTGGAGAGCATCCCCGGGAGGCTGCCACCCTCTGCTGTCACTGATCAACGGAGCAGTTGGGACTTGCTGGATCCCTTCCTGCAGCTCGTGAGGGGTGAGAGCTGCCAGATGATCTGCAGGAGAAACACCCAGGTGGGGGCTGTTTCCTCAGGACAAATCACAGGGACCCTCACGACCTCATTGCAACGTGACACTGCAGCCCTGCAACCTTGCAGTCACCTTGCTTTAGGAGATGACCTCCATGTCTCTGTGTCTCTGAGCTGTTCCACAGAGGGAAAACCTTCTCCCACTCCATGGTGACTCTGTGGGGCATCCTCTCTCCCAGCCTGACAAGAAACCTGAGGCAGCTGGTGGGTTCCTGACGTCCACCCTGGCGATTGGGGCTGGCTCTGAGCATGGCAGCTAAGGGGTGGGACGGACGTGTTTGGAGGGTGAGGTCCCAAGGGACAACAGAGGCTCAGCTGTTGTTTCTAAGTCTGTCCTGGGTGCCCTGGGAAGCCCATTGTCTTTGTGAATGCCATCAGGGTTGCTGAAACAAGGACAGTGCTTGGAAGAGGGCAAGGACAGGATGGGTGTGATGGCTCCAGGGCCTTGAGGAGGGGAAGGGACCCCTCCAACACCACTGCAAGTCTGCTTCTTCAGGGAAATGGACTTCATGTGGGGCAACCAAGCTGCTCATAGGTGTCAGGTACCTCTGAATTTGGAAGCCAAACATCTTAAGGAGCCAGGGACCATTGTGGCTCCAGTGCAGTTCTCCTGAAGCCAGAGGACAGCTGTGGTAGCCCCTGCTGTGCTTGTGGGGCTGATGCCCAACGATGAGGAAGCATCAACACTCTCCAGGGACTCAGCATGTCCAGAGGGAGAGAGAAACTGCCCATGTCCGTCTAAAGACATTGTCCACTCGTAAGAGACCGAACACAGGTGACCTGTAGGACCACTGTGATGTTTAGGGACAACCCAGCTGTCCTTGGGGACTTGGTCCTGGGTGGGTCTGGCCTCCCCATACAGCTCTCTGGGAATTTTCTGTTGGCATCCATCCCCTTGGTGGCAGCCCATGGGGAACCTTCACTTGAATCAGTGGCTCCCAGGAATGGGGGAGGATATTATTTTGCTTTGAATCTGGCCTCAGCACTGGTCTAAGGAAGAAATCCTGTCCCCATCTGACCTGCCAGCAGCTCAGAGAGCTGCCCATACCCTCAGGTGATACCTAATGAAACAGCCCCTCATCTTGAGGCAGCTCACTGTGATGTGTGAACCAGGGATGGAGACCCACAATGTCCTCATCACGTCACCTGGAGATGAAGGATGGGGAGATCCCGGGCTCCTGCCAGTCCTGCTGCCGGCTCCCCATGGCAGTGCTGGGGCTTTGAGACCGATGCTGAAGCCCCAAATTGGGGGGGTCCCACTGCCCCATCCCCCATCCTCCTCCTCCTCACTCCAGATCCCAGCAGAGAACGAAACCTGAGACTGGAGCAAATGGCATCTGAACCCCACCCCCCCGGCAGCGGGAGCTGGTCGGGTCCCCAGGGCTCTGGGGAATGCGACGCCTTTGTCACCGGCTAATTTTGGCTCCTCTGTGCTCCACAAACAATCCCAAGGCAGCTGGGAGGGAAGATGCTGGAGGCAGGGCCCCGCGGGGGCTTTTGCCTATAAAGGTCTGACAGGGCTGGAACAAAGCCTTCTCCTGGGGGGGTGGGAGCAGACCCCAGCACGTGGGGCTGGGGAGATGTCCTTGGAGGGGCCCTGAGGAGGGTGGGTGCAGGAGGGGGTTTCTCCTGAGCTTACTGGGACTTGTCCAGTGCAGGTCCAACAAAGATGGGACTGTCACTGCCATTGCCACTGTCACTGTCGCCCACCTCACACCAGCTTGGGGGGCTGCTGGATCACCCCCCACCAAGGCAAACCCATCCCTGCGGTGTCCAGGCCAGGGGGAAGGAGCCAGGGAAGGTGGCTGTGTGTCCCCTGCTCTGCAGGACAGGGGGGCTGTCTGTGCTCCCCACCATGGGACCTGCCCCGTGCATGCAGCTGGGTGTCCCTCCACAACCATAATAACCCCAGGATTAAAATTCCAGGCACTGTCCCTGCCAGGCTGCACACTGGGGATTGTTTGCTCCTAAACTTGTCCCTAAAAATATCCCAGGGAACAGGTGTCACCTGCCCCAGGGTCCTCTGTGGCATGGGGCTTTGTGGGGTGCAGGGGGTGAGACAGCAGCTTTTGTGCTTTTGTGCTGCTTTTCAGGGGTTTCATGGGGAAAACATCAGGATTTGTAAAGGGCTCAAAGCTGCTTGAGCTTCCCAACCCGCTGCGCTGGGCCAGTCTGGAGGGTCCTGCTCCCCAAAGGGGCACTTTCCCATCTTGGTCCCATCCGATCTGGCTTGATGCTGTAACCCCACCTTTGCTGTTCTACCCCATCACCCCTCAGCCATGTGCCTGGGGTGGCTTTGTCCCCCTGCTCTGGTGGCTCCAGGGAGGCCCCTTGGCCAGCGCTGCTGTGGGGACATTGCTGTGTGCTTGCAGATGTGTGCACAGGGGCCAGCACCACATCAGCCCTCTGGGCTGCTCGTACCCCCCCACCTCCCCTTCAGGGACCTTCTGAAAGATAAAAGAAAAGAAATACAAGAAAAAAAAAAAGACAGAAAAAAATTCAGGAGATTTTCTGCGAAGCAGCAGCACTGCGGTGGCTCAGCTCCTGGCTTCAGCTTCCTTGCAAAACCCAGGGCTTTCCCAGCATCTCTGGTGCTGGTTTACACCAGAGAGGAGCAGGGCAGATGTGCCATGAGGAATTTACACCAGAGAGCAGCAAGGTAGATGTGCCATGAGGAATTTACACCAGAGAGGAGCAGGGCAGACGTGCCATGAGGAATTTACACCAGAGAGGAGCAAGGCAGACGTGCCATGAGGAATTTACACCAGAGAGGAGCAAGGCAGACGTGCCATGAGGAATTTACACCAGAGAGGAGCAAGGCAGACGTGCCATGGAGAACACACCCTGTCTGCACGGGCATGGCCATTGCCCCATGACCAGCCTGACCCAGCTGGGCTGTTGTTGCACACACAACACGCGTGTGAGTAGCAGTGTTGGGGGGCAAGTGCTGGCCAGACTGGGCTGATTCCCATGCAAACAGCACAGGAATTCACAAGCCACGTGTGGGTCCCGGGTGCAGCACACCAGGGGTGCGCTGACACGCGTGGGGGATGTGTGTGTGTGTCACCTCGCGGTGCAGATGCTGTCCCAGGTGTGTGTGGCACGTCACGGGGCGCTGGGGCTCGCAGCAAACGTCGGCACACGAGAGGGGATTTGTGCTATTTTTACTGACCACTTGCAGCCAGGCTGGGATTTCATACTCCCCCTCCGCCGCCAGCCCCCAGCAGAGCGCAGCTCTCCCGAGGCCAGACACCACCTCCTCATCACAGCCCCGAGGTAAGGCGCTGCCCTGGGTGTCCCCCCCCTCGGGACCCCCTGGGTGTGCTCGTGGTGACACGGGTGTGAGCGTGAGACCGGCGGGATGTGCACGTGGCAGCAAGGAGCACCCAGGAGACAAAGTAGAACTTCTCCCCCTGTCTGAGGTTGCTCAGACATTTTCTCTGCTCTTGGAGAGAGGTTTGTCAAGACTGCAACGGGGAGAAATCATAGAATTATTTCTAATTACACTCAGCTAAAATACCCAGCTGGGCTCTGGAGCTCAGATTTGCTCAATTTTTCTGAAAACTGGCAGACAGGACCGTTTGGGGGATCGCTGTGTCCCAGCCAGCCTGCTCATGGTGATTTGGGTGAGCAGGAGATGAGGTTCAAGAGTGCTTGGTGTGGCACCATCGTGTTGGCTGGGCGTGTGTTTGTGGTATGTCCTGGCCTCCTGGGATGGGGACAGTGTCAGGATTGACTGTGTTGGGGTTTATGGGGTCATTTCTTTGAAAGATTTCTGTGATCTAATGGTCTTATAAGCTTTGTCAGGTTTTTACAGTTGGGGGGGGGGGGGGGTGAATGCAAACAGTGCAGAATTAGCATGTCCAAATCCTCTCATCCCCATCAGACAGCAAAGTCTCTGTGGATGCTCCAGATCCAGCTGGAGCCCAAAAATCCCTGTATGAGATTGCTGGGGATGTCTCAGCAGCACAGCTGAGTCCTGGCCATCCTCCAGGAAGCCAATTTGGAACTATCTGACCCTAAAAATTGATTGACCTTGGTAGAGGTCGTCAGCCTGAGGTGCAGTGTGGGTTCCACCTTCCAGGGACGCCGGGTTTTGCTCCGACAGGGAATGTTGGAGACTCTGAGAGGCTTCGCTCAGCCCTTGCTCACCTCCAGAGATCCAAAGGCTTTTCTGCCTCCCCCGAAATAAACTGGGGGGGGGGAGCAGCTGGGACCTGCTCAATGCACCAGTGTAAGGCAAGAGGAGCCACTTTCCCTGTGTGTCCTCCAGGATGTTTGTTGTATCACCAAAAACCTCCAAAAAGGCGTGAAACCAGCGGTTCCGCCTGCATCTGACTGATGAGCTTTTGGAGAAAAAAAATTAATTTTTTTGTGATTTTTCCTTGTAAATCCAGGGATCTGGCAGGCTCTGAGGGAGATGATTCCTGCTGGGATTTTATGGCATCTCCCCCACCAACTCCATTCCTTCAGGCCACAGCTCTGGCCAGGCAACAGGGAGCATGGGGAGGGGACAGGGACAAGCGGACGGAGCCAGGAGGTGCACTGAGATTTGCTTGGCACAGGCTCCACACACGCCTGGGTGCAGCTGTTGGAGACCAGAATTGTTCCTTTTTCTTTCCCCCAGCAGGAATCTTTGGGGTTTAAAACAGTTTCCAAATTTAGATGGGTGCAAAGAGATCAAGGTAAAAAAAATTGCAGCTTTGTCATTTCAGTTCTAGGGAAAAGGACCAAACCCACCTCTGGAAAATGCTGTTTTTTTGTGAAACACAGTGTCAGTTTGTTGCTTTTTGGAAAGAAAAACAACAACAACAAAATTAATTGCCATTTCCCCCACGTTTTTCTACTACTCAGGCTTACGCAGTGCCCCAGCTTCTTGGCAAGAGGGGGAGGTGGTAGAGGCAGCGCTGGGGACGCTGCATTGTGAAGGAGCTGCCAGGGCACAGGGTCACCAAACAAACCTCAAATATGAAACCACGAGGATTTCACCAGGAATCGGCTCAGCCGCTGGCCGGGACTGGTTGCCCCCGCTCCATCGCTCCCGAGATGGGTTTCTTCTCCACCACCCTTGTGGTTGCCCCCTAGGAGCTGCAGGACGGGGCTCCCTGAGATGACACAGTGGGGGGGACTCGTTTCTCCTGAGCTTTCCAGCCACGTTCACCTCCATCCCCTCGCCCCGAGCTGGGGTGGGTGATGCAGCCGCCGGGAGCAGCTCGGTGCTTGGGAAAACCCCTGAGGAGCAGGAGCCCGAGTCCTGCAGGGCCGGCTGGAGGCAAGCTGGAGCTTGCCCGAAATGAGGATTCCTCGGGGCTGGGCGGTTCCTTTCGGGGTTTCACAGCGGGATGGGGAAGCTGCGGAGTCACTTCCCGCTGCCGACAGCACGGGGCAGCACCGGACCTCTGCAGATCCCGCCACGGCCTTCTGCCTTTGGGGGGATTTGGGATTTGCTCCTTTGTTTCAGCTTCTTTCTCCCCCCTTTTTTTTTTGCAGGCAAACAGCGCGACAGCACAATGCCAGAGCCGTAAGTCACATGGATTTTCCTTGGATTTCAGTAAATCCTCGCCTGGCTGCCAGGGCTGCTTGTGCCAGAGGAGCTTGTCCAGTTTTGGAGGGGATCAGCTGGGAGACCAGCCCATGCCCAGGACCCCTGTGCCATTCCCCTTGCAAAAACTATCTTTAAATAAAAATTACTAGTGATTTCAATGTCCTGATTCAAGACATGGAGCTTTCCTAGATGCTGAAATAGGGGTCCGAGGTGGGCAGCACCACTTGCTTCATAGCACATCACACACATGAGCAGGAGGGAGAAACCTCCCTGTGAGGCTTCCGTGGAGCGATGGCACGGAGATGTCCCAGCCCTGCAGACCTGAGCAGGAGCCCAGCACTCCACCTGCTCCCTGGGGAGTGTGTGGGTGAGGGTGTTGTGGCCCAAACCGCAGGGAACCAGGTTGGGCTGGCACAATGGGCACCGTGACAGCTCGTGTGATGTGTGTGAGTGGCAGTTTGGCTTTCTGGGCAGTGGCCCTGAGTGCCCACTGCATTTCCAGAGAGCACTGTCACCTCAGACCTGGCTGGCTTGCAGGTGGCAGCTACTAGAGACAGAAATAAGGGAACCAGCTGCAATCAGTTGCCATGTTTTTGTTGACTGTCACCTCTTTTTGACTCTTACTGATGTCCTGTTCTCTCCCCTTGTTCCTCATTGCTCCCTCCTGAACACCCTCCTGCCTGCAGGGAGGTGAGTGCCTTTCCTTTCGGGAGTGCTCTCAGTGCCACTCTTCACTTGCTGTGAGTTTGTTTTCAAAGGGTGTTTCTTTTTTTTTCCTCCCCTTTCCCCTAGAGAAAATCCAAGATCACAGCCTCACGCAAACTCTTGTTGAAGGTGAGTCCTGAGGGTTGGAAACTCCCTGGGGTTTGTCTTGCTGGGGAAAAGGAGCCAGGGTTGCAGTGTGTGGTTGGTGGGACAGCGATGGGGAATGTCAGATGTATGGGCCTTGGGGAGCAGCCCCTGTTCCCACCTCACCTTCTTAAAAATCTTCACTCATGTGGGCTTTGTGGTCCATACACCAAACAAACCTCCCCCCATCTCCACTTTACTAAGGTGGGGAGAGACTTTGACGCCTTCAGCTCTCGTGTTTGTGCACCAGCAGCTCTGCAGCAGAAGCTTGGGAGCTCCCTGGGTTTTGGCTTGGGAAAATCATTTATTGCCACAGCAGAGCAAACTGGTGCAAAGAAAGTGCTGATGTCAGCATCTATTGGGACCACCTCCACCGCAGCCCAGGGGTGCCTCTGGCCATGCTGCTCCCCCTGCCTTCAGGGTCACCACACAAAAGGTGTGGGGATTGTTTGGGGTGTGTTGCAGCAGCACAGTGGTTTTGGGAGGACAGCTACAGTGGGGAGGAGGTTTGGGACGCAAACAGGACTGTCCCATCCTACAGACATTGCATGAGGAGACTCAGGGGGAGCAGAGGAGCCTGTCTGTTCACGCTTCTACCATCTACTTGTGTTCGTAGAGTCTGATGCTGGCAAAAGCAAAGGAGGAGTGGGAGCAGGAGATTGTGGACAAGCAGGCAGAGAAGGAAAGATACCTGTCTGAGCGGATCACACCACTGAACACCAGTGGGCTTTCCTTGAGCCAGCTCCAGGTATTTCTCAGGTCTAATGATGGAGTGAGCTCCTTGGGAGCAGGGAAGGGCATCGCTCACTGCTCTCCTGTTGTGTTTGGCCCCCAGGACCTGTGCAGGGAGCTGCATGAGAAGGTTGAAATTGTGGATGAAGAGAGATATGACATTGAAGCAAAATGCAACCATAACACTCGGGAGGTAGGAGGCAGCTGGGCTGTTTGCTTCTACATTAACTCCCCCTCAGGTGGTAGCTTGGGCCTCAATAGGGGTCTGCCGTGGACTGGGCTGGGCTTGGATGTGGGATGTACACCAGGGTTACCTAAGGCTTGGTGTTTGCTCTGCAAGGCATAACTCAGCACAGGGTTCATCCCTGAGGCAGGGAACTCAAACTGTCCACTGGGTCCACCAGCAATGTCCTTGCTCTCCTGGTCACCTCTTGTGGGTCTGAGAGCTCCTTCTCATGGTGTGGCTGCCATCTGAGCAGGCTGGGACAAGGCAATGACAACATCTCTGTGCTCAGGTGGACAGTCCCTTGGTGAAGGTGGTCCTCATGGCTGCAGGAGAGGTGCAGACACCTCTTGGGCTTGGTGACAGCAGAGACTCCTGCTTCACACAGGAGCTTTTTGTGCAAGGCAGCCATGCTGTGACCTCCCACTCCTCCTTCTTTCCTTGGCTTGCAGATTAAAGATCTGAAAATCAAAGTGCTGGATCTCCGAGGAAAGTTCAAGCGACCTCCGCTGCGGCGCGTCCGCGTCTCCGCTGATGCCATGCTGAGGGCTCTGCTGGGCTCCAAGCACAAGGTGTCCATGGACCTGAGAGCCAACCTGAAGTCTGTCAAGAAGGAGGACACAGAGAAGGTGGGTGGCTCTTTTAGAGGCCAGAGATGGAGACTTCTCCTTAGGGATGCCCATGCCCTTGTCCTTCTACAAGATCCCCTGTGAAGCTTGTGTGGGTTGTGCTCATCCCTTGTAAGTCTCAGAAATAGCACAGGGCAGTCTTTGTAGGATCTTGTAGGACCACATGGGAGCAGTTTTACGAGGCCAGGTAACTGGTGGATGATAACAAGTGAGATTTAGGGCTGTGTCCATGATGACCTTCCCTCCCAAAGCACGTGGGGATCTTTCAGCTGGAGCCTCCTTGGCATGTCTGTTGATCTGCACTTGCAAAGAGTTTTGTCTTTGGTCTTCTAAGGAACCAGGAGGACTCTATTTGGTGCAATCACACCTAGAAAACACCTAGGAAACTTCTAGACCCAGATTGGATAAGATAGAGCAAGCCCAGCAAGCACCCTTGGCCCGAGATCAATATCCCACTTCACCCTGGTTTTGCAGACATGCGAGAGGGGAACATCTCAATGCCAGAGACAGTGATGCTCCAACCTGCCTGGGCGGTGCAGACACCCCAATGGCAGGAGTTGTGCTGCTTTCCTAGGGCCTCTCCCCACAGGGGTTTTATCCTCTGGTCCCAGCTTAGCAGATTGGATCAGAATCTCAATTTACAATGATTTTTTTCCTTTCCCCCCTGTTGCTGGTGTAGCACATTTCCAGTGCTTTGGACAGAAAACTCTGTTTACAGTCCTCAGTGCCAGGTGGGGAAGAGATCTGAGTTTATTTTAGGTGTTGTGAGATGATTTTGGGGCATGGCTTGTAATCTATGAATGCCTGTGGGTTGGCAGAGCAGACACCTGGGCATGCTCCCAGAGCTGCCGTCATCTCCCCTTTCTGTTCTGGAAGCAGCTTCAGGCTTTCACTGTCACACCAGCAGTCCCAGTCCTCTCCAAAAGCTTGGAGAAGGTGCAGATGGGGTTTGTGTGGGCTGGGAGGTCTATGCAGAAAGTGGTTTTGCTTGCATTTGCCCCAGTGTGCTGGTGTAAGTCTGGAGTAAGTCCCATGTGCTGGTTTCTTCCTCCTAATTCCATTTTCTGTGATTTTTGTGCCTTTGGGTTGGATGAGGCTTTGAGCAACCTGGTCTAGTGGAAGGTGTCCCTGCTGCTGGCAGGGGGGTTGGGACTGGATGAGCTTTAAGGTCCCTCCCAACCCAAACCAGTCTGGGGTTCTGTGACTCTAGTGCATTAATGTGACTTAGCCAGGCTTTGGGGTGCTGTCCACATGAACCCAGAGCTCCCCGTGGAGATCAGACCACTGCTTGCCATTGTCCTGGTCAGCTCCACGTGCAGGGACACGTGGCAGAGCTGTCTCCGAGGGAGAGGACGTTTGCAGCAGGGCAGCTTCCTTCCCTGTGCTGCTTGTGCCCTGGGGCTGAGAGCTCTGTGGGGCAGCGTGGGGCTGCTGGCTGCCCCATCAGACACCCACTGCAGCCCCTGTCCCCATCCCTCCTGGCAGGAGCGCCCTGTGGAAGTGGGCGACTGGCGCAAGAACGTGGAGGCCATGTCAGGGATGGAGGGACGGAAGAAGATGTTCGATGCTGCCAAGTCCCCCACGGGCCAGTGAAGAGGTAGGGGACCAGTCCCCCTTCCCCTGCCATGCCCTGTGCTCCCTGTAGCACCTCTGATCTGTGCTTGTGGCCGGGCAAATGCAGAAACCACCCCCACTCACACAGAAAAAGGCATCACACGCCCCATCTCCTGCCCCACGCTTGGGACGGGTGCCTGTCCCACACATCCCCACCATGGAGCCCCTGCCAGCAGCTCCTCCTCTCCCAGCTCATCCTCCCCAGCTCTCCAGAGTCTGCTGCCCCCACCACACTTATCCTGCACAGCATGGGCATTGCTGACACCACTTCATGCTGCTTTCAGCAGCCCCAAAACTCCTCTTCTGCCCCACTGCTCTGCTCTGTTTCTTTCCCACAGGAGCATCGGGAAGAAGACTGTCCCCATCCCTGCTGCCTCCCTTCCCCTTGTTGCCCCCATGTGCTCTTTACACCCTGCCCCTGAAGTCACCACTGAGCTGAAACACGTGGACAACTGTGTGGGAAGGAGATCTGAGCTTCTTTCTTCCAGCACTGCCATCAGCATTGCTCCCACACAGCCCCAGCACAGCAGCTCCCTGGTATCACCTGCATGGGCCACGCAGTCTCCAAGGGGCCCCTGGCCATCCCTCCCCTCCCCTCCCCTCCCACCACTGTAGAGAGGTCCTGGAGACGGCTGTTGGTCCTCCCACCCCCCATCCTCCGGCCGGTGCAGCCTGAGATGTACCCACATGGCTGTATTAAAGGACGATCTCCTGGGCAGAGCGCTGTGTGGGCTCGTCACTGTGGGACCACTGACCAGGGTCAGGGTCTGGTCCACAGCCTGGTGGGGACCCTGCTCCTTTCCTGTGACCCTGCAATGTCCCTGTGCCAGCGCTCAGGCCAGCAGCACGCTGGATCAGACCTGCTTTGGGCTCATCTCTTCCAGCCCCCCAGTCCCACTAGCTCTGCTGAGACCCCCCAGCCCTGTGCACAGGCCGCTCCTCTCCCCTCCCATGCACCACAGCCCTCGCTGGGCTCCAGCGTTGCACCAGCCTCCCAGGCAGCAAGGCTCGGGTCTCAGTGTGGAGATGGCTGTCTGCCAGCTCCCCACACCTCTCCTTCACCTCTGGTTTTGGGAAAATCTTCAGAACTTGCTCACCCAGGCACCAACTCCCCACCAGCTGCCCCAACACAGGCACGGGAGCTGTGGGCATTGGGGCAGCCCCATTTCAAGGCTTCATTCGAGCAGTGTTTGAGGAGAGCATGAGATGAATCCATCCTTCAGGCCAGACAGCTCATGCTTCCCCACCGGTCCCATCATTTTCTGTGTCACAACCCCCCAGACTGCAGCTGGTTGAGTGCAACCAGCTGGGAATGTGCAGGCTCATCCCCAGAGCAGGGCTGGAGGGGAGAATTGGGGAGAATTCACACCAAATTGGGTCTCCTGCCTGGCTGCACTGCAGGAGATGCTGAGGCTCAACCCCCATGGGGTGCTTTTGGTGGCTGCAGCAGTGCCTTGTCCATGCCTCCAGGTATGGAGGTATCCAGAGGAATCGCAGCATCTGTGGTTTCAAACCTGTGCCACGCCGTGGGTGTTTGGTGGCACAGCCCTGTCCTGAGTAGTGAGCTTGTAAAGCACAAAAAATGCTATAAACTTGGAGCAGAGTGCAGCTCCCCAGGTGGGCACCAGGGCTGGAAGGAAGCAGCACCAAAAAGTGTGAGGTCTCCAACAGAGCTCCATCTTCCCACATGACGTTTCTTTAGGGCGGCTCCATGAAGTTGGCTCTTGCAGGACTTTCTGCAGCAGACTTGGTAGCTCAGTGGCCAGCAGTGCAAGACAGGGAGACCCATTGTAGAGAGGTGGGCTTGGGTTTGGTCTCCAAACTGACAGGACAGCTGGGTTGCTGTGGGCATCACATCCCCTCCTTTGGCCAATTCAGGGATACTGAGCAGAACCACTCACGTTTCTGCTTGGGCAAAGAGATGGTGACTGATGAGAACACTTATTTCTAGCATGGTCATCAGCACTCGAGCTGCCACAACAACCAGCAGCTCCTTCACAGAGAATTTAGGACTCAGCATGAAAACTCTTCCCAAAATTAAGGTTTGATCAGAGGTGGTGTGAGCTGGAAAATACACATTTGGTTCCTTAGCAAGCACAGATGCCCAGACTTTGTCTCCACCTGACCCTCCATCATCATCAACATCCTGCTAACTGGGGCCAGGACCACCCCCTGGAGCAGTTGCACGGCACACAGAGCCTTTTCCACCCATTTTTCCCTTTCCAAGCTTAATTTGGTGGAGCAGCTGCAGCCAAGCATGACACCAGGGCTCGCTGACCGCTTGTCCTCACCTCAGGACGGGGTCCAGGCAGGCAAAACCCTGGGAAGAAAGTCCCCATCTTGGCCAACCCAAGCAACTCTGCTCCTGGAGGTGATCAGAGATCATAAGTGGTGAGATCCCAGGTTGCTGCCATGGCCAGACCTGCTCTGCCAGGGGAAGGAGAAGGTTTCAGCTACAAACTCACCCTTGTGAGCCGGCTGCCCCAGCAGGAGCTGTGCCCAGGCAGCGTCCTGGGATCTCGCTATCCCCAGAGGGAACTCACACACTCGGCAGCAATCCTGGCAGAGGAAGAAAGCTGTGCAGGGAGAGGTAAGAGCTGTGACCTGACCAACTGGTAGAGCTGGAAAATGCAAGAGGTGTTCCACAGAAACGAGGCCTTCTTCAGACCCGCATCAGAAGCAGAAAATGGCAAGCCCAGCCCAGGCAGAGAGCAGCTGCTCTGAGCTTAGTGCAATTATGCTAATTTGGTAATTAAAATAAAAAAAAAAAAAGAAGAAGTGGCGTTTGTGGGGTGGGGAGGGATGGAGTGAGATGAAAGGCAATAATATGGGTGATGGGTGCTGTGGGACCAGGCTCTGGTCGGTGCTCGGCAGCCAACCTGTGCCCATGGTCAGATCCTGCACCAAGACACCCGAAACTGCTGCAGAGCAAAACCTGAGGGCTCAGCAGCACAGCGGCCTCAGGGTGTACTCAGCAAGGTCCCAGAGCCCACATGCCCTCATCGTAGGCTGTAGATGACTTTGCATGGCTGCCTTGGGTTTTAGATTGAGGGAGGAGAGAAAAACCCAACCCCAAAACTCTTTGCTCTGCAAGTTCCTCTACTTTTTCAAAGTACGATGCTCCCCAGTCACCATGTCCCACTTTCATCCTTCTCCAGTGGGAAACCACATTGATCAGCCATGGGAAAACAAAGTTTTATGGATTTCAGTTTTATCAGAAATGTGGAAAACCCCATCTCTTTACAGGGATTGAATCTTGAGGGGGAAATGCAGCTGTTTGCTCTGAGCAGGAGGCTCTCCTGGTTGGATCAGGGGACTGGGAGCCAAGGCTTCTTCTCCACCTCCACTCTGGAGCTGCTTCTGTGGCTCTGGGCCAGCTGGGAGCCCAGCTCTTGCCTTGGTAAAAGGGGAAGGTTGAGCCTTTCATCTGGGGATGTGCCTGGCTTCCCTGGCACCAGGTCAGCTCTGCCATCCTGCTGTTGCTTCCCCTCCTTGGTGACAATAATCTCAATTTAATCTCTCTAAATTAGAAGAGAGCCCTATGGTAATCCCTTTTCACTGAAAATTCAGTCCAAATGGGGGATTTGCAAGGTTCTTCCTAGGGAGAGAAGCTGATGCTGGAGCAGTTGCTAATGGAGTTGCATTTATTTCCAGAAGAACTGCCTGAGTCAGTCCTGTCTCCTTGAACTGAGCAGAGCCCTGTCCTTACTGTCCTCCAGGTGACTTCACTGCAGCCAAGACCCCCCACAGCAAAGCAAAACAAAGCCCTGGAAGCTTGAAATTGCTGAAATCACAAATTAAATGGGGCAGTAGAAAAAAATATTAATCAACTTGATTTTCTACTGGAAAGGTTTTGCTAGCAAAACTACAGTAAGAGAGATGCAAAGAGCTTGACCTGATGTGGTCTTTCAGAAATATCCTTGCTAGTTGGCTGTAAAATGGTTCCATCTGAAGATGAGGAAAAATTTCTTTCCTGTGAGGGTGCCAGAGCCCTGGGACAGGCTGCCCAGAAAGGCTGTGGAGTCTCCATCTCTGGAGATGTCCAAACCCACCTGGATGCAGCCTTGTGTAACCTGCTCTAGATGAACCTGCTCTGGCAGGGGGGTTGGGCTGGATGATCTCCAGGGGTCCCTTCCAACCCCCACCATTCTGGGATTCTGGAGTCCCTTAATTTCCTAGGATGCTCTGCGACCTCCTTGCTAATTGGTCACTCCTGGAGACATCTGAACTGTGCCCAAATATTTCCCTGAGTGTATTTGCAGTTCAGCTGGTGTCTGGATCTACAAAGGGAGGAAGAGGAGGAGGACTAGGGATGATGGGCAACCCTGGGGTAGAATGGGGTAAAGTTTATCCCATGGCCTCTGTAGTCCACTGCAGCACCCTGCCCTGTGTGGCAGTGAATGCTGGGCTGCAGTCCCTGTGGTAAAGGTTAAACATTCACCCCCCACCGCCCCCCAAGGCCCCCGTGGTGCCGCCGGTGCCGGATCAATCCCCGGAGGAGGCGGTGCGGGGGCACCTGCACCACTCTGGCGGGGTCATGGCATAACCCCCATCACCCTGGGAGTTGTCCCTGCGGGTCCTGTGTGTCCCCTGCAGTATAAAATGGGGAGAAATGGGTTTCTTCACCCCCAATTTCCCCTCCTGCAGCCCTCCTTGGTGTGACCATCTGTCCATCTTCCCTTGCTGTGGTCCATGCCCTCACACTCACTGCTCATTTTAGAGGGGATTCTCATTAATTGCAACTAATTTAATGTGCTATGAGGGATGCAGTCTGCCCTCCAGCTGCTGGCAATGAGTCCCAGTTATTTTATCCACGACATGAAAAGTTTCCACTGACATCACTTTTAGGGGATGTCCATGGTTCTTCCTCATTAGACCTGGGGCACCACAGGAGATGGTATCTAATGAGGAGGCTAATCTGCAGAGGAGAACTGGACCCTGAATGACACTATAGCATCCCTGGGGTACCACTGTGTCATTTCTGAACCAGGGTTTGTCTAAAATATTTATTTTTTTAAAAAAAGAGCCCTCTGCTTGCTGGCTGCAAGGGAGTTTGGACAATGGCTCTTCCCTTACAGAGAACATCAGACTGTGGTTGGGTTTATTTCCAGTTTCTGAGCAAACACACAACAATCTCAGATGCTTTCTGGCTTCCTTCGCACAGCAGAGGTAACTCTGTGCTATCAGTCTCTAGTGCTTCTCACACATCTTCCCAAAAGCTGAAGGAGTTGGAGCTGGAGAAGGACAGCCCTGGACCATCCCAGCGCCTGCAGAGCACCAGTGCAAGGAGGTCGAGAGACCTCTGTGTGTGGGGGTGAGTGGAGCTTTTTAAAGCATTTGCTGGTAGAACCTTCAAGAGCTGTTGTGCCACTGCAGTGATGGGATGGCAGCTGAGCAAAGGTGAAAACCCTTCTCCTGGCCAACCTGCTGGGGAAGCCTGGGCAGATGTTGCTGACTCCGCTCCATCAGCATGACAAGGACCAGCCCGTGGAGCCAAGGGTGCAGCCAAGCCATGGCCAATGCTGGGGGACCAGCACGGGCCAAAAGGGTGGAGGTGGAGGGTTTATTGCTGGGCCCCAGGGCAAGGTTGAGGAATGTCCTAATTACAGAACAGTTATGGAAAATGGAAGCTCTCCATTGCCCTGTAGCCAAAGAAACAGGCTCTGCACAGGGATGAGACACAGGACACTGTTCCCAAGGGAAAACAAAAAGCCCTGCTGACACTGGTCTAGCTCCTTAGGTATAAATGAATGTCTTCTGCTGATCTGCATCAGATGAAGATCTGGCCTCCCTGAGCTCCTCAGGCAGCAGCAGGTCTGCCTGCAAAGTGGTACCTTCTGGGTCGTTTTACACGACAGCCTTGCCTGCAAGCAGCAGAGTCCTTTGGGACAACTCCCTCTGACAAGAGCACAGACCTTTCATCTCCTGGTTGTAGATCTGGGACAGCAGATATGACAGCCTGGTGCATAGGGCAGATCTGGATAGATGTCAGATTGGTTCCCCTGAGCATCATCTCCCCACACAGACTCATGTCCCTGCATAACTTCACCACCTTCAGCTTTGTGGACCTGCAGTTGGGTCTGGGCTTCAGTGATGGCCTCAGAGTGGTGAAAATAGCTTTTGTAAAGGGAAGTCACAGAATAACAGAATCACAGACTGGTTTGGGTTGGAATGGACGTTAAATATAATCTAGTTCTAGCCCCCCTGCCAGCAGCAGGGACACCTTCCACTAGACCAGGTTGCTCAAAGCCTCAGCCAACCTGGCCGAGAACACTTCCAGGGAGGAGCAGCCACAGCTTCTCTGGCCAACCTGGGCCAGGGTCTCACCACCCTCACACCAAAGAATTTCTTCCTCACATCTCATTTCAACCTACTCTCACCCAGTTTCTAACCAAGTCCAGTCTCACAAGGCGACTGGTATTCACTGAAGGCGTCAGTGAGCTTGTGGACAAGGACAAGGTGGTGGATAAGAGTTTTCCTGGACTTCCAAAAGCAAAGACCTTTAGCTCAGGCTGAGAGGGAAAGTCCAAGCAGAGGTAAATAATCAATTAGCAGATAGGAAACGATGGTGAGACAACAAACTCTACTGATAATTCTTGTGCATTCGGCACAGCAGGAATGAAGGCTGGTGCTGCAGATGTGCAGGAGGATCTTGCAGGGCTTGGCCTTTGGGGTTAAAATGGCAGAGGATGTTTAGGGGACTATAAAGTGACACACAGAAGGGAAAATCCAACATGACTTCATATATAAGGTGATGGGGTCTGGGTTGGCTGTTGCCTACTTGGGAGTGATAGTTTGGGATTATGGTAAACATGAAAAGACGTGAAGAGCATCAGGGAAAACGTGAGCTAAATGCTGTGTAAAAACCTCAAACCAGGGGAGATCAATGCTTTGTGCTGACAAAGAGCTCAGCAGGAGCCTGTCCAAACTGAAGGAGAGGTGGGAGCCTTCCCAGCAGAGGGGAATAGGCCTGGGAATGCCTTGCTGAAGGAGGTTTTTTATACTAACAGTTTTCCTGGATTTCTGGGAAACTGGGCAAATCCATGGAAGAGAAACACACTGAGGGGTCTTAAATACAAGGAAGCCACGCTCAGCTCAAAAGGTCTCTGAGCTGAAAATAAAGACCAGGGGATTGTGAGGGGCAAGTGCCATCCAGGCTCATCCTCTGCCTAATCCCCAGCCACTCCATGCCTGTCTAGAATTTCATCTTAATAACAAGGGGAATCGCAGACCGTGAGGGTTTATGTTCCCTTGCCGTGTCGATCCTCGCTGGGGGTGTTCTTTCACTACCTTCAGTCTAATCCTTTCTAAAATCCTGCTAAGTCCTGTGCTTCAGTGATATCCTTTGGCAATGGGTTTTGCAAGTGAAGTGCTCCCTGTACATTAGTCAGAAAGGTTTATGGCTTTATAGTAGCTTGCTGATGCTGAACTGCTCTATATAGTTTGTCTGCAATTAGCGGGACGCTTGCAAGGTTATTTAAGTAATTTTTTTTCCTTCTGCCACAACTTGATGAATTTCTGTATGTATGAAAACACTTGAAGGATCACTGGTGACTGGGAGATGAAATAAAACCAGAGAATGAGCCCTGCTGGGAGAAGATGGCTCATTTGACAGAGCTGTCTTTTAGAAATGGGATTTTAATCAGAAAGCTTTGATTTTAAAAGTTGCTTTGGTTGCTCAGGGCCTGGACACACCCCTGTGGGCTGGAGGCATGCGTGGCAAGCCCAGCCTTCTAACCAGGCCCTGGGGCTGGTGGGGAGATGGATCTCACTGGGATCAGAGGCTGAGTTTGTACTCAAGGGGTCCCAGGTGACTTTTCCCCAGGCATCTCCTGGGACAGCTGCCCAGCTGCCCCCGGCCGTGGGAGCAGTGGGGTCCTGCCACGCTGTGGGACCAGGTTAAAACCAGGCTTGGACCTGGCTCGACTGTGTTTGGGTGCCCCCATCACCCCCATGAGACAGTCCCCCTGTCACCTTCACACCTGCCCTTTGAAGGAGAGGGTTGCCCTGTGTGGGTGTGGGGGGACAATGGGACCAGCCTGGGGGGGACGATAGATTTGATGGGTTGAGTCCAGGCATGGGTTGAGCCTGGATGCACAGCCCCTCTCTGGAACAGGGCTTCAGCACCCAAAAATTGGGCCCCCTGGTGCTTCAGCCACATCCTCTGGGACTTTGTTAGTGCTTTCTATGGCAGCAATGCTCATAACGATGGGGAGGCCGTGCTTAATCAATCCAAGATGTCCAGAAAAGGCTGAAGGGAGCAGAGCACCCTCCCATGCTCTTTGGAAAGGGCTGGACTGCACCCAGACGGAGGTGTTTTAATGACTGTTTTGGATGCCTGGGAGCCAGCCTCCTCCCACTCAGCCCAAGGTAATTCACCTCCTCCACTGGTGTTGGAGGAGTTGTTGACTGGTGGAGAGTGGCTGGTAAAACAGGTTCTCTGCAGGGAGTTGTCTCCAAAACCCTGGGAGACCTGGATGGATCGAGCCCCGAGCTCGGGTCTCCGCTCGATCCCTGGCACAGCGGGCAGAGAGGAGGGGTTTGCTCTTGCCTGGCACTCCTGGGCAGGGCGTCCTTTTGCTCGGCGCTGCTAGTAGACAAATTACAGCCTTGCCTGTGTCAAGGTAGATAAGAAACCATGTGATGCAGCGTGGTGGTAAACGGGCTGCAGGCAGGGTAAAGGTGCACAGGGAAATAACCTTGCAGGGAGTTCCTCCCTCCTCGGGGAGCAGACTCTCCGGGCAGTGCAGATCCCCACGGGTCTGAGGGCGCCTTGGCCTTGATGCCTGCACAGGTTCTGGGGACTCTCTGAAACTCAGGGGAAGCAGGAATGTCTTCTAGCAGAAGGAACTGGTCCGATCTCTCCAGGTAGGTGCTGTGGTTTAATGCTTAACCCTTTCCAGGGTTAAGGGGGTGAGGGTGGGCTGCTGGCATGGTGAGCCTCAGCTGAGGGGTGTTGGGGTGGGTGGGAAGAGGGTCAGGCACCGTGGGGGATGTTCCTTGCAGAGCTGGTGCCAGCCCTGGTGAGTGCTTGGCACTGCTGGAGTTTCTCGTGGGTGGGCAAGATCAGAGGCAGGTTTGTTTCTGCTGCCTGAGGAAGCTGCACAGGAGAACGGCTCTGGAAACACGTTGCCCTGCGCTGGTGACATTTTTGCCTTTCTTTGGGTAGGGTTTGGCTGGGCTCTGCCTCCAGCCTTGCTCCAGAGCTGCTGTGGGGTTTTTTTTCACTCATCCTCTATCCACACAGCCCCTGGGTGTGTGTCCCAGCTCCACGGTGCAGAGGGTGCAGCCTCTGCCCATCCGGCGCTGAGCAAGCCCTGATTCATCGGCAGTTGCAGAATGATCCCCCCAGCCCCCCAGCACTGGCTGCTCCGCTCGGTCCTTCCCAAAAAGTGATTCTGGCTGCGATGGGAGCTGAGGCAGGTGAGGCTCCTGGGCACCACAGGGTGAGTCAGGGGCTCACCAGAAGCCTGGGTGATGTAGGGATGGCTCCTGACCTCCCACAGACCCCGGGGCAAGCACTGGTGACTCAAACACAGCCGCAGTCTCCCACAAAATGGAGCATAAATCCTAGTTTGAGTGGATGTGATGGCTCAGAGATGTAACTGCAGGCCCTAGGGCTTCAACTCTCACCATGGCCAGCCCAGAAATGGGAATGAAGAGAGATCCCATGCTGACCCTCTGTCATGGACAGGACAGATCCAGAAGGCATCTCAGCCCCATTCAAATCCACCTCCTCTGCGCCACAGACCTGCCCAGACGCGAGCCCAGAAGGGTCCTGCACCCAGGTGGTTTCACAACCCAGGAAGGCAGTTCCTCCTCTCTCATTAGATGAGACAGTGTTCACTGAAACAGCGTAAATGTCAGATATCTCAGCACCAATGATTAACAGGGCAGGAGAGGACATGGCAGGGGGGAGAGGAGATGACCTTTTTTTATTCATCTCTTTGAGGTTAAAAAAGGTAAGACAGTGAAAAGTAAATCCCTCTTTGAAAAGAAGGGGGAAAGATTGGCAAAGAAAATCCATAGCCGAATGGGTGGATTACTTAATTACAAATAACAAGAAACTGCATGTTGATAATGCCGGGTTACATGCTGCTCTGAGGAGGCCAAGCAAATTCAAGGCAGGGAAATCTCATTTTCATTTAGAAGGAGCCTGTGCATGCGAAAACAAAGAAGTAACCGGCTCTCACATAGATTTAAACCGGTGTTAGTGCCCCATCCTGTCACTGCTTGAGGGACAGGAGCGTTCAGCAGAGGCACCTGCGTGTGTACGTCCCCACACACGTGCTAACCCTGCTGGGTGGGTGATTGCTGCACTGGGGGACCGTGCTGTGCCGTGCAAATAGAGCCCTGCTGCCTCCCCGGCGCAGCGGAGCCGTGCACAAATATTTACATGGTCAGGCCCATGGAGGCGAGCAGAGAGCAAGGAGCGGGATGGGGAGGTGTTCCCCAGTGGGGTGAGAGCCCGTTGGGATGCTCACAGGCTCCCCAAGGCGGGTCCATCCCCATCTCTCCCCATGCTAAACAGGGCATTGGGGACCACCTGGAGCCCCCCAGCAGTGGGTCCCGTTGCTGTTGGGGTGTGATGGCTGCAAGGGGCAGTGGGGATGGAGGCAGCGGGAGGGATGGGCAGCACCCCCCCCAGCACTGCCCTGCCCCCAAACAGGCGCTGAGCTCTCAGCCAGGACCTGTCCCTGCTTCACTCTCCGTTCTGCTCTGCTGACCCCTTCGGGCTCCCCCGCCTCCCCTGACCAGGAAGAACAGAAGCTGCAAATGCTTGCGGGGGGTGATGTGGTTTAATTTATGACCCAGCTCTCATTACACAGTAACTCGTAAACCGCGCCGCGAGTCACCGCGGCCGCAGCGTTAGCGATAGCGCCGGCCCGGACCTGCTCCCGCTTCCACGCTCTTTAAAGTCAAATTCTAAGTAAAGCCTGAGTCTGGATGAAACTGGACTGTCAGCCACAGAGCTGGGATGCCGAGACAGGATGGATCCTGTGCAGGGAGGGCTGCTGGGGGTGCTGGGAGCTCTGCTGGGACCCCTGGGAGCTCTGCTGGGAGCCCTGTGTGTGTTCGCAGGGAACAGCGCTGTAGGTAAATGAACATTGTTCTGAAAAGCTCAATCCAGCCAATAAAAATATTTTCCAACATAGTTCATGCACTGGCAGAGAGGGTGGGCGGCTTTTGCAGAGAGAAAGGAAGGGAAAGCTGGTGTTTTCCCAACCACTGTTGATACAGAGTGGCATTTTATCAAAAAAAATATGTATATTTGGCTTGTGCAAAATAAAATATTTAAAGATGACTCTTTAAAGTTGATTACAAACCGTTTACTTCTGGTACAATCTGTGATTATAAAAAATTCCCAGTCCCAGGCACATGCAGGAAGCAAAAGGAACTCCTGCCATCCCTGTTTCAGCAGTTGCCTGCAGCCTCTGATGCTTTTTCGCTCAATAAAAATTAAAATGCCATTGTCACAACTCACGCTAGGGCTAAAATCTTCTGCCACGAGTGGTTCTCCTTCCACTTGATGTGGTTGAGATCTGTGTGGTGGCTCTAGGGTCCTGGTCGTGCTGAGTTACAGGCTGAATATCCTTGCCCGGGAAGGTTTGCTTAATGTAGGGATTCCTTTTAAATGAGAGCTCCCTCCAAGAGGAGAAATGAGGAGGTGTAAAGTCAAGTGGTCGTGTTGGGAAACGCCTGCAGCAGCCGGGTGGAGCGAGAGCACTTTGCGACACCCGGCTGGCGTTGGCGTCCCTCTCCTCCAGCAGCTGGGGAAGGCAACCTCCATCAGCCTCTGGGCCCTTGTCCAAGTGTGTTTCCATCCCCTTTCTCGTCTGGCATCAGGGCTGGAAGCTCACCATGCAGGGCACAGCCTCACCACGTCCTTCTGTTTCATCCAAACAGCCTGGCCAGGCAGAGGACCCTTGAGGATGAAGAAGAGCAGCAAAGAGAGCGCCGGCGAAGGCACCGGAACCTGCTCTCCTCCACATCCATGGATGAAGAACCTCCCAGCCCTGGGAAAGACACCAGTCCAGCCTCCAGCAGGTGCGTGAGGTCCTGCTCACATCAGCCTCACTCATGATGCTGATGGCTCACAGATTGCTGCCTTGTGTTTTCCAACCCTGACACCAAGCTGCTGCAGCTGCTCCAGTCTCCTCTGGATGGGAGTGGGCAGAGCTATGAGGAGAGCAGAGGTCCAGTGGGCCCTTGGGCAGAGGGGTGGGTCCTTCAGGAGTAGAAGGAGAGGGGTGTATCTCTGGTGGGTTAAATCACGGGACTCAACATGTGCCATGGCACAGGGAACTGATGTGCCAGGGTGAGGGTCAGTGCTGAGGTTGAGCTCAGGTGGGTGCTGGCCGTGTCCCAGTGGCATCTTGAGCAGGTTAAGAGCAGACAGGTGAGCTCATCTCTGGTGAGCCGAGCATGCAGCACCTGGCTGGCTGTCCTCCCAGTCCTACAAACCTTGTAGTGATGTTGTATGACCCGTGCTGAAGTGGGGAGGTGACCCAAGAGCTTTCCAGTGGTTCTCTCAAAGTCCCTTGCTGCAGGGAGCTGCGATATGGAGGTGCCCTGAGATCAGGCTGTCCTAACACAACCTGACCCACTCTCTGAATTGATACTGGAAATGTCCAGTATTGAGATGGCTTATGTCCACAGGGAGATTTATGCTCTAGAGGTGATTCTCTGCAGATGTGATGGAGTTAGGACACCTGGGTTGCCTATGGGTTGGATATGGGTTGGATATGGGTAAGATGAACAAGCTAGATAGGACATGTCCACCTTCCCTGATGCTAGCACAGGCTGGCCATGTGGTGATTGCAGTTCAGGAGGAACACAGATATCATCCCATCTCCTTCCCAAGCTCTGGTGACACTGTGTGGCCCTGGGCAAATGTCCTATCTGCCCCTTCTCAAATCTGGTGCCCGTGTTTGTATGTGGGGAGAAGGGCACAGGACTGTTTTGCAGAATGTGTTGGGTCTGGTTGAACTGTGCCACAGCAGATTGTCTCATAACAAACTCCTTAAATTTAAAGACAGTGAAATCCACCAAAGAGCCTCATCTCATAGACACACTCTATGAGCATGTCTCATGGAGCAGCAGACCCAAGCACACTGCTCTGAGCCCACAGCTCCTTGGCACAGGACTTGGTGGATGCTGATGTCCTGCCATGAGGCTGCAGAAATGCTTAATCTCTGCCATAAAAAGGAGAAGAAAAAAGAGTTTTAATCCAAACATCTCCCCAAAGAGCCTAGCTGGAGGGATGAGGATGAGTGTGGCTGCAAGTCCGGGTCTGCGGGGGTGACTCCAGGACGTTGGTTCTTTTTACTCCTCCAGAGCCTTTCACCTGGGTTAACCTCACCTGCAGCATAAAAGCCAGCCCTCTGGCCCCGGGGTGCTGAAGTTTGCCCCCCAATTTGTCTCTGTCTCTAGACCTCAGTCCCTGGTGAAACCAGCGTCTCCGGAGGATGAGGAAGACCATAAGCGCTCGGAGGTGCTGAAGACACAAGAAGGGAGACGGACAAGGTCCTCAGTGTCCATCTCTGAAAAGCTGAGGCAGGAGAAGGAGCAGCAGGAGCCAAGGGTGGCAGCAAACCGTGCGGAGGCAGGGGTGCGGCTGCGTGTGGGGCAGGAGAGCATCCAGGCTGGAGACCGGGATCAGGATGCGTCCAAGGGCAGAGGGGACTCACCAGGACACCAGCACCCAGAACCAGCCTTGGAGCAGAAGGCAGTGCTGAGGGGACGTCTCCAGGAGCAGAAGGTGGTGATGAGGGGACGTCTCCAGGACAAAGAGGGACAAGGTGTGGGGACACCTCGAGAGGAGCAGAGGAAGGAGGTGGGGGAGCCACAGCAGCGGGTATCGCCGGAGCTGGGGGGCTGCCGGCTCCGTGAGGTGAAGATCCTGACCAGACAGGGAAGCCGCAGCATGGAGGAGAAGACAGCCTCGGTGGTGACTTCATCTCTGGACCAGCAGGTGAGCAGGAATGGAGAAGGCACCAACCCTTGGGATGCAGGGTCCTGGGTGGACAATGGAGAGAGGGAAAGCCCAAAAGTACCAGGAGGGAAATGGGATATGTGGGCTTTTGGGGAAGGTTTTTATTGAGAGCTAAAAACCAGGAGGTGGTGGACAGGGTCCTACCACCTCCTTTCCCTCCCTGGCATGTACTGTTCTGATCACCTTTGCCAGCAAGCCCCTGCTGATTGCTATCACGGTTTCACTGAAGAGGTGTTTGAGGCTTTGCGTGTCCAAGTGAGACAGCCAAGGTTTGGAGGATTTAATCTCAAACTCCTGCCTCCAAACTGATTCCCAGCCTGGCTGCTCTGCTCCCTGCATCTCAGCCTGCTCTGCAGACTCTACAGGGATGCATCAGATGTCTGCTTTTTTCTCAGCAACCATCCAGGAATCCCTCAAAGGAGGTAATACAGCTGGCTCCCACCCAAGATGAACCTGCAGAAAAGTCAGATACTTCTCCAACTCAGGTCACCTACAGCAGCTCCATCAGACGAACCAGCCCAAGAACTGTCTCCTTTCGGGTAAGAGCTAAAGCCAGTGGGAGAAAGACCCTCATTGAGACAGTGGAGGATGGGGGGAAGGAAGGGTTGCTTTGGTCTCCAGGTTATGTGGGCAGAGCCTGTTCCCAAAAGTGTGTTCAAAATCCACCCCTAATCTGGGCATTGCAGCTCTGCTTCAGTGTTCCCTCCATTTTCCTTCTCCGTGTCTGACTGAAGGCCTGTGCTGGTGAACATGTGCATCTTCATAGGCTTCCATTGTGCTGGCATGGAAATTTGTGGGAAATGATGAGAAAACAGGGAGTTCATTGTCCTCAGATTTTCTGGAGAGTCACAGGAATGACCATCCACAGGATAAAAACAAAACCCATCCTCCCTGTCCTTTATTACATCCCTGAGAACATCTTCATTTCTAGCCCTTCAAAAAAGATCTCTGGGATAAAGTGCTTTGGAGAAGCTGGGAAAACCAAGAGCTGTTGAGGTCCTCCCTGCTGTGGGCTGACTGGCCAGGCAGAGTTCACTGTCATGGGACTTTATTGGGAATAAAACTGTTGGCACTATAAAGTGACTTTAGTCTGGAGAGCTTTGACATCAGATAGGCTCTGCTGTGGGTGAAAACGGAGCTTGCTTGAAAACTGGGAGCTGAGTTTCAGACAGTTTCTCCGATGTTTATTTTTGATAACCAAAGATGGCTCCAGTATCTCCTCTCCTTGTGTCTTCCAGGTGATCTCAAGAAAACAGAAAGAAGAAAGCCAAAGCCCTCTCACAAGGAGGTCAGCACCTCTCTTCATGTTACTTTGGCCTTCCTGGGCAGGGGTTATCACCCCTTGTTTTCCAAGGGAGGAGGAGGAGGAGGAGGAGGTGATGAGACCTGGTAGCAGCTAGTGAGTGCCCTGGCACAGGTCTGATGGACATTGGTCTCCAGGGTGCCTGGCTGACTGGGCAGCAGTGCTTAGCAGAGAGCAGGACAATGTCCAACGTGCAGCTTGCATCTGTACAAGCTCCCTTCAGCCAGCCCCCCTGTCTCTTGGTTGATGGAGTTTCTCACTGGTGCTTGTGTCTGCACAGGAGTGGTTGCAGCACCACAACAAAGTCCCATCCTTGGAGGTGGCAAAACTCACTATAAAGGTCCATGAACAACCTCGTCTGGCTTTGGTGGCTGTGACCCTCCATGGAGATGTGATCCTCCACATCTCTATGGCAAGGTTTGGCTGAGTGGCTTAAAACTCCTCGAGGAAATAAGGGCTCAGGTCTGAATGCAGGGAGGTGACAGGATGTCCTCTGCCACCTCTGAGTGCTGGGCAGGGGAGTGGGGCTCTACAGGCACCTATGCTTGTTCCTACGCACACTATAGGCAAGTCATACTGGTGTTGGTGAAGATGCAGTTTAGACCCAGCAGCAGTGAAGATAAGGTAAACTGAGGAGCTCAGAGCTAATTTTCAGTGGACAGTGTGGCCCTAGTAAGGTGGTGAGACCTAGAGATCTTGGTCATCATCAGGGAATGAGCTCTCTTGGTTCACTTAGCAGATGGATATGGGAATGCTTGGGTCAGACAGGGTCTCCTTCTGCCAAGTGGAGTCCCCCAGGACCATGGTCTAAGTCCCAGGAGACCCTGAGGGGGCTGTGTTCAACTCTGTCCCCTTTTCTTCACCAGTGCCAGTCTGAGGATCCCAGGTGGCAGCAGCACCATTGGGGAGAAGCTGGAAAAGTACAACTCGGCCGTGCAGGTACCCAAAACACGTGGCACAGCTGGACTGACCCGAGAGGGACGTGTGGGGACAGGGGTGGCCTGGAGCTGAGTGGGGAAGGGAGAGAGGGACTGAGCTGCACCAACAACCAGTGCTAATGGGGTTGAAGAAGATGGTCCCAGGCAGAAAAAGGAACTGGCCTCAGGATTTTAGGAGCAGGGAGGGCATTTCCTTTGCAGAGGGCCATGGGGATACTGCACGGTCCTGCTGAGGGGAGCAGTGGGGCAGTCCCATGAGCTGGTGATGGGCAGGGAGGGAGCAGAACCCAACGGGCTCTGGATGCAAGCCAGAAGCAGGACTGCTTTTTCCTGGGGTGCATCATGGCCCCTGCTGATGCCTCTCTCTCCACCCAGCGCTCAGAGGTGGTGAAATCCTCCCTGACTATTCAGAAGAGCCTCCTGCTGTCCTCGGAGGGGGTGGCCAGCAAGCGCAACTTCTTTGAGGCAAGCGCTCCCAGCAAGGCTGAGCCACTGGCGCTCAGGAAGGTAAGAGCAGGAACTGGCCTGAGCAAGGACCTTCCAGGGGGGTCCTGTGCCAGGGCAGGCTCCAGCTTTTTGGACATATCTTCCCCTGCTGCCTGGATGCAGTGTGGTGGGAGTCCAGTGCCTGTTGAGCGGTGCCGGGCAGGGCTGTGCCTGGACACCAGCTGCCACCAAAACTGCGCTCTGGTGGCGCGTGGGCTCATGCTGATGCGCTGGTATTTGAGGAGCTGGGTTGGAGCCAAGGGGTAGGCTGAACTCTGCCTGTTGCAGGTTTGCTTAGTGTCCCTGTGCCCTGTGGACTGTCCTGGGTTATGTTTGTGCAGTGGGAGAGCTGGTGCTGTAACCCTGGTGTCCCTCTCTGTGCCACAGGACAACCTGAAGATCCCAGGATCGGTGACATCCCGCATCAATCTGTGGATCAGCCGAGTTCAGGAGCCTGCCAAGGAGGAAAAGAGCAAGGTACCAACTTCTGATGACACCTTGGGCTAGAGCCCTGAGATCAGGCATCCTCGTGGGACCTCTCCCTGCATCTGGGGTGGTGGGCCTGAAGGACGGATGAACCCTTATGAGCCCTTATGAACCCTACGCTGAACCTATTAAAGGGTTTGAGAGGAGCTTAGACAGGGTTGGAGGTTTCAGTGCTGCAGGGTTTCAGTGGGTTTCAGCCCCACAGCGAGATATTGGGGCTCTACTTATTGCTGTGCCATGATCTGCATCCCAAAGTGCCTGAGGCAGCTGCTCCCAGCCTTTGGTGGGGTGCAGAGGGAGGAGGCACCAACAGGATGTATGTTCCAGGGGACATAAAGAGGGACCTGACCCTGCCACCAGTGACAGATCACCCCAGCAAGATCCTATCTCTACCAGTATCTGGAGGACTACCTCTGACCTGAAGGCTACTGGGAGATGAGATGTATGCTTGGTCCTTTGGCACTGGGATCTGAGGGTCTTGGAGAACCGTGTGTGCACTGAGGAGTCCTGCTGCATGTCTAGTCTGGAGTGATCTGCATCCCTGAGTGTATCCCAGCCCCCAAAAGTAGGGTGTCTTGTAGCTGTGGGATCAAAGTTCCCAGCTGAGGGGACTCAGAGATCAGCACTTTGCCACCATGGCTGCTCCAGGGATGTGAATGTGAGGGAGACAGACAGGAGACCCTTTGGCCTCAGGGCAGTTTACTGTCCTTGGAAAGGAGAGGTTCAGCAAGCCCTGGGGAGGTATCACTGGTTAAAGTTCATAGCAGAGTCTCCTGCAGCCACCTGGGTACAGGACCAGGAGAGACATCTCCTGGGCAGACAAACTTGGGCACCTCCAGGGCTGAGCTGCAGAGATGGGCACTGCCCAAACGTGTCTGTCCCGGGAGGCTGGGCTGGCTCTGCGCCCGCCGGGAAAGGTTTGCTCCTGGGGTCCCTCCTGGGTAAAGCTTGCAGCTCCATTATCAGTTTTGTGTAAAATAACACCCATCTCTGTGGGCTGGAGCTGCACTGGGGTTTGGGAGGCTACCAGGTGCAGGATCTCAGAGGTGGCTGGTTGTACCTGGAGCATGCATGCCTCAGGGTTTGGTTAAAGCCAGACCAAGGCAACGCTGCACACGACACGTGGGGAAAACCTTCTTGTGCCACTTAAGGACTTTCCTTTTTGCAGGATATCAGGAAAATCAACAGCCTGCCAAACCGTGATGTCTGGGTAAAGCAGCCTGGAGACACCCCCAGAGACACCAAGGTAGACATGGGGCTGCTTTCAAAACTGGTGCATTCTCTGAGCCAGGGGCAGAGCTGAGACCTGCCCACCGGTGCCTCACCCACAGGGCATGTGTGGGAGAACCAGGCTATGGGGGGGAAGAGGGGTCGTGTGGGACATCCAGGACCCCATAGCTTGGGGCAGTTAGCAGGAGGGGACAGCTGGAGGCAGCTACAAGGGTGAGAAGGGGTCTGGTCTGGGAGAGGAAGGAAAGTGGTGTGTGGTGGGATTTAGGGGATGCTTGCCTGTCCCATCCCCTGTTCAGGACAAGCGTGGTCCTGGTTGAGTAGCTCCCTTTGGGGGTTTGCAGCCTCAGGCCCAGCCTCACTGTTTCTCACTTTCTTTTCCAGTTGTAATAATTTCAGTTCTAATAATATCAGATGATCTGGGGAAAAAAAATATTTTGCTCTGAAGATCAAAGCCCAGCACGACCCAACTGTCCAGCAGCCCACTGCCATGAGTCGGTCGTCGCCTGGGTCTTCTGCTTGTGGGATGGGAAGGAAGAAAGCTAGAAGATTATCCCTGCACCCCCAGTCCTCACCCACTGCCTGCCTGGGAGTGCCCAGGCCTGGAGACTCCTTGCAAATTCTGAAGGCAGATTCTTGCTCCGTTTCCCCAGAATGTTCTGGTGTTTTGCTCTTAATTTCTGGCTGTGCCCCATAACTGCTTGCAAAGAGGACCCAGCCTCTCTGTCTCCTTTGCAGCTGGATCATGTCAGTGGGGCAAGAAGCTGCCTGGCCAAGGGATTTTCAGCTGCATATCCATGGACTATGTCCATCCCTGCTGCCTGGCTCGTGTGGGGTGAGGTGGGACGGGCAGATGTCACCTTCCCTCTTATGCTGTCACTGCTGGAGGGACCCAATCAAAGGCAAACGGTGTTTGCAAAGTTACATGTGTGCCAGTGTAGCTTGGAGGTGCCTCATGGAAGAGGGAGGACCTGATGGCCCTGGTGCTTCCCTCCAGCACATAGCTGAGCCAGAGCCAGAGACCTGGCCTTCTCCACCCTGCCCTGACCATCCCCTGCCCCCTACAAGCAGCAACCCCTTTCACTTAGTGATACGAGAAGGGTGGGCTGGCCACGGCCCTATTTTGGGGGTTGCATGGAGCTGAGTCCCCTGTGCTGAGCCTGTTGTCCATGGCTGTGCAGAACCCTGGTCCTGCACTCCCCGGGCTGCTGAGCCCACCCAGCAGAGAAGTGGGGTGCTCTCTTGGGGCCAGCTTTAGGGTGCCTTGGGCAGCCCATAAAATGATGCTCAAATCTCTGTGCCAGAGCCATTCAATGGGCTGGGGCTCTGTCTTGAGCAACCATTGTGGTGTCCAAATTCGGTGTGGGACTCTACTCCTGCCCTTGGATCTGATCTTGCTTGCTGGGCTTTGGAAAGGACTTGGTTTTCTCTGTGCCTTTTTTGTTTTTTAATAAAGTTGCTCTTTCTAAGATGCTCCTGATCACCTGCTCATGGGCTGGGACTGGGACCAGTTCACTTCCCCTCTTCTGGCAAGAGGAAAAAAGGCAAAAAACGGAGACAAATGTGTTCTGGGAGGGGTAAAAGCAGCCTGGGACTCTTCCCTTCTCACTACAGCATCTTGGATGCGGTGCAGCGGCTGAGCCAGCCCGGTCGGGGCTGCGAGGGAGGGTCCGGTCCTCCCCTCCCGGCAGCGCTGCCTTATCAGTGTCCCTGGCCCTAGAAAGTGACAGCTGGCTGGCTTGTGTCAGCCCCTTGGGCACTCACGTATCTCACTCCGGAGGGTTTAAAATAGCAAATCTCTGAGGCCACACAATAGCTTGGGCTTATATGGGCTCCTGGGGGGGAAGGGGGAGCAGCGGAGGGGGCCGGGGACACGGCTGCCGAAATAGCAGCTCACAAGTGTTGCATTCCTCGCTGGGCGCCGGGCACATTCCTCCCGGCGCTGCCCGCCCCGGGGTGGGCGCTGGAGCCCCCTTAAAGCCTCCTGCCCCCAAAGAGCATTTCCCAGACGCCCACCGGCTTCCCCTCGGCTCCCCGGGATCTCACCGGCGCCCGTGGCAGAGGTAAGGCTGGGGTGGCGGGGTGCCCGCTCCCGGCGTGGGATGCTCAGTGGAAGGGCAGTTGTTAAAGACCCAGGAGAGATTTGGCTCAGGGTTAATGCTCCTCCCCAGACGCTCGCACTGGGATGTGTTTGTCCATGAAGGCATTCCCATGGATAAAGCATCAGGACCCTCTCCAGAGGGTTGTGTTAGTGACTTGCCCAAAGCCTTTTGAACCACCACCACCACCTCTTTTTGAACCATGTGCCAAGGTGGCTGAGAAGCATTTTGGCTGCCCTGGTTCCAGAGGAATCTCATGGACCCCTGTTCCCTGTGTCTCTGGAGGGGACAGGAGGGATGGGATGCTCATGGGAGGGTCGGGCCAGCCTGGTCCTGGCTCGCTGGCAGCCCATAGGGTGGGTTGGAGGTGGGATGCTCCTGGGCATGGCCTGACCTTGCCAAGCAGGAAGGGAGCAGCGATGTGACCCACGCTGGAGCAAATGCTGGGAAATGAGAGCTCCATATCAGGGTAGCCTGGAGGAAAGCAGGGACTGCAAATCATGGAGATTTTACTCAGCCTCAGAGGTGTGATCAGCAACCCCGAGCTAATGGAGAGGGGGGATTTTGAGGAGCAGGAGGGATATCTGCATGATTTAATACACAACAAATGATGGCAAAGTTTTTGCAGTCAATAATATGTGCAATGTTTTCTCTTTAACTCTGTAATGTGTCTGCTGGGTTCTCCTAATTCTTTCAAAAGGATTTCAAAGCTTTAATGGAAAAGTTTATCTGTTTCTGTGCAAAGGATGGATAAATACTTCCTAGAGCCACTTTTTTTCTTGTGTACCCCCTTAACAGTCCTGTTTTTTTTGCTGTTCCTCAGCAAATGCTCTGTGGGATCTAGTGATGTATGAGAGGAGGTGACTGTAAATATAGAAATAAGCTTTTGCAAATGTGTGTTTGTGCTGTTGTGGCCAGAAGAGAGTCTCCACTCGTGTGTCATGAGAGGACCACATGAAGTCTGGGGTGCTCAGAGACCACATACATGATTTGGCCAAACTCTGGGGGTAGCAGGACCATGCTGAACCTGGGGGAAAAGTAAGGCCAAGAATTCATGCTTGAGGGGCAGCGGAGATCGAGAGGATGGTGCTGGAGAAGGGTGCTCAGGGCCAAGCCTCAGATCCATCAGAGAGAAAGGAACGACGATGGCAGAAGCAGGTGGTGAACCCGAGGCAGCTGGGGCTGAGTTCTGACTTCATTTGACTCCAAAAAGCAGCTTCTGAGTCACTGCTCAGAAGTGAGATTTGACAGCCCCCCGGGAGCCGCGGGAATGCGGAGGCACCCCTCCTGTAACGCATCTTTCCCATGCTTGTGGATTCCAGGCAGGATTCAGCATCTTGAATAAGCGATCCTGAAGCCTGTCCTACCCATCCTGGGTAATAAATACTCAACAGATGTAGCCAGGACCAGTTGCTCCCAGATCCCCGGCAGCAGCAGAAGCGAAGCGGCCAGGCTCTGGGAACAGGTGCTTCAGCCCATGGAAGTTATTTCTAGAGAGGCTTTGTGCTGTCCTGCTGCATCTCAGCTTTGCTGAGGTCTGGCACGAACAGGAGTGGTGGACAGGCTGTGCAGGGGCTTGGGTGGATGCTCAGGGGTGCCCAGAGCTGGGGCTGATCACGGGGCTGGTCTGTGCAGACCTTGTGGTGGAGCATTGGGTGGAAGCTGGATGAGATGAAACAATGAGTGAAGTCTCCTGACCACAACTGGGAGGGAGATGGATGTGCTGGGAAGATGAGTATGGCCATTTCTGCAGAGTTATTAGCCTTATTGCTAAACCAGGCTGTGAATTAATCCTTTTAGCTAAGCTCAGTCTCAGGGCCAGGACCAGGAAAGAAATGTTCCTGCTGAGCACAGATCTCCCCTTTCCAGAGCACGTTTTGTGCTTGGAGGGCTGGGCTGGAGGTCTCACCGAGATCTCATGCTGTGGCCTGTGCAGAGCTGTAAATCTGAGATAATGGGATGTCCCTGCAAGTTTCTGTATCCCAACCAGGCTAAGAATAGTCAGGAAGCAAAACAAGCTGAACGTTCTAATTGGGTTATTTTGCTGTGCCCTGAGCAAACCCAGCAGCCTGAGCTGGCTGCGGTGAGGGAGCTGCGTGTCCTGGACACGGCTCCTGACAGCAGTTATCAGTGTTGCATGAGGCTGTGTCTAATCTCCTGCCTCTTTGGGGTGAGCTGTGATCCTGGGACAGGAGGGGAGGGGACGGGGGAGCCTTATCTCTGCCCAGATAACGCTGTCACAGCGCAGCTGGGGCAGCTCGAAGCACCAAGCGCTTTGGCGAGACGCAGCATCTCTGTGCCCGTGTCTCAGGAGCTCGAGGACAGGCTGTGCTTGTCCTTATCTCAGCTCCTAACCCTGGCTTTTCCAATCTGCCTTGAATTCTGCTAGATAACCAGGCATGTCAGACTCTGAAGAGGTCGTTGAAGAATACGAGCAGTAAGTGGTGTGTTTTGAAACTCTCTTTCTTCCTCCCTATTCCCACTTTCCCACGGGGTTGCAGGGTGGCTTAGAGGTGACGTTGAGAGGGCGCTGGCTCTTGTCATTACCCCAGCACCCAGCATGAAATCCCCCCACCCCCGATAGTGCTGAGACCCCCAGCAGTGGGGAGCTTTGCATCAGGAGCTGTAGCAGCACAAACATGCAAAGGACAGAACCTGCATTCAAAATGCTGCAGTTTAAACCAGGGAGAAGCTGATGTCATCACTCTGCTGCTGATGGGTTTCTCCTGCCACATCCAGAGCATCACTCCCCAGGGCCCAAATTTGAGGGCAACTTTTGATGGTGAGGGCTGCTGGGCCATGAGGTGCAACCTGGAGAGGAGAGACTCAATATCTGCAATACCTGGTTAGCGGGATCAGTCCAAACACAGCTCCTACAGCTCATCCACCGGCAGAAAACGTGTAGAAACATAGAATCATAGAAAGGTTTGGGTTGGAAAGGACCTTTCAAGGTCTCTAGTCTAACCCCCCTGCAGTGAGCAGGGACATCTTCAACCAGATCAGGTTGGTCAGAGCCCCGTCCAACCTGACCTTGAATGTTTCCAGGGATGGGGCTTCTACCACCTCTCTGGGCAACCTGGGCCAGGGTCTCACCACCCTCAGTGTAAAAAATTTCTTCCTCACATCCAACCTGAATTTATTCTCCTTTTAGTTTAGATCACAACAGGCCATGGTAGAAAGTTTGTCTCCATAAGGGAAGGATTCAGGAGATCTGAATCCTTCTCTTACATTTAAATGCCACAACAGAGTCGCAGTTCTCGGCCATCAGCCTGACCCCTGTCCCCACTGTCCCCCAGGCACACCCTAGGACAGACTGTGCATCTTCCCCACCGTCAGGAAAGGACTTTGGGGCAAAGCTGGGATGTGAGATGCCTGTTTCTAGGATTACAGGCCATCGTCACTTGATCCTCCCAAGCTGCAAAATGGTGTTGTGCTCTGGCCACTGTTGAAGTGGCAATCAAACACCAGCTCCTGCCATCTGCAGACTGTGGGGTGATTTGGGTCTTGTCCCATCCCCACTGCCACCTTACAGCATGTCACACAGCAGCCTGCCCATCAGTCATTGCCCATTGCTATGGAAAACAGGAGCCAGCCTTGGGGAAATTTCCAATTCCCCTTTGGCCTCACTGATGGACACACCTGCCTCATGGCAGCAGATCACTGTAGTTCCACAAACTCGTGTTGTGCTTTGCAGGGAGCAGGAAGGTAAGAGGACATGGAGCATCTGCAGCTGCTCTGAGGCTGAGGCTAAGAAGTGATCAGAGCAACTTCAATAACCTGCATCTCCTTTCCCTTCCCTCTCTCCCTTGCACACGTGTGCTGCGTGAAGAGGAGGACGTGGAAGAAGGTAGGTGTTTCACTGGTGGTTGCAAGGACCAAGAAACAAGTGTGTTCATGGGTGGGTTGTGGTGGTAAGCTCCTTGACTGCAATGGGCAAATCGTGACCAGGAAAGGCAGATGAAACCATGTTCTCGATTTCTTCACCTGAAGCATCAGTAGGATCAAAACCAGTCTGGATTTTCTCAGTAACTCCTTTGTCAGAGCGATCTCTTGATTTAAAACAGGGGTGGAAACGCTGGACTTGAGCATTGGCAGAGGTGTGCAGCCAGTAACTCAGTGGGAGCTGGAGCCTCAGCTGAGTGCACATTAATGATGCTCCAGCACAAACCTCCAACTGCCTCAGTCCGACAAAGAATCAACCCCCCGGTGCACGCAGCCGCTCGGGGACACAGCCGGGCTGTGCCTCTGGGACTGGGGGGGAGGTGGGGTCTGGGGCTTCAGGGCACTGCTGGGCAGCCCGGGCTGCTGTGCAGGAAGAACATCTTGAACGTTAAGAACAAAGAGAGGCACCAAGGGGGAAAGCACTGTGGTGTGAGTCCTCATCTCGTGCACACTCCACAGCTCTATGGCATCCCACTAACCTCTGCCCTTATTCCTTTCCCCCCTCCCTGGCTCAGAAGAGGAAGAATGGATGGAGGAAGAAGACGGTAGTTATTACACCTTTCTTTATCTCCTCTCTCCACTGCTGCTGTGACTGTGTCCTGGGTCGGTGTGTCTTTTGCCTCTCTCTGGCTGGGAAATGGTTTTCTTTCATTCTTCCCCTTCTCTCTCTTGCTTTTTGCACTCCCCCCTTCCTGCCCTGCTGTGCTGTCCTGTGTCCATGGTTCCTCTCTTACATCTGTCAACCAAATGCACTCGTGGTTTGCTATATCTTCTTTTTCTTCTCTTCTCTCTTGCTGGGGGACCACAAGTCTTCCCAGGACTTGTGAGCCCCAACATCACTCTGACTGCAGTGGAGGACTCTTGTGGGGATACTGCTCCCTCCAGTGGAAAAATGCTCCAACAGTGTCCTAAGGAACATTGTGAAGGTGCCGAAGGCAATTCTCTAGTGCCAGCCAGCCTTGTTCTTCACTGGCTGGAGGAGAGAGATGAAAATCCTTTCCCCTCATCCTGGGGTATAAGAGCATGACAGCATGAGAGGGAATGAGGGACAAACCAGGAGGAGGCTATAGATCCTTTTATCTTTTTGTTTCCCCCCTGCCCAAGCACAGAGAGCAGCCCTGGGGTGCAGGTTAGAGCGAAGCCCTTTGCTCTCTGAGCAACAGCTTCTTTCTCCTGTGGCTCCATCTCTCCGGGGTCTCTCTGGGATGGCTCCAGGCTGCAGCTGTCCTGACACCGGGGTCTGTAGGGAGCCAGGGGAGCGGTGGCTGTTGGACTCACGCTGACCATTGTTCCACAGGTCAGGAAGAACAGGTAGAGGAGGCAGAGGAGGAGACCGAAGAAACCAAAGCAGAAGGTGTGTGGTGGCTTCACCAGCGAGCTCACATGGCTTGGCTGGAGCTTCAGTGGGGTGCCAAGGAGCGTCTGGGATGTCCCAGCGTGGCCTGTGACAATGGGCCAGTAGCACAGAGGAGCAGCTCCTGCAAATATCAGTAAGGAGGTGTCGAAACTGAGCTGCCTTTTCCTGATCTACCAACCACCTTGGAGTTGCAAACATGAGGACAGTCGTGTTTTCTGCTGGTTGCTGATCAAAGAGTTTGTGTCCAGCACTCTGCAATAATGCCAAAAATTAGTTAAGCCTGTTCCACCAAGAGGTCCTCGTAGCCTTAGAGCAGGGATTTCCAGAGCTGGGGTCATGCTCTGATGTTTCTCACCACCCAAAGAGCACTGGACTTCAGGAGACCTCTTTGGAGCAGATGGGGTGGCCTGATGTGTGTCCCTGTGTTGTCACAGCTGGTGGGGCAGGCTCAAATCTGAGCTGTGCACCCTGAGTTAGGGTGCTGGGACCCATCTGTGCTGGGGAGATGTGGCTGCCCTCACCCACAGATGCTCATATTCTTCCTATTGCTTTTGGAACAGAACAAGAAGATGAAACGAAAGCACCAGAAGAAGGTAAAGCAGGAGTGGAGGAGAGATGGTTTTGGGCACTTCAGTCCTGATCCCAGTTCCCCAAGCCTGTAACGAGGTCCTTGTAATGAGGTTTTTGGTGTCTAATTCACTTGCTGCTGAATCTGCAGTAAATGGTGCAGAGCTGCCCTGGCCAGGGCTGGGGCTGCAGGAGGCTCACAGGAGGGATGGCCTTGTGCTGCCTTGGTAAGAAATCCACCCACAATACAGCAGGAGAGGGTAGTGCTGCTGCTTTCCCAGCCTGAGCTCTTGCAAAGCTTGTCTGGGTTCCTCCTGGAAAGGACCTGGGCTGTCTGTGAGTGAGGGGTGTCCATGGGAGCTGATCTTTCCCCGTTCATCCTGGAGGGATGGAGCTGTGTTTTGCAGTGGGGATGAGCACAGGGCAGAGGGGAACAGCCTGGTGGAACCATCCCACGGTGTCCATGGGCAGGGTGCACAGCAGGGCTGGCCTCCAGGAGCCAAAGCATCATGTTTTCCACAGGTGGAGAGGGGGACCGAGAGCAGGAGCCTGGGGAAGGTGAAGTATCCATCCTCATTCCTCTCTGGGGTGGGAGGGACTGTCCCCTCACCTGTGTAAGGTGCCACCAAACACCTTTCTGCTCAGCCAGGAGCACCAATGTGTGTCTTGGGTTTTGGCACACAGATGGACACCTCATTGCACTCCTCTTCGCTGGAGGATGAGCCACAGTGCAGCCTGTGCTGCTGGGAGGGAGGGGTAGCTCAGCTCAGTGTTGTGGGGTTTGGGTCAAGGTGTGAAAGCAAATGCTCCTGTGACACTAATGTCATCTTTTTCTCCTTCTCCTGGGGACCTGCAGGTGAATCGAAGCCAAAGCCCAAGTAAGTGTTGGTGCATTTTCTCTGGTGCAAGGTCTGACCTGGGAGTTGTGCCAGGGCAGAAGCTCCATGTGATGGGCTTAGCACCATGATCCATAAAGGGCATGGGACAGTGAGGTCTCAAAAACATGAAAGCAGGGTGAGACTGGGACATGGAGAGACAAAGGGAGAGAACTAGGCAGACAAACACAGAATACAAAGGAGATCCTGAAAATGAGGTCTTTTGCCAGTTTTGAAGCATTTTGTGTGCTTCTTGGGGGAAGCCCAGCTGCCCTGTGGCCCTGCAGCTGGAAAACAATCAGTGTGTGCCGCAGCCTGGGGTACACAGTCCATGGCACAGCCAGGATCTCCTTTCTGCAGTGTGCTCCTGGCCATGGCTGGCATGAAGCACACATTTGCACCAGTGCCAGCATCCCAGGGTCAGGAGCACCTGCCTGAAGGAGCAGGGCCATGAACCACTGCCAGGAACCTGTGGGTCTTCCTGGACCCATGGAATGCTGTGGTGTGGGAGGCAGATCTGTCCTCAGCTACTGTATTTTCACCCCTTTGTGTCACTATGTGTCCTACTGAGCTTCTCCTGTCCTCCCTCAAGCCCACAGAGGAGGAGAGGATGGTTTCCAGCTCCTTGTGCCAGATCACACTGGGGCACACCACTCCTCTGTGATCTTCTGGGTGAGCAGTGGGGTGGCTGCCAGCCCCAGGGTGTCTGGCAAAGGGTCATGGCCAAGTTGCCTGCAGCTTGCAGAGTTATTCCAGCCATGCAGGCGCCTTGGAGTGCTTCCCAGGAATGCCAGAGGTCTTCCTCTGAGGCTGTCCAGCTGGCAACCTCCAGCAAGCAGCATTACACTTCCCTGTCCTCAAATGGTGCTCGCTCTGCATCCCCGAGGGCTGCGAGGCTCAGAGATGAGGGGTAGATCAGTGCATGGATGAAAGGCACCGTTCTGCCCCAGGTGTCTGCTGCGGGCTGCCCACCCTCCTGCTCACCTTCCATTGCAGGGTCTTCATGCCAAACCTGGTGCCTCCCAAAATCCCAGATGGTGAGAGGCTGGATTTTGATGTAAGTAGAGCACTCAATGTCAACCCCCACACGGTGATCCCCTCGTGTCACTTCTCCACACTGTGCCCAGCAGCTCTGCAGCTCCTGGGGAGTTTCCCTCGAGGGAGCGCAGCCATCGCCGCCGTTTCCCTCCCGCGCAGGACATCCACCGCAAGCGCATGGAGAAGGACCTGAATGAACTGCAGGCCCTCATTGAAGCCCACTTTGAGAGCAGGAAGAAGGAGGAAGAGGAGCTCATCAACCTTAAGGACAGGATTGTACGTCTGCAGCCTTCCTCCTCTGTTGCTATTGCCACCCACTCCCCTGTGGGCACACAGCCACGGTCCTTTCCCTACAGCCCTGAGATGTCCCATGTCCCTGCAAGACAGAGCCCGAGATTTGAGCCACATTTTGTACCCCAGTGCCTGGGAAGCCCCTGGTCTGGCTGCTGTGATGCTGTGGTGCCTAATGGAGATGCACCTTCCCCCATGGTCACTGGTCCATATCCTCCCTTGGGAGACGCAGGAGCAGCAGATCTGCCCTTGGGGTCCTCAGGGCTTTTGGGGTCAGGGATGTGCAGGTCAGAGAGGATGCAGATTTCCCAGAGTGTCCAAGCCAACCTCCTCTCCTCCTGCAGGAACAACGGCGAGCAGAGAGGGCAGAGCAGCAGCGGATTCGCAGCGAGAGGGAGAAGGAGCGCCAAGCCCGCATGGCCGTGAGTCTCCCTCCAGGGACGGGGCTCAGGCTGCTCCTGGGTAGCACAAGTCCAGCCATGGAGCACACGGGAGCATGAGCTGTGTGCTGCATGGGAGCTGATCTGTGGAGTCTCCATCTCTCTGCTCCTGACCCACTTCTGACCCTGGCAGGAAGAAAGAGCTCGCAAGGAGGAAGAGGAGGCGCGGAAGAGGGCCGAGGAGGAAGCGCGGAAGAAGAAAGCTTTCTCCAACATGCTGCATTTTGGAGGCTACATGCAGAAGGTATGATCCTACCCCAGGTGGGTGCAGTGAAAGCACATGTGCTCCTGGGAAGGGCTCAACCCTAGGCTGGTTTCACAGCACTGTGCATGTTCCCAGTGTTGGTAGATTGTGTTTTCTACAAGTAGAAGGAGACAGGCCACTGTTGTTGGGTCACAGCAGTGGTGGGAGGGCCAAAGTGAGCTGAGAGATCTTTTCAAGAGCTGGCCAGGGCAGGTCTAGCCTTGGCCTCAGGGACAGGGATGGGGATGAGGGTTTCTCTTGTCCACTATTGCCAAAATTTCCTTGAGGACCTTGTGCTTCTGGAGTCTCAAAAGCTGAGGGTGTTGGAGGCACAGCTGAGGATAGGGGTAAGACAAAGACTGGGCAGATTTTCTTCCCTCTAATGGACCGATGGTTTCCTCAGTCAGAGAAAAAAGGTGGAAAGAAGCAAACAGAGAGGGAAAAGAAGAAGAAGATCCTCAGTGAACGGAGGAAGCCCCTGAACATTGACCACCTGAATGAAGACAAGCTGAGGTGAGCATGGGCTGCAGGAGGGATGTCCCAGACGCGGGCTCTGGTTTGGGTCCCACCTCCTGGGGCAGGGTCCTGGGCCGGAGTGGGCTGCCTGAAGCTTACAGCCCAGACAAGAGGGTGATGGCACAGCTGGGAGATGGGCTGTGACACCCCACTGGGGACACGGGCTCCTTGGCTCTGCCGGGCCACCACTGCGAGGCTGCTGCAGACGGCGCTGGCCATCAGAGGGAGCCAGGCTCACACGCAAGGGACATGCATGTCCCCATCCATCCCGACCTCACCATGGCTCTGGTCCACGTGTGGGACTGGTATCGCTGTCTGCCTAACACATCCCCGTCTGGGGATCGAGCCTGCAGTGACCAGTCCTGGGGGAGCAGGGGAGATGGTGGCATCACTGCCCTGTCCCCTGCAGTGAGGTCCCTGTGAGCCACATCCCTCTTCAGCACTGACACCAGCCTGCTCTTCCCACAGGGACAAGGCCAAGGAGCTGTGGCAAACCATCCGTGATCTGGAGGCTGAGAAATTCGACCTGCAGGAAAAATTTAAGAGACAGAAATACGAGGTGAGCTGCGAGATCCTCTGAGAGCTTGGTTGCCCTGTGTGTGCCTGGCTGCTCCCTCTGCTCCCCATCTGGGGGACACAGTGGGTTGTCTGACTGAGGGTGCTGTCCCAGGACTGCATCAGGAAAGGGCTGTGCCCCCTCCTTGTGCGTGGGGCGACAAACCCCCAAGAGGCTCTGCACCACATCTGCTTCCCTTTTGGAGATGAGCCAGGATCAAACCAACCCTCCCAGTGGTTGTCAGCCACCCTGGCAGGGCTGAGCACACAGCTGTGACATGCTGGAGGATGTGACTGCTGGTGACAGGGGCTGTGTGGTGGCTCCTGGGGACGTGTCCTTTGCACATCGCAGCCCTGTGCTAAACCCAGTGCAAGAACCGCTGGGGAACGGAGAGCAGGGTCACATCTTCATCCCCACTCTCATCCCCAGCTGGGTGTGGGGCACCTTGCCAGGCCTCAGCATCTGTCCCCATTTCTCTTGCAGATCAATGTCCTCCGGAACCGCGTCAGTGACCACCAGAAAGTGTAAGTCCCCAGGCAGGCTGAGCACCATTCCTTGCACATCCTGCTCCCAGCTCCCTGCTCCCTGGCCCCAGCTCCCTCCCCGTGCATCTCCTGGCTCTCTTGTACCCCCACAGATCCACCTTCTGTCCTTCCCACTCCTGCCTCTAGTCCCACTGGTACCTGGTGTTCATAGACCTGCAGGTCCTGCCCAGGGACCTCAATCCATGCTGCTCTGCTCCCACTGACAGACCCCCATTGCCTCCCACCTCCACCAGCATCCCCCCACCCCAGAGACCCAGACTGGGGCATGGACCCTGAGGAGACCCCCACCTCTGCACATGGAGCCTTGTGTCCTGTGGGGTCCTGCCAACCTCCAGCCACCCCCATCCCTGCAGTGGCTCTGCTCAGAACCTCAGGGAAGGTGCTGGAGATCCCAGCTTGTGTAGGAGGGGAAACCCCTTGGGCATGTGCAGCCCCACAAGGTCAGGGGAGCCTTGTCCTCGTGCCCATGTTCCCTGTACAGGACTGGGGAACCCTCTGCAGAAGGGTGGAGGTGTGTGTTTAACACCCACCCATGGGAGCACCATGCTGCTCTCGCATCTCCATCCCACCCTGGTGTCTCACATGGGAGGTGGTCAGCCTGCCCTGTGTGTTGGATAGCAACATCTTCCACTCACTTACACCAAGTCTCTTGTCTCTTCTCCCCCCACATGGCCTGTTTCTGCAGCAAAGGGTGAGTACAGGCATTTCCCAAGGGCTGTGTGCCTCCCACTGCACGTGTGCTGCATGGATGCTGGGGCTGACGTCGGGGCAGCAGCAGAGGGAGGAGGCAATGCCAAGGTTTGGCAGCCAAAGCTACACTGGTGACTCTCAGGGTGATGTTCCAGAAATGCCCTTCACTGTCCACCCAAGCCTCCTCCTCCTCCTCTCTGCTGACCCATGCCCAAAGCCTGTTCCCATGATGCTGATTAATGAGAGTGATGTGGTGTGTCCTGGCTAACAGCTTCACAGCTTCTGGTTCTTGGAAGAAGCATCCTACAGCCATTGGCATCCCTCCACAACCAAAGATCCAACTGAAGGATCCTGAGGAGGGAGAAACATGCAAAGGAATTGGGGATCCTTAGAAACACCTGGAAAAATGCAGGAGCTTGTTCCCCTGGAGTCCCAAAACACACAGACTGAATCAGGTCCCAAGGTTTCACCTGGGGCCACTGAAAAACTTCTTCCCCACAGGGCAGTGAGCATCAACTGGAGATGACTCAGTCCTCTTTGCAGGACTGCTGATGGCATCTGCCTTGTCCCTTCTTTCATGGCCATGGACACCTTTTTGCACGTGCTTTTCTGCTTCCTTTCCAGGTCGAAGGGTGCCCGTGGGAAGAGCATGGTGGGCGGCCGGTGGAAATAGATGACTCAGAAGGCACAGGAGGCTGAGCCACAGAGAGGGGCATTGCCTTTGGGTTGACCAGTGGGCTTCCCCACATCATGGAGCCTGCACCGTGCGTCCACTCGCCCTCCCACTGCACAGAGCTTGCCAAGACCTTGCTGCAGGCACAGCGCTCTCTGGGTGGGCAGATGCTTCGCCAAGTGCTGTTTCTCAGCTCCACACCTCCAGCTGATGTTGTGTCTGTAAATAAAGAGAACAGTGAGGGGTTGTGGGTGTTGTCTCCATCCTGAAGCTCTGAGCCCAGAGGAAACAGGCACAGGACAGTCTCAGCAGAGCTCAGCCGAGCAAATGCAGTTACACACCCGCTCCCTGGGGTGGAAGAGGATGCAGCAACCACCCAGGACCTCCTGAACGACTTGTCCCCTTGCCTCACAGTATCCCACACCTGCAGCCCTTGGGAGGTTTTGTAGCAGACCTCAATGGTGTGACCTGCTTTTCCTGCTGCAGTCTGGGGCCATCCTAGTTATGGCCACTTTGGTACTTGCTTTTGCTGCACCAGAGTCCCCCTCACACTCTTCTGTGTCAGGGTTGGCCCTGTGGGACAGCATGGATAGGGACACCACTTCCAAGCCTCTTAGTCCATGAGTTAGTCACAAATTCTGCTTCCAGACCATTTTCATTCCTGTTTTCACCTCTTCCTAAAGGGCCCAGACCAACTGTGTTTGTCACTTCTGCATGTTTCTGACAGCATGCAGTGAAGACTTGAGATGAATCAGTGTGGAGAGACCATTTATCTGCCCTCTCAGGGGTGCAGATCTCTCATTTAGCTGTAGGCATCTCTGTAGCACACTCCCAAATGCAGTGCCCTTGGGGACACATCAGCTGCACAAGCCCTAATGTTTGTGGCACATGGATCTAGACTGTCAGCCAGGAGAAGACACTGGGATTGTGTGACCATTTCCTGGGGCTGTTTAACACCATCTGTGAGGCTTTTCCCAGAGCAGTGGGGAAGGGAGGGATGCGCAGGTTGGTGGATCTTCAAAGGCTTCTTTGGCAAGACATTTTGTCTCCCCTCTTGCTGGGGCTGCCTGCCCTACCCATCCCAGACCTAGTGATGTGGGGGCATCCTGCAGGTTTCTGCCTTCTTGGATGATGACCTATCTTGCCTATTTCAGTGCATGCCATCAGGTTTTGGGGAGCAAGGCTCTGGGAAGCCTCAGCTTCAGTGAGGCAGCAAGTGGAGGGCAACCAGCCCCCTTTCAACCACCTCCTCAAGAATGAGGTGTGGAGGGATGAACGTGATCAGGACAAAAGGGGAGGGCTGGGGAGGGTGGCAGTGCTGGGACATGAAATACCCAGAGGGTGGCTGAGCGAAGGTCTGGTAAGTGACATTTCCCCCCTGCCTGATGCAGGGCCCTGGGAGAGGGGGGGGCTCAGGGCAGAGAGGCACCTCTGGCATGGAGAAAAAAAAACATCCCCTTTTCCCAGGCTCTGGAGGTGAGGTCCACCCTCTACACCCTCCTGGCAGCAAAGGCAGAGCCCTGGTAGTGCCGGTGCCCGTGCAGAGGCACTGCAGCCTCTCTGCCTGTCCCTGCACGGCTGGCAGCGCCCAGGGTGGGGGTACAGAGGCACTCCCTGCTTCCCACAGCACAGCCTGTCTCGGCAGCGCGCTGGACCCCCGCCAGCCTGGTTCCCTGCGCGCCGGGGCCGAAACCTGCGGCACCTCCCTCCCTGCGCCCGGTGCTGGATGGCACCGCCGTGCCAGAACAGCTGAGTCAGCGCCCAGCCCTGCCACCGACCCTCCCCTGCTCCCTCTCCCACTGCTCTCTGTGGTGCTCAGACGTGGCAGAGCGTGGTGCAGGATGCTGAAATCCTCTGGGACGTGGCAGAGCTCTCTGGGGTCTTCTCCAGGGTGCTGGCGCCCTCCCAAGTGTTGCACGGGGTGCGTGGTGATGGCAATGGCACAGGATGCTGTGCCAAGGTTTGCTGGAGCACGGGGCAGGCGCTGTAGGCTGGTGAGCAGCTCTGAGGTGCAGACGTGCTGTCCCCATCCTGCCGTGCACAGCATTTGTTTTGCAAGAGGATGAGCCTTAAGTTGGTGCAGTGGACCAGGGAGTGGCCACGGTGCTGTGCTCTGCTGAGTGAGGCACCCCTGGCAGCAGCTTTTGGAGGGCCATGCAGGGTGCTAACAACCTTGCAGTGCTGTGTCACCGTGGAGATTTGCAGCGTACAAGTGTCCTGCAGCACTGCTGTGTGGTCTCACAGAATCGTTAAGGTTGGAAGAGACCTCTAAGATCATCAAGTCCAACTGTCAACCTAACACCATCATGTCCACTACACCACTTCCTGAAGTGCCTGTCTCTGCCACACCACCACCACCACCACCACCACCACCACCACCACCACCACCACCACCACCTTCACCAGCTGATGCACATCTGCCCTCCAATACCCCGGGCTTTTCTAACAAGCTCATTTCCAGCTACAAACCCCACCACCTGCAGTCAATCATTCACACCAGGGCTGAGCTATTCTTGGATGAGAGGTCTGTCAGCAGCCCCTCCCAAGACCCCATCCATCTATTGCTGCTAAAGCTGCCAACATTTATAAATATCTCTGAAACCAAGTCTGATCGACGGAAAAAGATGTTTCTCCTTTTCTGGTTTTCCACCAAAATGTCCCAATGTCCCCATGGGCAGCAGGAGCTCTGGATGATGGAACAAAGCACCAACATCCTGTGGAGCATGGTATGAGGGGTAGAGAGCTCTGTCCTCCCTAGTAGAGCATTTTCCCAGGAGCTATGAGGTGCAACATCCTCTAGCACGTTGCAGAGGAATGGCATCTCTGCCATAGCTTGCAAACATCCTTCATGCTGTGGTCCTTTGAGGAGCAATCCCTTGTGCAGCCCCACTCTGGAGCACAGCACATGAAAATCATGTCTGCTCCAGCCCAACACTGGTGTCTCAGCCAAAGCAATGGACAGAGAGCAGGTTGTGTCCCATGTGCAGTGCAGGATGCCAGGGTCCCTGGCTGATGCTGCAGTGAGGCCTGTGTGCTGGTGGCTGCGATGCAGGGCTCGTGTCCTACAGTGCAGTATGGCACAGGAGGCCTCTGCCCTCCCCAGGGTGGTGCCAATGTCCTGGCCAGAGTTCAAAGCTCCAGAGGCTGCTGCCAGCCTGGGCTACAAAGCCTCCTCCTCTGGCATTCAGCATGAGTGTCCCAACACTACTGCATGAGCCTGGACCCCAGCAGACCTCTGACCAGGTCACACAAGCTTGTCCATCTCGTGGTCTATTGATGCAAACCCATGCCAAGGTGTGTCCCAGGGTACCAGTGTCCCCACAGGGTGGAATGGATGCCAGAGAAGATGCATTTACCCAGAGCTGCTGGTAAAATGTTGGGCTGATATTTTGGGCTGTGACTGTGCTAACCCAGAGCTGTGTGTCAGGCACAGCCAAAACCCAGGACTGCTCCCAGAGTCAAAGCCAGGCTGAAACACAGACATTGTAGGGCCTGGTCTTGCCACCACAGCTACAGAGAGAAACAGCCTGCTCATGTCTTTGGTCATTAGATACGGATGCTCCGGGCAGCACAGAAGATTCTGCAGGTGTTGTCCTGGGCACACCTGGCCAATGCACGTCCCAGGGAGCCATGGTCATGTATCTGCCCAGGCTGCCAGCACTATGGTCCATGCTGTAGCTGTAGTGGTCCATGAGGACCTGTGGGACAATGGAGCAGCAGCTCTTGAAGCTGAAATGCTGCCAGGGCTCAGGATATCTCACCAGATGGGGATGTGGAGCCTTTTGCTGGCTCCATCCACTGGGGCACATGGTGAAGGATCCCCTCACCCCCACCTTGGAAATGCTGGAGTGTTGCTTGTCTCCATCAGACACCCAAGTTTGAGGTGGCCCCATGGGCTGTGGCGTGTGAGCAAGAGCAGCACATGGAGGAGAGACAGGCAGGGGCCATGGAGGGGTGCTGGGGTGTGTCAGGAGGGCAGAGCCTGTCCAGGGTGGTGGCCAAGCACAGTGAGTGGGGGCTGCTCTGCACCTTCTGCTTGGCTCCCTGGGGGAGACAGTGCCCATGTCCCTGGTGCAAGACAGGTGACTTGAGTCTTCTGGGGCTGGAGGGGTGGTGTCAGCACCGGATAACACACACCAACTCCTGTGCCGACAGCAGAACCTTGCTGGCACACAGAGTCCCCACTGCCCAGGCACTGCCCAGCATGGGTTATATTTCTCCAGTGATGTCCTGGGTGTTTAAGGGTGGCACAGCTCTCCACGGAGCAGATGGTGTTGGTTGCCATTGCTGTGCTGAGTGGGCATTGTTTGTCCTACAGAGCATGGTGTGGGTTTCATCGCTTTCCCTGTCCATGAACCTTAGACTCAGGTACCAGGTGGCTGCATTGCACTGATCTATGGTGCCACTGTCCCCAGGTGAGGTGCTGGGGTGTCCAGCTTTGAGTTCAAGCCAAGGCCAAATGCCAACACAAAGCTGCAGAAAATGAAGCAGTACAACCTCTGATTTTTGCAAGTTGGGTCTAACAACAGACTGTATTTTAAGGGAGAGAAAAAGGATGTAAATGTGCAATTTTGAAACATCTTCCAGACCTGGAGCTCTAGCCAGGGTCAACCCACCACCAGCTCTCATCTCCAGAGTCCCAGGCCATATGTTGCTGTGAGGTGGCCCTTCTCAGCCCACTCCCCTGCAGGGCAGGTCCATTTGTTCATGCAAGCATCTGATGTTTGCAAAGTTTTAATGATTATATTTAAATGCCTTATAAAACCTTTTCATCTAATATCTTATCCCTATAAATCACTGCTCACAGTAGCTAATTCATAGGTATCAATTAATAGCCTTTAATTGGTTGAAGTCACCCATAGTTTATACTAATCCCACTGATGTGTTAAATCATCAACCAAGTCTTTAATGCACTGCAAGCACAGTTTAGTATCTAGGCAATGACCCATGTCCACAAGTCCTGCTGACACAGCAGGCAGCGATGCTCTGGGATGGAAGGGAAGAGGCTTTAGCTATTGTTTGGAAGCACCATTTTATTGGCACTTAGTGGAAGGAAAATGAGCTTCCTGGTGATGTCTGAATCATGGCTTTTGCATGTGCTCTCTTGCCCAGGTTTCAAGTGAAGTCCTGGGTGTAAAATGTGATCTTCTTCAGTGCAAGGGCAGAAACCACTGGGACACTGAGACCTAACAGGAGCAGGGATCAGCCCTTTGACCAGCTGTGGATCCACAAGGTTCATGACTGGTGAAGGTGGTGCTGGACCGTGTGCCCTGACCTGGAGTGGTGCTGAAGCTGCTGTGATGCTTTGCAGGAGCAGCCATCCCTGCAGAGGTGGCTCTGGCAGTCATGGGCAGTGCCCAGGTCATGGGATGTAGATCTGAGGGAAGAGGGGAGAACTGGAGAGAGCTGGTCCTGCTCCTGAACCCCAGTGTTGGCCTCAGCTGCACAGATCCTGACCCATCTCCTCTCCCAAAGAACACGTGGAGACCAAACTCACCCATGCTCAGCTCTGCAGTGAGCTGTGAGACAAAGCCAAAGCCTTTATCAGTGTCTCCCATGGTGTCACCTCTGGGTAAACCCCCAGGAGGTGGCTCTCAGAGCCCCACATTTGCAGCTTTGAGGCCCAAGTATCTTCAGAATATTCCTGTCTCTGCTGCTCTCCTGGTGACACCGTCCTGCTCCCCGCAGAGAAAGGGGAGCACACAAACACACGCGTGTCTGCACACGCGGGGTCCCGGACAGGCGTGCACACGCACACACACGCAGACACGTCACAGGTACCTGCATGCACACGCACACACAGAGCTGCTGTGCCAAATCCTGCAACACACCTCCTGGGGAAGGTGAGACAGCACTGATGGGCAGAAGGAACCGTGTCCACGGCATCCCCAAGGCAGCTCTAGTGGATGGGCTGCCCCAGGACACAGGTGACAACAACAGGGGACGTGGCTTTGGGTGTCATTCATTTAGAGCTGAGCCTGTGCTCTGGCAGAGGAAAAAGAGGGCTGGGCCGCTGTGCTGGCAGTGGGGAGCTGGACCAGAGGGACCTGAATGCACTGGATGAGCTTCATTAGAGGAGCAGGAAGGGTGGGCTGGAGAGGATGTGGATGCAATGCTGAGTTTTAGTTTTATTCTCTCAAATGACAGCACTCAGGTGCTAAGTCTGTTGATGGCCAGAGACCCAGCCATGAGCCCGTTTAATGAGGGATGGGATTTTGCTTACAAAACACTGTCACCTTTGCCAAGAGCAAGGTCCTGTACCCTGTACTGTCACCACATGGATCCAGCACACAGGATGTGCCCTGTTCCAGCTGGGCCTATTGGAAATGGAACGAGAGCTGCTTGAGAGAGCCCAGCACAGAGCCACCAAGGTGATGAAGGGAGTGGAGCATCTCCCTGATGAGGAAAGGCTGAGGGAGCTGGGGCTCTTGAGCTTGGAGAAGAGGAGGCTGAGGGGGGATCTCATTAATGTTGATCAACATCTGAAGGGTGAGTGTCAGGAGGATGGGGCCAGGCTCTTCACAGTGGTGTCCAGTGGTAGGACAAGGGGCAATGGGTGTGAGCTGGAACACAGGAGGTTCTGCTTAAATTTGAGAAAGAACTTTTTTCCTGTGAGGGTGCCAGAGCCCTGGGCCAGGCTGCCCAGGGAGGGTGTGGAGTCTCCTTCTCTGGAGACATTCAAGACCCCCCTGGACGCCTTCCTGTGTGATCTCATCTGGGTGTTCCTGCTCTGGCAGGGGGGTTGGACTGGATGAGCTTTCGAGGTCCCTTCCAATCCCTGACACTCTGGGATTCTGTGATCCTGTGAGATGGAGATGCCTGCTGAGTGCAGGCTTCGCCTTCAGACCTGGCATGACCCGTGCCGGGGAAAATCCTCATTACACAGCGATTCTCTTTGTACCTCTTCCTGCGTGAAATGAATATGCAAGCAGCTGGTCTGCTGTAGATTATTCAAGTGCACTTTCCAGAGCCAGGAGAGCCTAAGGGTGCCTGACCCCCACCCCGATATGCCACCACACCTGCCTAATCCCTGTCTGCTCTGTGCCACCAGCCTGTGTGCTGTGGCTGCTGGGGTTCATGCTGGTGGAGCTTGATGCTGCTGAGCAGCTCAGCACCTGCACAAAGATGATAATTTTTTCACCCAGATTGTCTCTGAGGCTGAGCCTTAAACAAAAGACACAGGAGAGAAGAGCAGCAGAGGAAGTCCATGCACCTCCTAATCTAACAGCTCAGAGCACTTGCTGGTGAGGTGGAAGATTCACGTTCCCATCTCCTCAGCTTGACAGAAGCACGGCTCTGAGCTCTGTTTTTTAACCCCAGCTGAGCTGCAGCATTCAATCCTCTTTTTATATGATGCTGGTTTATAACTCCAGTGCTGCACTCTACACCTGATGTGTCAGATCAGACTGTGGAGCAGTGCAATATTGAAATGACTCTATTGGTGATGCTCTCCTGGTTGTGGAAGCGTGAGCTGCTCCTACCTTTTATCTGCACCTGTAAACAAACACAGTGGTGCCTTGGCAGAGCAATAAATCTAACTTTGATATCATGACAAAGATGGGACACTTTGATCCAGGGAAACACTTTGATCTTCCACTGTGTACCAGATGATGTTGATTAGCTGCAAAAATAGAGCAATTATGGTAAGTTTTGAGGTGGTGTTGCAGCGCTGCACTGTCAGTGGATCAGCTGTGTGCTGCACCACACCTTGGAATAAATTTGACAGGACATGAAACTCAACTCATTTCTGCAATTCTCAAATTCTGCTGATTTTTTTGGATATTCTGGAAAGGGAACTTTTGGGTTTGAGAGTTTTTCCACTGCACAGTTTTTGTCTAGGCCAGTGTTTCAAACACTTTGATATAACAACAAGCAGAATCATCCTGGCAAAGACTAAGAAGCATTTCTGGGTGCTGGAAGAGGAACTCAAGGGCCTCATCAGGAGAGCAGATCTCTTCCCTTGAGCTGAGCATCTCATGGATCTCCCCATCACCCTCCTCTCTGCCCAGACCACATCCTCCATGGATGCCAAGTTGGGTTGGCTGCAGCAAGGGCTCCATGGTGGAGCACTGATAGCATGGAGGAGATCTCAGCATCACTGGGCTCCAGATCCCTTCATAGGATCCATGGAGACCAACAGCTCCAGCCAGGGCTCACCTTGCTGCTCCTCCAGCCACATGGAGTAAATCAGGCACCATAGGTCCAGATTCATCCCAGCTCATGATGATGTTTAGCAGAGGTACTCACGGGCTGGTTTCTCTTCCAGGTCTCTCCTGACAGTGGGCAGAGATAAGCATCTCCAGAGGGTGATTCAGTGTTGTGTGCAGGGCAAAGCCAGGAGGACCAGTGGAAGGAGGACACTGTGACAGGATGGGAACCAGCTCCTGGTTATTTGCTCAGTAGGGTAATTAGCCCCACAAGTTCCTGAGCCCCGTGATTAACTGCAGCTGTCCAAACGTCACCATTGCGAAGGAAGAGTAACTCAAGGATTCTGGAAATTGCTGGCATTTCTTGGTGGCTGGAGAAAACTCCCAATTGCAGCTTGCAGGCCCTTGGGCTAAGGGCAGGACAACCTACTGGCAAGAAAACCCATAAACAACTCAGAAGGAATCACTTCTCTTTCAGGAAGAAAGAAAAATGATGCAAAAGTCCCCAAAGCTTCTCCATGAAACAGGCAAGGAATCGAGGGGGAGCAATTGCTCCAGGTGCCAGGCATGGGTGTCTCCATGCAGATGGGGTACAGCATAAAGAGCAACTGTGGCCATTTCATGAGGACACAGTCTCATAGGCACAAAACTCTTCCACAGATTTTGTTTTTTTTAAGACCCCAGTGTCCTGAGACAGGGATTTTGGAGATCTGTCCCTGGGCTCTAGGGAAAAGCATTTGGCTGTCCCACCTCTCTGCTGGATGTGAGGTTACAGCTACAGAAAGGTTTCTATAAGGCTCCTGAATTATTTGGTGGAAGTTGCAGTTTTTGGGGGGTTGGCATCTCTGAAGTGTGTCCTGGGATTTGGTGTCTCCCTTGGGAATGCACCCACCCTTTAACAAGCCCTGCAGCTGCACTTCCTCCCCAGCAGTCCCCCACAACCTGTGGGCTGAAATTCGCTGAGGATCTGGGGAAACTGCGTCTAATTTGGTCTGACATTTAGAGGTTCTGCCTCAGAGACAGATCAGGGATGGTTCCTGGTGGAATTACACACAGCTAGGCAGGAGTTTCCAAGACAAAAATCTTGGCCTGAAATGTTTGAATTCTTTTGTAGGGCTGAGTCTCCAAGTTCATTTACCCACAGGAAAAAAAAATAACACCCAATGTTCTCATCTCTATTTCACTCAAGTAAATGTGACCCACATTGTCCAAAAGCCAAGGACCAGCAAAAGAAATCACACTATTGCAGCAGCTTAATAATTTGCCCAAAGCAAGGAATAAGAGAGCTGGGACTTCAACACAGCTCCTAGAACTGGAGACACAGCCCCAGGGCCAGGTTGATAGCACCCAAGGTTGCATTAAGGAAAGCCAATTCTCTGCTAACAGACCCTGGTACCGTGTGTTCTTTCTGAATTAATGGTCTTGGAAAGAGGCTGTTTGCAAACAAAGTCTTGCCAAGCACTGTGGGATGTGCCCTGGTTCTGTGGAGGTTTGCAGGGGGACTGTTAGCTCAGCAGATTCAACTCGCCGGGCGCGCGAGCCGATTAAAAGGAGGAAGCCACACGGTTGGTTTTGGGGCATTCCTGTCGAGGTGCTGCTCTTTTGAAGTCAGTGGGGCTTCTCCTGGGCTGGGTCCATCCACACTGCTCACACCCCTGGAATGTGGCTGGGGATTGGTGTGACCAGTTGGGCCAGTACACAGACCTTCCTCTAAAATGAGTTTTTACTGAAATCGGCAAAAAGCTGTTGCAAGCGGCTTGACTCACA